>CM042195.1:3459589-3489887 GCA_023539305.1 Ilex asprella | reverse complement strand
CGGAGTCGCAACGGTCAGATCAGCGAAAGAATAGAAAAAAATAATCAGATCTTGCTGTTCTCATTGCCTAATTGACTGCGATCGATCAGTTCAATTTATAGATTTGTCCATTCACAGCTCCGATCATAATCTGTTTGTGTGAATCTTTGATTTTTTTCTCTCTCTCTTTGTATCATTCTTTAATTTTTGGTGGTGGAATTTTGTGTATATTGAGCTTGGAGATCCTTCTAGGGAGGTCTAGAAGGGTTTGGATCCGCCAGCGATTGATCGGCCGGTGCGAGTCGTCAGGTCTTTCGTCGGATGAGAGAGGCTTATGTTTCAGAAATCATCTGGGAAAACGATGAAATGGGGCACATTGCTTAAAGACTTCAAAGAAAAAGTCGGTCTCTCTCAACCTCCTTCTGCATCATCTTCTCCTTCATCAACTGCCTCCTCCTCTTTTCTGGTTAACAATGCTTCTTCAATCAAACATGACTTCCTGTCATCGCCTTCAAGGTTGGTCATATATATATACCGCTGCTATATAATATCTTAAGATTCCAATCTGTGCCTTGCTGCTACATTGACCTTTTCTTTGTATTATCCCTACATGTGTGGCCTGTTGATATGGTTGTTTTCATTTTAAGTTTATTGGAATTTTGATTTTGTGCGCAGATTTTTGCAGTACTTATCTGTTTGATGTAGTAACCAATTGTGAATTTACTGCTTAATAGTGTGTGCTATCTCATAGAATCAACAGCTGCTGGATTAGATCTCTGGCCGTTTTCAGTAGCATATTAGCTTAGGTATTTCCAGGCGATGAACAGATGCTAGAATTAGATCTTTATCTTCAAACTCAAGAGGCTTCAGGGTTGAGGGGCATACTTATGTAGGCTAGTTATATTAACAGCTGTCCGATTGGGAGTTGAAAGGATAAGTTTCTGTTTGCAGCATATTTTTGAAACAGTCTTATGTAAATAAAATGATTATTGGAAAACTAAGTGGATGGACAACTGATATGTGGGACTTAGGCGTGCTAATGGTTGAGTAGATGAAAATGAAAACAAGTTTAAAGGCATTCTAACGTGGTCACTGGTTCCATATTGTAGTTAGTATCATGATGCTTTATCTGTACCAATAACATTACATTGATCATTTGGTATAAGCTGTGGAGTGGTTAGGGATCAACGTGTTACTGCATGACCATAGCAAAATAGGATGTCTAGATAGATTACTGGAAATAGAAGAATGATAACAGTTGGAAGTAATTTCTTGTGAAAGGGCAGAACCGTAAGTAGTGGTGTCAATGCGTTCCACGATCAGAAAATAGCGGACTAGGTATTTTATTTTTATATATTATGATTGTGAATATAAGAGTTCACTTTTTTATGTACGGTGTACTAGTTAAATTGCTGAGGATTAATGCTGTTGTTAGAATGGAATTCAAAAGAAAACTTGCTGGAATTTTAGGGAAATTTTGAAGAGTAAAGGTTCTAAGGCTGAAATTGGTGGGCTAAATTAGGGTTAGGGTTTTTGATTGATTTGAAGTTTTGGGAGAGAATATAGGCTTCTTTAAAAGCTGCCTGTGAACTTTCTGATAATCAATCATGCACAACAGAGGTACAAATGAGAAAATTAAAACAAAAGAGATGATAAATGGTGAATCCAAGTCGCTCTAGCGTTCTCACCAAGAATTGCTGTCACCATAAAGTTGTTCAGAATTTGCAGTCTTCTATAGATTAGTCTAGTTGGATTATCTGTATGAGTATTGATCATATTGTATGGGAGTCAAGAAGTAAACCATGCACTTTATAATTTCGAATCTCTTATTTGTTTCTTGATAATAATGAACATTCAGTGCTGAAACATTGTTGTGCTGAAAATGTGACCAACCAAACTTGTTTGTAGCTTAATAATTTAAGTTTGAATTTCTTAGTTCAAATTGTATATCTATGCCTGATAAAAAAAAATTGTATATTTATGCGTATACAAACACATGTGCACATGTATAACCATCAAATTATGGAGTAGAGGGATTGAGAAGCTTCCTCTTCCTATTTGCTTAATTCTCCTATTGTTGACTTATTGAATTGAAAGCAACATTTCCTTCAATTTTTTTCACATTATTCATATAACCACTCCCGCAAACTTCCTACTTCTTGAACCTCTCACTTTCATTACTCTTTTAACTTGTCATCTTTCCTCTCTCCTCCTCTCTTTGACACTACTAGACAAATCAAACGGGTTGGGGAGATGACCCGCGGGGGCCGGGGGGGGATGTAGAAGACGCATGATTAGCTAATTGAAGAAATGCCATCAAGAGGAGTTGAATGGTGTTAGAAAAGGAGTCATTTGACAGCCTTCGAGTAGTTAGAGTATGTTTTCCTCTGTGATTTTATTGTTCAGTTACCTAGCAACAGAGAAAGGAGAGGGGGAAGATGTAAAAAAAAATTACCAACTTAATATTTAGCCCACGGATAGTATTTTTATATTTACTAAAATTCCCCTTTGGAGTGGAAGGATGGGTTGCAAGTGTAGATGATTCCGAAGAAATTATCGGCGGACATGTATGGTTAGGTTCCATTTGTATACTTGGTGGTATCTGACATATCTTAACCACACCCTTCGCATGGGCTTCATGCTCTGTTTTTTTTAATAATCTAATTTTCTTGAAAGACAAGAAATGCATAAAGATTAGTCCCAGTATAAAAGATATAATATTCCATCAAATTCACTATTTTTCTAGGCTTTGTTCTTTCAAGAGTTTGTCATCTAGTTGATGCATGCAATGAGAATGACAGCTTGCTGTAATTTTCAGTTGACCAAAACATTTGACCCCACAAAATCTTTTGCTATGATATTTATGCATCTAATAACATCTGTAGCTGATTATTTTTGTTTTTTGGGGAATTGATAAAAGCCCCTACAATGTTTGATGACATATAACTCAGCACTTGGCAATTTTTGCTTTTTGATACTTATCATTGTTGTTTATCTATATTTCCTTGCATATGTCTATAAGATAAGTGTGAATTAGTTTACTCGCTCTGGGGTTTTATATCTTTGCTTGTGTGTGGGCATATTGTCAATTGCAACTACAGAGTTGTTTGATTGCAAGTAGTGGCTAGAGTCTTGATCAAGCCTGCTCATGTGGGACACTAGGGAGGCTCAGTAACATATATGCTTTGGAAAATGGAGGGGAACATAGAAGTGATTGGGGTTGAAATAAAAATTATAGCGTTTTGCCACACAAAAGTATCTTGATTTTTCAGCATGTTCAAAGGGACTAAATGACTAATAATTATCAGTGAAAAGATCTCTTACTGTGATAAATGTTATCTGTTTCACCACGTAAAACATTTTCTTATATGTGATTTAGTGTGAGGTGTTATCATGACAATAACAGGAGTGATGTCAATTAATTTGTATGCCAGGATTGTTGAGATCCCATTGATATCTCAGTATTGATTTGATATATTTTTCTCCGATTAGCCTGTTCATATACTCCATTGTATATTTGTATGGGTTTTCTTCTCTTATCCTCCCCTCTTCTTATAGTAGAGACAAACATGAACTGGAATTGGACTTCAAGAGATACTGGGAAGAGTTCCGTTCATCAAGTTCTGAAAAGGTTAGGACATGTGAATTATGTCAATTGTCTTTCTTTTCTATTTCCTATGTTAAACAGATTTGATGGCTAATGGCTTTTCTTTGCCCATGCAGGAGAAAGAAAAGGCCTTGAACTTGACTGTAGATGTTTTCTGTAAATTAGTGAAGCAGCATGCTAATGTAGCTCAATTAATTACCATGTATGAATACAGCTCTCCTTTGGCTAACTTGTCACTTGATTTTGAAGTTCTCCTGAACTCAATTGTTAGAACTTTTTTCTTGCTGTAAATGTGATTTTTTGTGGACTAAGTGATTTGTTGAGAGAAACGGATACATATTTAATTAGGACATATGCTAACCTCCCCCCTTGCTCTCTCTCTGCCCTGAAAGTCACATGGTGCTGCAAACACAGATAAATATTTCTTTTAATAAGCACTTGTCAGTTTTAATCTGAGAAGTATGGACACGGGACATAGATACGATACGAAATGGGCACGCAAACACTACATTTTTTGAAAAAAGTAGGATACGGATACGTTGGGAATACATTGCATATAATTATGTTTTATATATAAAATTATATAATTTATCACAAATATAGTGATAATGGTATATTATTCATAAAAAAATCAGTATTTTTATGATAAGTAAATGTTATCTCTAGTCATTTAGTGTGAATATTTAGACTAACATCTTAATAATTAATAGTTATCAATTTTTTCGTAGATTTGAACTATACATATATAATTTAAATGATTGCTCTCATATCAATTACTCTTTTCTAAATCTTTTGCTTTTATTATTATATTTTGAGGACAATTTTAACATGTTTAGTCTTGATAATTATATTTTCTCTCATAGTATAAGGTACTTAATAATCAAAATTTTAAGTTTGTTAATCACATTTTAACACATGTTTATTGTTTAGTAGTAGACACGATTTAAGAAGTGTCGGACACGCGTTCAAAATTAAAATTGTAGTATTTAATTATGAACACGGATAAAAGAGTATCGGACACGTGTCTGAGGAGTGTCGGTGTCCGACACGGATAGTGTTCATGCTTCATAGACTTTTAATGAATAAATGGTGAATTTGAAAATAGAGAATGCAAGAATTTCTTCAATTCCAAATGAGGTTTTACAGAAAGACACACACCTAGTCGGGATAAGGCTGAATTAAGTTGAGTACCCAACATAGTACCAAGTTGATTTCTAGAAAGTAATTTAAGTCCTTGAACATTAAATACTCATGCATTATTTGAACATTAGTAGGAAAATACTACTACAATTACTCTGATACGCAATGTGGTAGACTTTACAGCTTATAAGGGTACAAACAAAAGTAATATGAAAGCAGCTTGCTCACTTGTAGCATGCAGATTCAGCATAATGCATGAAACGGAGCTCTTTTGGCATATGGCATGGCTGTCAGTTACATTTTTTGCCTGACTGTCGTGCTCATCAATGCAATGTGTTGCTATGCCTCACAGCTCCATGTCAATTGGAGCACGATACCTTTCCATCTCTTGTTGGTTTTGAGCACGATACCTTTCCTAACTGTTGGTATAGTTTTGCACCATTGGCGTTCTTGTAATTTTCAGTGTGAGGTTCCTTAGAAATAGTTAGGGAACTTTTGACATTTTCAAGTATCATTAAAATCACTGGCATAAGAAAGTAAGGTATTCTTATGTCATGTATTTAAAGGTTTGGAACCCCATTAACAATGAATCCTCATACTGGTCATATCCGGACATGATGAAACATTAATTTAGGAATATGCCGGCTGAAGTCAAATTTTGATGTTAACGAGTTCTTCAATTTCATGAGTTGATCAGTTACAAAGCAGCAGGTCATTTGGGCGTTCCAACTTCTTAGACTGTTTCACTGGAAGCTCTCAGTCAATATCTTCCATAACCTTTCACCATGATCAATTGTAGTATCCTTCTTTTTATACCTGGTTCTTGTATCATTGAAGTGTCTAAAAACAAGAAAAGGAAGCACCTCCCAGTCATGATTACCAAAAGGATTTGGTTGGTTTGTCGTACCTATACAAATATATAAAAGCATTATCTTTTGTTCGGGTGTAGTATACCTTCAATTTTCTTACAAGCTATACATATTATTATGCTTCAACACGTGTAAAATATTTTGTAGGTGGTTGTTCTAGTTGGTATGCTACTTGGCTTTCAGCATTGCCACTTGGGTTCTTGGGCTGCACACTACTTTATCTTTTTCTCGCTCATTGATTCCAAGTGACACGGAAAGATTTTCAGAGACGTGATACCTCATGCTAAAAAACTTTCTAAAAGACCTACCGCAGGACACACATAGTGGGAGCTAGCTTTCCTCTTTGATTTTGTATGGATAATTTCTTTGTCAGAGAATTTGATTGCTGTGATCTATGCATGTATCATTCTCATGAGACTTTCGTGACTTCTACTTTTGTTTATGAATTGTGGCCTTCACCTTGGATGACTTGTGTTGGAATTGTAGCTGATGTTTTATAATTCATCGAATCCTTTAGAAAAGTAGCCTCTGTGTTTCTTTTCCTCAGAATTATTTTTAGTAGTCTCAGGTGAGCATATTTTGAGCTGCTTCTAAATTGTTGTTGATCTACAGGTTAGTAGAAACACACATATTTTCTTTTGTTGTGGGAAGAGCATTTGTAACGGATATTGAAAAATTGAAAATTAGCAGCAAAACAAGATCTTTGGAAGTTGAGAGAGTATTAAGCTTTTTTTCAGAAATTACAAAGGTTTGCATTTAGATGCTTATATCTAAAAATTTTCTTCTCTGTCTTCTGCCTTTTAAATTCTCCTTTTCCAGTGGTGAATGTTAGATATAAGTATTTACTAAGTAATATTCATTCGTGTATCTCCACAGGATGGCATCAAGCCTGGTTCAAATTTATTAGATGCAGTGGAAGTCCTTGTATCTGGGGTACATCTGTAAACTTTATTTCTTTTTCCGATTTTTTTTGTAGTCTGGCTTTCTGACTCATAGTATACTTTAGTTTCGGAGCAATCTTCACAAGTTTAGGTTTTCTTTATTCTCTAGCCTCTTAAATTTTTTTAATGCTGTTGTCAAAAAATTTGTTAAAGGCGAGACCTTTCAAGTATCTATATTCCTTTGAAATTTAGATTGCATTGTTGTTGAGTGCATGCGGTAACCTAATGTTGTTATTTTTTGAATTATGGATACAAAAACTCGCATGCCTGGATGTTAGCATCTTTCAGTTTTCTAATTACTACTGGCATATATTGTTTGCAGCCTATTGATAAACAATCTCTCCTTGATTCTGGGATCTTATGCTGTCTCATTCTTATCCTCAACACTCTTTTGGGTCCTCATGTGGGCAATAAAGGGAAAAAAGTTACTACTTATGAGGACACGGTGCCAGAGGATAGAAATTTTGATGGTGATTTAGGACCAGTCCGCCGGCTTGAGGTTGCTTTCTTTCTTTATGTTACATTCTATGTATTAGCTAAACTTTTTTCTTTCAGCGCATAGTTTTTCTGCATAATTGTTACTATGTTGGTAGATCTAGACCCTGATTATTGCATCTTTTAGGCAAAAGCCTTTTCACATATGCACCTGTTCGGTTCAAATATTAAAATATTTCTTATCCTTTGGGGCATCATGCCACTTTTTTAAGTTATGATGGGAGAAGTCATACTTATATGTCCAATAACTACGTATTTTAACTTAGTCTAACTTAGGTGTGGGCAAGTGATGATACCTAAACTGCTACATCCTCGTAGTGGATCATATAACAAGGCAATGACACTTGGTAATAGCAAAAAAAGAAAAAAAAAGGCAATGGCACCTGTGAGTGGAACTTGGCCTAGATATTAGTTGCTTAGCATGTTGATCCTAGTTACATCCATTTAATATCCATGGCCAACTTGTACAAGAATTGTTTGGCTATTCTGAGTATGATCTGAACATCAATTATTGAAACTTAATTCCTTAGTACCAAGGTCATTGACTCATCAATGTCTTCACTTGCTGATGTGGAAAACTGCCATTGCCGAATTAAATTGTTCAGGTGGCATTTGTTTTGTGTTTTACATCAGTTTTTTCATGCCAACTACTTGTCCTATGTGTGCCTTCACTTCCTGTGGCTATGCGACTGAACACGAATCAGGCTATGAAAGGATTTTGGAAAGCTAATTACTCAATATGGTAGCATGATCAGGCAGTTAAGGATATGGTTACCGATGACATTGTTTTTCAAAATTTGCTTATAGTTGTTTCCTTCATGCAGGTGGAGGGAAGTGTTGTGCATATTATGAAAGCATTAGCAAACCATCCTTCTGCTGCGCAAAGTTTGATTGAGGACAATTCACTTCAGTTGCTCTTTCAGATGGTTGCCAATGGGTCTTCGATTGTTTTTTCTCGGTACAAGGAAGATCTTGTTCCCTTACACACCATTCAGCTTCATAGACATGCAATGCAGGTAATCCTCTTGTTGCATGTGATCAGCTACACCTGCATTCTGAGAGCTGTGGATTTTATAATTTTCTAAGTTAAATACACTGTGAATATCTATTCATCACCATGATGTGATTGTTGGGTTTTAGTCTTCTAATATTCACTCTTGTTCCAGATACTTGGTCTTCTTTTGGTTAATGACAATGGAAGCACAGCCAACTACATACACAAGCATCATCTGGTATGCCATTGCATTGAACTGTTCCTTTTAATCCTCCCCCCTTCTTCTTTTTTCCTTTCTTCGTAATTGAAGTGGATGTCGTGTACCAGAAATTGTTACCTTTTCACAAGTGTTCTGTTTTAATTTTGACTTAACATGCCCTTTGTGGTTTCGCTTTTAAAGGCTATTCAAAGGATGAAACTTTTGGGTGCCTGGAGGTGAAGACATACTCAAATAGGAATTGGGATTTTGCCTATTAGTCCTTTTGGTGAACTAACCTGAATAATTATATCACAAATTCACTTCTCCCCAAAAATGGTTTCACAAAACGTATGCTTTGCACAATGCTTGCCCAGACTTTTTGGCTGTATTGTGCCATCTATGGTGAAGTGTTTGAAATATGAGCCTCAAGTCTCGTGGAATAGCTGTAAGTGTTCTTATTCTCCTTGAGCCCATGCCTCAAAGTGCAGAACCCGTATGTGCATGCCTGGCTCATGCCCCATGCCCCATGCTTTGTCGACGTACGTATCAGCTCGTATCAACCGAAGTTTGGATTTTGACATATTGTGCGTAACATCAACCTTGATACAGTGAATAGAAACTGACCAACAATATTTCCATTTGAAGAGGGTGTATCACCAAGACTGCATTATCCTGTTCTCCAAAACCCTCATCCAAGACCTACCTTTAAAAGGTTGTTGGTTAGAAGGTTGCACTAGAAATCTCTCATCAGTTCATGTTACCAAAAAGTGGAATTGGTAGGATAAACATTGGTTATTATATTTTTTGGCTCTTGAGAGAAACACAATGATATGTGTTTCGTTGGAGGAAACCTCAGCAGTTTCAGGGGAAGTGAAGCTCAGGATGGTTATTATTTAATCATTTGCATCTTGCTGAGATACTTCCTGCTTGCCTGCTGAAGAGATGGAAGTGGTTCGTTTGCACTTTATGGAATTCTTGTTTTATGTTTCTTTTCCCGAAGTAATTCTATTTCTGCTGAAAGGGAAGTATTTATATGAACCTCCGATCTGTTTCAATTTACTCTGGCTGCCCAATGTCCTAAAGTTGGCTGTTGCCTTTTTCTTTGGTCTACGAACTTAAGCAGTCATTTCTATTTGACGAGACCCTTGGAAACTTTGACCATGTTTATGTATAGGTCCTTATACTGTGAGCCAGTAACTTATTTCAAGCGGTTGGCTTGGTTGAATTGAATGTTTCTGATGGAGCCAAATTGAACATTTCTTTGACGGCTTATGATTTTTGCTTCTTTTTGTTTGTTCCTGTATTGATGGTAATGATTTTAGCATAATATCTCTTGACATTTGGTAAAATGTTTGATTTTGGTTCCTTTGTTTATTCCTGTGTTGATGCTGATGATTTTAGCATAATATCTTTTGTCATTTGGTAAAATTTGGCTCACCATAGTTGCTTATGAGGTCCCATTTTTCAACTTAGCCAGCCTGTTTAAATATGCATGTAGAAATTGTAAGTTACGGTTTTGGCATAAATCATTTAAAGGAGTATCATGGCATGGTTTACTGATCCTGTCAGCTACATATTTTAGGAAATGACTTCGAGTATATTGATGGGTTGAGCTTTAAAAATTTGATTCTTGTTTTGATAGCCTTTGTTGGCCTTCATTTAATGGTGCCAAAAGTTGTCCTGCACTGCTAGACATGATTGCAATATTTTAGCATAGTTCTCTGTTGTTGTTGATAACCAAATCATTGTTAAAAATAAATTATTGTCGAGGATCCGATTTCTTATGTTTTTGCTACTGGAGAGGGTTATATATGAGAATTTTTGATGATCAGATAGAATTCCATATTGGTACTTCAAATAGCATATTAGTGACTGACAAGTTTTTTGTCAGTTGTTATACCTGAACTTTGATGCATCTATCCGTCTCATTGGTCTATTTTGACTTGGCTAATGTGACCCACTCCTTATCATTCCCGCGTGCAGATTAAAGTACTTTTAATGGCTGTCAAAGATTTCAATCCTGATTATGGAGACCCTGCCTACACCGTGGGCATTGTGGACTTGTTACTTGAGTGTGTGGAGTTGTCATATAGACCTGGTAATTGAGGCATTCTCTTCTCTTCTTGACTTGAAGATAGCTGGACCTAGGCTCTGTTTGTCATCTTTACCTTTTCTAATGTGCCATAATTGTGGAAGTCCTGGATATTGAAATTAGCTAGCTCTTCATGTCACTTTCCTGGCTGCTTGGGTTCTCTGAGTTTTAGCTGACTTATACTAATCTTCTTTGAATTTTTGTTATTGATGCTTATTCAAGAAAACTTTGAATTGTAGAGGCTGGTGGTATCAGGCTGAGAGAGGATATCCACAATGCTCATGGATATCAGTTTCTTATTCAGTTTGCCTTGAGTCTTTCCAAAAGTCAAACTATTCAGGCTATCTGTTCTGATTCCATGTTGGACCAGAATTCTGCTTCAAGCAGTTTGCATGCACTTAATGATGTTGGAAGACAAGATGCAAAGGGAGAAGGAGGGGACAACTCACCACAAAATCTCCCGCCCACACTCTCTAGGTTGCTCGATGTTCTCGTCAATCTTGCTCAAACAGGCCCAGCTGATACTGTAGGTTCAGCTGGCTCCAAAGGTTCCAAAAGTTCTCATCCAAAGCCTAGTGGCCATGGCAGAAGTCGTACATTGTCTTCTGACCAGATAGCTGATGAATTTTGGGAGAAGGGAAATACTAAAGTTAAAGACCTAGAAGCTGTCCAAATGTTGCAGGACATTTTTCTCAAAGCAGACAGCAGGGAATTGCAGGCGGAAGTACTCAATAGAATGTTTAAGATTTTCTCAAGTCATCTTGAGAACTACAAGTTATGTCAGCAGCTGCGGACAGTGCCCCTCTTGATCCTCAATATGGCTGGTTTCCCTCCATCTTTGCAAGAGATAATCTTGAAAATTCTTGAGTATGCAGTGACTGTTGTGAATTGCATACCTGAACAAGAATTGCTTTCACTTTGCTGCTTGTTGCAGCAACCAATTACATCTGACTTAAAGCACACCATTTTGTCTTTCTTTGTGAAACTGTTATCGTTTGATCAACAATACAAGAAAGTGCTGCGGGAAGTTGGTGTTCTGGAGGTTTTATTAGATGATCTGAAGCAACACAAGTTTCTGTCAGGCCCAGATCAGCACCATGGTGACCCTAATCAGTTGGAGAGAAAATCCAGCTCAAGCAGCTTCAAGAAACACTTGGACAGTAAAGATGCAATTCTTTCTTCACCTAAATTGTTGGAATCAGGTTCTGGGAAGTTTCCTCTTTTTGAAGTTGAGGGGACAATAGTTGTTTCGTGGGATTGTATGGTCTCCTTATTGAAGAAAGCAGAAGCAAATCAAGTGTCATTCCGCTCTGCTAATGGTGTAGCAATTGTTCTTCCTTTTCTGGTACCTGATATTCACCGTCCTGGTGTACTTCGGGTGTTGTCATGTCTGATTATAGAGGATGCTGCACAGGTTTGCAAGCTTCTTTCTACTGTGATGCTGTTTTATAGTATTAAACTTGATTATTTCTTATTGTAGGGTGCTTCCTTCATTCACCATATAGCTTTGAAGATCCTTTTTTCTTCTGAATTAATGTCATTGACTTTTAGCTGGATTGGATTTGATGTAATCAATTCCATAGAAAAGTGAGGAGAACTTTTTAGGCAGTGGGAAGTATTTATTTCTGAAAAAGGATTATGAATAACAGGATTCAAGAGTTGCCATACTGGGTTGGGGGGGGTGTTTGGTATGGCTTTCAAGAGGACTTCAAATCTACGTGAAGTTGGCAGGGTTGGGTTTGATGTAATTTCTAGTTGTCAGCATGATAACTTGCCCGATGTGTTTATTAAAGGATTAATCTCAATTGCCTGAACTCAACCTATCTGGCCCATGTATTATTTGAGTCATGTTTGATTGAATTTAGATACAATGTTGTTTATCATCTGATTAATGTAAATCTATATAATATAAGGTAGGAATAAACAATGCATCTCGTAGGCCTACTATATGATTATGTGACACAATCAACACCTAATACAACCTATTTGTATTTTGCTTGTGTGTAGTTTTGTGTCACCAAATTTTCAGGTCATGATAGTGGTCGAACTTTCAGCATGATTATGATTTGTGAAACAGATTGTGTGCTACCTTTGAGTGTTCATCACCGAGCCTTTCTCACAATATAGTCACCGCCTCTATTCATGCATAATTGCAGTTTTTTGTATACTCATGCAAGATATTTCAGATATATTTGCTGTTTCTTTTTTCATTTTAACTTAGAACAGAGTGACCACTAATTTTATTTTATTTTATTTTTTGTTTTGTTTTTTTAACAGACCCATTCAGAGGAATTGAGTGCACTTGTAGAAATTCTGAAAAGTGGGATGGTTACAAGTGTTACGGGATCTCAATATAGACTTCAAGATGATGCCAAATGTGACACTTTAGGAGCCTTATGGCGCATTCTTGGGGTTAACAATTCAGCTCAGAGGATCTTTGGTGAGGCCACAGGGTTTTCCCTTCTATTGACTATGCTTCATAGTTTTCAGAGTGATGGAGGGTGCACAAATCAATCTTCGTCGATGCCTTACATTAAGGTGTTTACGTATCTGTTGCGTGTAATGACAGCTGGGGTTTGTGGTAATGTTGGTAATAGGACAAAGTTGCATGCAATCATATCTTCCCATACCTTTTACGATCTTCTGTCTGAATCTGGCCTTATTAGTGTTGAGTGTGAAAGGCAAGTCATACAATTGTTGTTGGAACTTGCCCTTGAGATTGTGCTTCCACCATTCTTCTCAGAAACTGATGCATCATCTCAGATTGATAATGGGTCAACCAGCTTTCTTCTGATTGCACCATCAGGTTTTCTTGTTCCTGAAAACGAACGGGTGTATAATGCTGGTGCAGTTAGAGTACTTATACGTTCATTGTTGCTTTTTACACCAAAAGTGCAGTTAGAAGTGCTCAACCTTATTGAAAAACTTGCTCGTGCTGGTCCCTTTAATCTGGAAAACCTGACATCTATAGGTGCGAAAGAGATCATTTTTCTTTTCATTCTATTGGTAGGTATTAGCATTCTTACTGTTTGCTTGCATATTACTAGGTTGTGTGGAACTTTTACTGGAGACAGTATACCCCTTCCTTACGGGTTCAACCCCATTGCTCTTCCATGCATTGAAGATTGTGGAAGTTCTTGGGGCTTATAGGTATCAATTGTGGTTAAGTCCACATATTTATTAATTTGTTAATCTGTTCACAATTTGTTTAGATGTGTTTAATTTGGAAACGAACTACTCACTTTTGTGGTCAGGTTGTCAGCAGCAGAACTTAGAGTGCTAGTTAGATATATTCTGCAAATGAGATTGATGAATTCTGGTCGTATTCTCATTGATATGATGGAGAAATTAATTCTCAAGGAAGATATGGCTTCAGAAAATATTTCTCTGGCTCCATTTGTGGAGATGGACATGAGCAAGATTGGGCATGCTTCTCTTCAAGTGTCACTTGGTGATAGATCATGGCCTCCTGCTGCTGGTTATTCTTTCGTTTGTTGGTTTCAATACCGAAATCTTTTGAAATCTCAAGCGAATGTAACAGAAGGTACCAAGGCTGGACTTCCTAAAAGGCAGAGTGCTAGTAATGGGCAACAACATGGGGCAAATGTTCTCCGTATATTTTCTGTTGGGGAAGTAGAAAATGGAAACACCTTTTATGCTGAACTTTGTCTTCAGGACGACGGCGTTCTCGCTCTTGCAACCAGCAACTCTAGCTCCTTGTCATTTTCAGGGTTAGAAATGGTGGAAGGCAGGTGGCATCACCTTGCAGTCGTCCATAGCAAACCAAATGCTTTGGCTGGATTATTCCAAGCTAGCGTGGCGTATGTCTATCTCAATGGAAAGCTAAAACACACCGGGAAGTTAGGATATTCTCTTTCTCCAGCAGGGAAGTCTCTGCAGGTAACCATTGGGACACCCGTCACTTGTGCAAGGGTTAGTGATTTATCGTGGAAACTTCGTAGCTGCTATCTTTTTGAAGAGGTGCTCACACCAGGTTCTATTTGTTTCATGTACATACTCGGTAGAGGATACAGGGGGCTCTTCCAAGACACAGATCTTTTGAGATTTGTTCCTAACCAGGCTTGCGGTGGGGGTAGTATGGCCATCTTAGATTCTTTAGATACTGAATTGCCTTTGGCTTCAAATATGCAAAAGCCCGAGACTGGTAGCAAGCAAGGGAGCTCTAAGGCAGATCGCAGTGGAATTGTTTGGGATTTGGAAAGACTCGGAAACCTTTCACTACAACTCTCTGGAAAGAAGCTCATATTTGCATTTGATGGAACATGTACAGATGCTTTTCGAGCTACTGGAACTTTGTCTATGCTCAATCTTGTTGATCCAATGTCAGCTGCTGCTTCTCCTATTGGGGGTGTGTTACTAAATCCCTTGACTTTATGTCTGATTTGTTATCTTTCAACTTTCTTCACAAATTTGTAGGTTTAGATGTGTCAACTCTAGCATCTGGGCCAGCAGTTATGTGTCAACTCTATCTATAACTCTTCTTCTTTTCCTTCCCCCTTCTTTTTGTTTTTATGTCTTAATTGCGAGCTTATAGAGTTATATAAACCACATCAGTCATATTTAGACTCAAACTTGGTTTTGGGTTCCTCCAGGTATACCACGCTTTGGACGTCTTCATGGAGATATCTATGTATGCAAGCAATGTGTGATTGGTGATAGCATCCGCGCAGTTGGTGGGATGGCTGTTGTCCTAGCTCTTGTTGAAGCTGCTGAAACCAGGGATATGCTGCAAATGGCCTTGACATTGCTTGCATGTGCACTTCATCAGAATCCGCAGAATGTGAGAGATATGCAAACATGCAGAGGATACCATTTGCTTGCTATCTTTCTGCATCGCAGAATGTCATTGTTTGACATGCAATCACTTGAGATTTTTTTCCAGATTGCTGCATGTGAGGCTTCTTTTTCTGAACCTAAGAAACTGGAAAATAGTCGGAGCACTCCCTCCCCTGCTGTAGCTATGCATGAAGCCAGCTTCGAGGATCTTAATTTGTCAAAGTTCCAAGACGAATTCTCTTCAGTTGGATCTCACGGAGATATGGATGATTTTTCTGCACAAAAAGATTCATTTAGTCATATTTCAGAGCTTGAACATACTGACACGCTAACTGAAACATCAAATTGTATCGTCCTGTCAAATGCTGATATGGTTGAGCATGTCTTGTTGGACTGGACTTTATGGGTAATGGCACCAATTCCAATTCAAATTGCTCTACTGGGCTTTCTTGAGCATTTGGTCTCTATGCATTGGTACAGGAATCATAACCTTACGATTTTGCGCCGAATTAACCTGGTTCAACATTTACTAGTAACTCTGCAGAGGGGAGATGTTGAAGTTCCTGTTTTGGAAAAATTGGTTGTGTTGCTAGGAGTCATCTTAGAAGATGGGTTTCTTGCTTCTGAACTAGAACATGTGGTTAGGTTTGTGATTATGACCTTTCATCCACCTGAATTGACATCGCGTCATGAAATTATGAGAGAATCCATGGGGAAGCATGTTATTGTAAGGAATATGTTGCTTGAGATGCTAATTGATCTGCAAGTGACCATTAAACCAGACGATTTGCTTGAGCAGTGGCATAAAATTGTCTCATCCAAATTGATAACTTATTTTTTTGATGAAGCCGTTCATCCCACTAGTATGAGATGGGTCATGACTCTGCTTGGTGTGTGTCTTGCCTCTTCTCCTACATTCACTCTTAAATTTAAAACCAGTGGAGGTTATCAAGGTTTGGCTAGGGTGCTTCCAAGTTTTTATGATTCCCCCGATATATATTATATTCTGTTTTGCCTGATATTTGGAAAGCCTGTTTATCCAAGATTACCTGAAGTTCGTATGCTAGACTTTCATGCCATTATCCCAAGTGATGGAAATTATGGAGAGTTGAAATTTGTAGAACTGTTGGATTCTGTGATTGCTATGGCCAAATCTACATTTGATAGGTTGTGTATGCAGTCATTGCTTGCCCATCAATCAGGCAACCTTTCCCACGATGGTGTTGGCCTTGTGGCAGAGCTTGTGGAAGGAAATACAGACTTGGCTGGAGAGCTTCAGGGTGAAGCTCTGATGCACAAAACATATGCTGCTCGCCTAATGGGTGGAGAAGCTTCAGCTCCTGCTGCTGCAACTTCAGTCCTCAGATTCATGGTTGATCTTGCAAAAATGTGCCCTCCTTTCTCTGCTGTTTGCAGACGAGCTGAATTTCTTGAGAGTTGTATTGACCTTTATTTTTCCTGTGTTAGGTCTGTTTTTCTGGTCTATATGTTTTTTTCACTTTTTTATTCCTTTTATAGGAACGATTAGCGAGGTTTAGTTATCTGTCCAAGTTTTAAATAATTTCTGGTCTTAATCTTAATTCTCTGAAGTTTACTCGACTGATTTTTGTGTCATGCAGGGCTGCTCATGCGGTAAAGATGGCCAAAGAACTCTCTGTGAAAACTGAAGACAAGAACTCAGATGATTGCGATGATACCAGTAGCTCGCAGAATACATTCTCGAGCTTGCCCCATGAACAGGAACAGTCTGTCAAAACCTCCATTAGTATGGGGAGCTTCCCTCAAGGACAGGTGAGTACAAGTTCTGAAGATATGCCAGCTGCCTTAAGTGAAATGGATGGTGATAAGGCGGAGAGAAGAATTACTACATCCCAGCAGGAAGCAAACAAATCATTGCAAGATGGCACACAAGCTGTTCGAAGTTTGGTTGTTGAGGCAGTTGACCAGGTGTCCACTGCCACATCCAGCAGTAATGAGTTTAGTTTCCGTGATATCAAAGGCACGCTGGATCCTGTTCAACTTGCGGATTCACAAAGTTCTGCGTCCTTAACCATATTTGATTCTCCCCTTTTGTCTGAAAGATCTAGTTCCAGGGTCCAACTCACACCCTCTTCATCTCCAGTTTTAGCATTGACATCTTGGCTTGGGGGTGGCAGTCATAACGAATCAAAAGCTGAATTAGCTGCCTCTCCTTCCATGGAGTCTTCATTATCTAGGAGTGAATTTGATTCGTCTTCAGACTTGAAGTCCACTTTTCAAGGATCATATGCTGCAAACACATTTTTTGCGGTTAACCCAATGCTACTTCTTGATTTGGATGATTATGGCTACGGGGGTGGTCCTTGTTCTGCAGGAGCTACTGCTATTTTAGATTTTATGGCGGAAGTTCTTTCTGACATTATAACTGAGCAGATGAAAGCAGCATTAGTCATAGAGAGTATTTTGGAAAGTGTTCCTTTGTACCTTGATTCTGAATCTGTGTTAGTTTTTCAAGGTTTGTGTCTTAGTAGATTGATGAACTTTCTTGAAAGGCGTCTCGTGCGTGATGATGAGGAAAATGAGAAAAAGCTAGATAAGAGCCGCTGGTCTGCAAACTTGGATGCATTGTCCTGGATGGTCGTAGATCGTGTATATATGGGTGCCTTTCCTCAGCCTGCTGGTGTGATGAAGACTTTGGAGTTCTTGTTGTCTATGTTGCAGTTGGCAAACAAAGATGGTCGGATTGAAGAAGCAGCTCCCACTGGAAAAGGGCTCCTATCTATTGGAAGAGGAAGCAGGCAACTTGATGCTTATATACATGCACTTCTTAAAAATATGAATAGAATGATATTGTATTGTTTCCTCCCGTCATTCTTGAGGAATATAGGAGAAGATGATCTTCTTTCACGCCTAGGTTTGCAAATTGAACCGAAGAAGAGGTGGTCATCGAGGATCTCACAAGAAGATACAGGGATAGATATATGTACGGTTTTACAATTACTAGTAGCTCATAGGAGAATAATATTCTGCCCGAGCAATCTTGATACTGATCTAAACTGCTGTCTTTGCATAAATTTAATCTCTCTTCTCCGTGACCAGAGACGAAACACTCAGAACATGGCAGTTGAGGTTATCAAGTATCTTCTGGTGCATCGCAGGGCTGCATTAGAAGACTTTCTTGTCTCGAAACCAAACCAAGGCCTGCATCTGGATGTTCTGCATGGTGGTTTTGACAAACTTCTGACTCATAGTTTATCTGCCTTTTTTGAGTGGCTTCATAGTTGTGAACAGGTTGTCAATAAAGTACTGGAACAGTGTGCTGCCATTATGTGGGTGCAGTATATTGGTGGGTCAGCAAAGTTTCCTGGAGTTAGAATAAAGGGAATGGATAGTCGCCGTAAGAGAGAAATGGGGAGAAAATCACGCGACACTTCAAAGTTAGACCAAAGACACTGGGAGCAAGTTAATGAACGAAGAATTGCCCTTGAATTGGTTCGTGATGCTATGTCTACTGAACTGAGAGTAGTTCGTCAAGATAAGTATGGATGGGTACTCCATGCTGAAAGTGAGTGGCAAGCACATCTCCAACAACTTGTACATGAGCGTGGTATATTCCCATTGAGTAGATCCTCCGTGAGTGAAGATCCAGAATGGCAGCTTTGCCCCATCGAAGGCCCTTATAGAATGCGAAAAAAGCTTGATCGGTGCAAACTGAAGATTGATACAATCCAAAATGTTTTGAATGGCGATTTTGAATTGGGGGAAATTGGGCTGTCAAAAGAGAAAAATGAGAACGATCTCGGTGCTTCTGATGCTGAGTCTGATTATTTTTACAATCTTCTGACTGAGAATGCGAAACAGGATTCCTTTGATGGCGAGCTGTATGATGAAACTATTTTCAAAGAGTCAGATGATGTCCAAGATGCAGCCTCTAGTAGGACTGGTTGGAATGATGACAGGGATAGCAGTATAAATGACGCAAGTCTTCACTCTGCTGCTGAATTTGGTGTGAAGTCCAGTGCAGTAGCCATCTCAAAAGCAGAAAGCATACAAGGAAAATCTGATCTAGGATCTCCGAGGCAGTCTTCTTCAGTGAAAATTGACGAGGTGAAAGTGATAGAGGATAAAATGGATAAGGAACTGAATGATAATGGTGAATACTTAATTAGACCTTACCTGGAGCCTTTTGAAAAGATAAAGCACAAATATAACTGTGAAAGAGTGGTAGGTCTTGATAAGCATGATGGTATATTTTTTATTGGAGAGCTTTCTTTGTATGTTATCGAGAACTTCTACATTGATGATTCTGGGTGCATATGTGAAAAGGAATGTGAAGATGAGCTCTCCATTATTGATCAGGCTTTGGGTGTAAAGAAAGATTTGTCTTGCAGTATGGATTCCCATTCCAAGTCAACTTCATCCTGGGGTGCAACTGTTAAGGCATACGTCGGGGGAAGGGCTTGGGCCTATAATGGGGGTGCATGGGGGAAGGAAAAGGTCTGCACTAGTGGTAATGTTCCCCATCTTTGGCATATGTGGAAGCTTAACAGTGTTCATGAGATTTTGAAGCGTGATTACCAGTTACGTCCTGTTGCAGTTGAAATATTTAGCATGGATGGATGTAATGATCTCCTGGTTTTCCACAAGAGAGAGAGAGAAGAAGTTTTCCGAAATTTGGTGGCTATGAATCTGCCAAGAAATAGCATGTATGTCATTTACTTCCCATTTGCTCCATTCTTCTATTGCTAATTTTCCATATACTTCGTTGTGTTTCTTATCTAACTGATTTTAATTATAAGTTGTGCCATTTTATATATGTGCCCTAAATGTTGGGGTGTTTGGATTGCACATCTTAATTGATATCACATTGTTGTTTGGTGTCTGCACCTTGTATTTTTTTCCCAAATATGTACTACTCTGTGCCATACTGTGCCAGTGTGCCTTGTATTTGGGGTAATAAATATTAAAATTGAAGGCTGCGTATCTTATTCCTGAATAATAATAATAATTAGTTTCCTGTAGCATTGTGGAACTTGAACGATACAGCTGTGAAATTTTATTTTAAGCTATCAGGAAATAATTTTTTCTAATATTGTTTTTGCTGCTCCACGACCTTTCATGGTATTAAATTTTTTTAATTTATTCTATATCACCAGCACTGAAAGTACAATGCACGTGACAACATTTTCTTCTAATAAAAGCAACAATTATATAATATCTATTACTAGCATATAAGAACAAAATTTCAAAATTTAATACTGCACTACATGGATAGGTACAACGTCATCCTTCCTCACTGGTGTAGTATTAGGTTTTATGTAAACATGTCAAACCACTTGAGTTGATTATCTCTTAATTAATTTAGTGCTATTTCAAAGGTTTCAAGAATACATTCAATTCTAATTCTTTCATTTCTAGTTTTGCTACCCATCTATATTATTTGAACTGCAGTTGGTTTTTGAATGAGTTGTGTGTCTTAGTTGCCAAACATTTTGTGCCATAAAGAATTGCTACCATAATGGCTGTCACCAGATGCATTACTCTACTTGATCCATTGTAGTTCTATCTTAAGAGTAGAATCGTCTCCAATCTCTCCCTCCTTGTGGATAGGTGACCCATAATAGAAGTGTTTGCTCTTTCAAATCTCTAGGTCTTCGATCTTTTTAACTTCACTATATACATCTCTCCTTTTACGATAATTACATTACGTATATTCAGTTTACTTCACGCATGCACATATCCTCAATTGTAAAAAATATAGGTAATTTTTTTCCCTAAAACCGACCATATTTTATCTAAGTCTATCACAAGCCTTCTTTTTAGTGTATAAAAACCATATGAAGGTCTTTCTTTTTCTATCTATATATCTCTATTATTCTCTTAAATATATAACTTACATTGTTGACATCCCAAGTATGTATCTAAGCTGATTCTCCGATACAGTGGTTTCGAGTCTTAATAGTTACTCTATGACTCTCGAAATTTCTTTATATACCTCGTTAATTGTGCAACTGTGCATGTTCCTTTTATTTTTATGTAGGTGCTAATGTAATTTTCCTCCATCCGTCAAATATTCTCTTAGTTGGTATAATCTTATTAGGTAATTCAGTTAACCAAGATACTCCAACATCCCCAACTAAGATATTTCCAAACCTGAACTGATAAACCATCAGGTTTTATAGCTTTGCCCACATTGCTAGCAATATGGAGATTGACATACTATATTATGACAAAAAACCATATTATGTCTTCTATCTTCCTAATAGCATTTTGCGTTGATTAAAATGTTTATCAACACAAAAATAAGGAAAATGTTACACAACCCAAATGAAACCCAAAAAGTTGCAACTCAAATGCATATCATCCTTGGATGAGTGGGTTTGATTCTCCTTGTAGAATTTTTGCTCACCTTCCATAACAATTTTGGAAGTTCTAGAATGTAGAACTCAATCCCAGATTTCTTGTTTAAATTAATTTTCGAGCTAAAACAGCTTCGTACACATCTAGGATTTTGCATGCTAATGTGTCTGTATTTTACCAGATTGTGTAAGGGATCCGTGAGGGTTTTATGTACATTTGTCACATGTTTTGGGAACAAGAAAGCTCCAGGCTAAATGAAAGACATGTTTCTTGTTCTTTGAGTATATCATTCTCTCATTTTCCCTTTTTGGTCATGAATAATGAAATTTTGTTTTTTTTTTATCTAAATTGATATCAATAATTGGTCAGCACATGGAATTGCTTATTTCCTTGACCTGATGCACCCTCTCATTTTCCAACGTATTGCGTGCTTCTGGACAATTTTGTTGATTTTAGTGAAATAGTGCAGGAAGATCAGAGATATATTAATCTTAAATTTCCAAGTTTAAAAATATCATTCAGTTTATTATACTACAAAAAAGGATCTATCTGATTGGTTCCAAATCACTGCTAAGCAGCAATTATGTTTCATCTTTTAGCTTCCTTCAAACATATCCCTATATGTATCATTTGGTATGTTCTTCATTTATGTGCTTAACATGCTTATTGCTTCTTTCTTGCCTTCTAAACTAAAAAACTAGTAGCTTCATAAATCTCATGTTTCCTTCAACAGGTTGGACACTACGATTTCAGGATCAGTGAAACAAGAAAGCAACGAAGGCAGCCGTCTTTTTAAGTCTATGGCTAGATCCTTCTCCAAGAGGTGGCAAAATGGAGAAATTAGCAATTTCCAATACCTCATGCACCTCAATACACTTGCAGGACGTGGATACAGTGATCTCACCCAGTATCCGGTCTTTCCATGGATTCTTGCAGATTATGAGAGTGAAAATCTTGACTTTTCAGATCCTAAAACATTTCGTAAGCTTGACAAGCCTATGGGTTGTCAGACACTAGAGGGCGAAGAGGAATTCAAGAAGAGGTTGGTCCTTGTGTCTATATACTTTACTTATGGCTTGTATGCTGTCAGTTTAATTTTTTTTCCATTTTTTTGAGTGTATACAAATTCTTTTCCTTTTTTGATTTTTTTTATAATGTTATTTCTTTGTCAGATATGAGAGCTGGGATGATCCAGAAGTTCCCAAATTTCATTATGGTTCTCACTATTCCAGTGCTGGGATTGTCCTCTTCTATCTTCTACGCCTGCCACCATTTAGTTCTGAAAATCAGAAGCTGCAAGGTGGACAATTTGATCATGCTGATCGTCTTTTCAACAGTGTGCGGGATACATGGTTAAGTGCTGCTGGGAAAGGGAACACGTCAGATGTGAAGGAACTGATTCCAGAATTCTTTTATTTGCCCGAATTCGTGGAAAATCGGTTCGATCTTGACTTAGGAGAGAAACAATCCGGAGAGAAGGTCTGTGAATTGTACTTCAAAATTCTATTAGGAATTGTTGTTCTTAATTTTAACTTCATTTTGAGGGTCTGTTTTTGATAAAAGTTATTCTTTAAATACTACTCAACTTAATTGCTTATGGCTTGTTTTGTCAGGTTGGTGATGTGTTGTTGCCTCCATGGGCCAAAGGCAGTGCTAGAGAGTTCATCAGGAAGCATAGGGAAGCATTGGAATCTGATTATGTCTCAGAAAATTTGCATCACTGGATAGACCTGATCTTTGGATATAAACAGAGAGGAAAGGTGAGATGCTGGCATTTTGTAGCTTTTTGTCCTACCTTTCAATTCTGAAGACTATGTAATTGATTGCAGCCTTTTTCAACTGCTCAAAGAGAATGTGAGGCTAACAACCCATCCATGGATCCAGTCTGACCTATCATTCTATTTGTTATCTTATGTTTACCTACATGCTCTCTGAGATTGGAAAAGAAATGAGAACTTCATAATTCAGATTTCATCCTGAACCAAGTTTATCTCTTTTCATCTATGGTGTTGGCAACCGAACAAAGCATGAATATCAAAAATAAATGTGCATATTTTGTCAATGAATGTTTAGCGCTCTCAGCTAATTGGTCTCATATTTAAAAGCGTGCCTTGGTTTATTTTGCCAAATTATATTTGAAATAGCATCCTAAAAAAAATATAAGAGGAGGAAGATATGTGGGTGGTGGTTGGATATGGTGAACGTTCTGGGCTGTCTCAAGCATGACAGCGCTTTGGTTGGTTCCTTGTCCTTTACCTTTGGACAATATGTCTTTCTTTACAGTTATTTATTCATTTTGGTTCTTAAATCTCCCTCTTTCCATTTACAGGCTGCTGAAGAAGCTATGAATGTCTTCTATCATTATACATATGAGGGGAGTGTTGACATTGACTCCGTTGCTGATCCTGCAATGAAAGCTTCCATTCTAGCACAAATAAATCATTTTGGGCAAACACCAAAACAGCTGTTCCTCAAACCTCATGGGAAAAGGCGATCTGACAGAAAGCTTCCTCTTCATCCACTTAAGCATGCCACACATCTTGTACCACATGAGATCCGTAAGAACTCATCTTGTATATCACAGATTATTACTCTCAACGACAAGATTCTTGCAGCGGGAACAAATAACTTGCTTAAACCAAGAACATACACTAAATATGTTGCATGGGGTTTCCCAGATCGTAGCTTGAGATTTATGAGCTATGATCAAGATAGGCTTCTCTCTACTCATGAGAATCTCCATGGAGGCAACCAGATCCAATGTGCCAGTGTTAGCCATGATGGTCAGGTTCTGGCTACCGGGGCAGATGATGGATTGGTTTGTGTATGGAAGATCGGCAATGATGGACCCCGTGCCCTACGACACCTTCTGTTGGAGAAGGCACTTTGTGCTCACGCAGGCAAAATCACTTGTCTTCACATTTGCCAGCCTTACATGATGATTGTAAGTGGGTCAGATGACTGCACTGTGATTATATGGGATCTCAGCTCTTTGGTTTTTGTGAGGCAGCTTCCTGAGTTCCCGTCACCAGTTTCAGCAATATATGTGAATGACTTGACGGGAGAAATTGTGACTGCAGCTGGTGTCATGCTTGCTGTTTGGAGCATTAACGGGGACTGCTTAGCAGTTGTCAACACATCACAACTTCCTTCTGATTTCATTCTCTCAGTGACAAGTTCTACGTTTTCTGATTGGCTTGAAACCAACTGGTATTTGTCTGGTCACCAAAGTGGAGCCATAAAGGTTTGGCAAATGGTTCACTGCTCCAATGAGGTGAGTGCCCAAATCAAGGCGAGCGGAAATCCAACGGGAGGCTTAGGGCTGGGTGGTAAAGCACCTGAGTACAGGTTAATACTTCACAAGGTGCTAAAGTTTCATAAGCATCCAATAACTGCTCTTCATCTTACAAGTGATCTAAAACAGTTGCTTAGTGGGGATTCTAGCGGTCATTTGTTTTCATGGACACTACCAGATGACAGCTTTAGAAATTCAATACATAAGGGGTGATCGTGGAAGTTGACATTCAGCGCTTGATATTACGTTCGTGGTCTAGTTGGGTCAGCTATTGTTTCTCTATCCAATCCCTTGATGGGTCATTACGTCCAACCTTCTCTCTGGGAAAGAAAGGATTGTGATTTCATGGGAATAGCAAGAGAAAGAGCTGGCCTGGATTGAGTCGGAGAACAGAAAACGATGACAAGGAAAAAGGAACCTCTCGGCTGCTTCCATTGCATTTTGAGAACCTGTGGAGCCTGTGAGCCTCCATGTTTATAGGGCCTTACATGTCATCTTATGACTTTCAGGCGAGCTGATGGGGTTTTGATTTTGCTCTGGAGATGTTGGTCTGTCTCCTAGGTTTTGTTGTATATAGAAAGAGGTGGATGACAGTGTATAATGAAGTTTATCAGAAAGTGTTTGCTCGGAGTGGAACGTTGGGTGTAATTGGTCTGGTGAGTTTGAACGAGAGGGACGACTCGGTTGGTTGAGCGGGGGTGATTGCAATAGGGCAATTGCCTCCATTTTTTGTTGGTCAATGTGTAAGTCTTTCCCCATGTATGATCAGTTATCTGGTGAGTGAAATGAATTACCCCCATGTTCCTAACGCGCTGACACAAGAAGTATAATTATTCATTTTGAAGGTTGGGATTTTTCCTATGCACTTTATCTTTGCCCCTGTTCCCAAAAATAGAAAAACTTTTTGAGCAATGTTACATATTCCAAATTTGTATCTCAAATATGTATCTTAAATCAATGGGAACTATTAGATGAATGGGTCCTATCAACTTTTTTTATTGAGACTCACTCATCCAATGGTTCCCATTAATTTGGGATGCACATTTGGGATACAAATTTAGGATGCAAAGCATTACTCAAACTTTTTTTCTCGAAAGGTTTCATTCTCTCTCTCTCTTGTATTCAGTAAAGATTTCTCGAATTGAAGAGGATCTGTAGTGAATAGATAATGGGCAGTGCCAATAAATATAGATGAAAAAGGAGAAAGCGAAGAAAGAACAAAGGTTGACACAACGTATGAATAATTTTTCATCCTCGCCCCATGGGATGCAGCCCACAACCTGCATGTCACCTTCCCAAAAACAGTTTTGGCTGCCATGGTCGATATGTCACCTTCCCAACCGAAGGGGACAGCTCGCATTGGTGGTGGTGACCTGGGCTTTAGATTGACATTTTTGTATTTAGGTTGGTTTTCATGTTTGATGTTTGATATGGTTTTTGTGGTGGATTCATTGCTTTTGAGTGGTGGTGGATTACCGATGCCATAGGATAGATGGGTTGAATTCTTGTTGTTGGATCTTGTAATTTTATGATTTGAGTTTTTTTAAATCCTCTCCAAAGGGTAAATTTGTGGCCAGGAGTGTGCGAGGGAGAATAGAAAATAGGAGAGATTTAGGTCAAGATTAATGCTATTCCAATTTCAGATTACAATAAATAGAGATGGAATCAAGATTTTATAATGAGGGGGCCAAAGAATGGCATGCTGGAGAATTTTACTCAATGGAATTATTCATCAAGTTATCATCAATGACTTTTTTTTAGTTGTATAAAACTTAGGAAAATCAACTTTTATATAATATCATCATTAAAAAAATTAGTTTGGGTCGTTGGATTCGAAATTTGATTTTCACATACCATCATAAAAATTGGTTAGCGACAATGTCACCGCCTATTTATTCTCACATTTATGATATCATGCAATGACTATAAATAAATTATGATTGACAAATAATAATTTCATAGAGTATTAGAGTAAATATAATATAAGTTGCATTTGTAATCCAATTTGATAATAATTTTACTTTTTTTTTGTTCATAAAACTCATCTAAACAACAAATATTCATTCATTTGTTACACTCACCATTTCATCAAACGATTAAGCTTTTAAATCACTCTAATAATACACCATAAATAGTCTTGAAAATATAAAGGGGAGTATGATATTTTTTAAAAACTTAAGGGGAGTTATAGAAATTTTAAAAAAATAGTGGGGTGTTCAGGGTGCACTGATTTTTACAAACAAATAAGGAAAAATTTGTTGTGAAGTAAAAACAATTTTCCGTTGCCGGGAATCGAACCCGGGTCTCCTGGGTGAAAGCCAGATATCCTAACCGCTGGACGACAACGGATTTGTTATGACACGTTTTATCTAAATATATTTATTGAAATGCAATTATGCGTGGGTCTGTGCAAGAAATGGCTACGTCGATACACATTGAAGGAATCACAGAAAAACCCACCTCCCAAATTCCGAATATTCTCTCAAAAACTCTTCTGTGGAAGATATTTGGCAGCCTGGACAGCTCTTGCATTACTCGGCAATATCTTCACGGACCAAAACCATACTCAGAATGGTATATATGAAACTTATTGATCATTTGCTGAGCTTTTTGAATTCAAAAAAGCATTGTTACCAGGCCGACAAATCCATACCCATGTTTACAAGTCTAATTCTGTGTCCGATTCAATGTTTTTTGGGCACTGCGCTTGCGCTTATTAATGGTTCATGCGTGAATCTGTTGGATGCGGAGAAGATGTTTGACAGAATGTGTGAAAGAACTATTTTCACTAAATCAACCAGCACAGAAGATGATTGAATTGTATCATGGAAATACGTTTGGGAACAGATTCTCCTGAGGATTTCACTGTTATTTGTATAATTAATTAAGACATGTGGTGGGAGGTGTTGGACTTTATGTCCAATTAATATTGGATTCCATTGTTGGACTTTATGTCTAATTAATATTGGACTCTAATTAGAGACCTAAGATGGCCCACATGTCATATCATCTTTTAATAAATAAAAGTATTATGTATATTTTAATATATATCATATTATATTTTTACTGAGTCAAATCCTTTTGGATAATTGACGTAAGGTAAACTACCCACTACTCCCATCATCCGATGGAGTGACATCATGGAGCAGTTTAAAGCAGTTGTAACTCCTTGATGGAAGGAGGTTACATACGGTTTCTCCATCAGATAAGGGTCCCTGCCTATACATATATTCATGCATGTGATTTTCCATCAAGTCATATGTGAATTCAGATTTTATATGTAGGTAGGAAACCCTTCTCTCAAATACCTCCATACAGTACATATTTTGTGAGGTTGTTCTTGAGTGTTCTTCTTAAGGATTGAGATTAAGACTGGGATACGGATTCGTGTTTGTTGGGGTCGTTGAGTTCGTTGATTATTCTCTCAATAGAGAATTGGATTTCTTGTATTCAAACTTGAACATCAATGGCAGGAGGTAAGTATTCAATTCCGCTATGTTATAGGAAGATTGAATTCTTCAATAAAGTCTATCAGGAGGCTCAAGGATCTTGCTGTGGGATTGAAATTCATGGCAATATCTAATACTGTGACCGTCAATGGATCTTGGTCTCGCTGGTTTCATGACCAACAGTTCTGTAAGCACAAAACATTTCTTCGGAAATTTCTCCTGATCTGTATCAAATCCCCTGGTTGCTTTCTACATGCATGCCATGATTATATTGTTTCTTTAATTAGTACGACTCTTGATCAGTTGACATAGTTGATGGAAAATATCAGAAATTTATTTGTCAAACAAGAGTTGAGGAAGAAGAATATATGCATCAACTATGTAGGCTGTCAATCAAAGTTTAACAACTACACAAACATGCAAATCAATAAAGTCGAGAATTTCTAATAAATTAGAGTAACTGTCAAATTTTATTTGATTGTCCGTAAATATTTGATTTACAAATTTGTCTATAAAGAATTTATTCTCTCATCTTTTTTCCATCATATCTGATCTTTGGTGTGGTCTAATCAGAAAACTATTAATAGATTCTGAGAATTATCATTGTGCTACGAGTGAACCGAAAATTGGCCATGGATTTGGATCTATCAAATAATAAGAATGTCTCTGAAATTCAATTTGCTTCGATTGTATGTAAACTCCCCTTCACCCCCACCCCCACCCCCACCCCCTAAAGTGGTAAAGATTGATCAATTTAGGGTCAATGTGACTATGAGATATGGCTGTTCAGGAGTAAGAGAGTTTACATTTATGGTGGCAACTGATTTTAAATTCAATTAGACAAGAAACAAGCCAGGTCAGTTTGGTCTACTTGATGAGAGGCCATTAATTCTGTTGGTGGCTGAGTGGCTTGTTTTGTGAGGCTACTAAGATGTCGATCTTGTTAGCATTCCAACTGTGTGAAATAGGCTTTTAGCTGCTTTATGGAAGAGCTAATAGGACCACTCTACCATCTAGATCGAGTCTAGACTCTTTTCTGCTATACATTCTCTCTAGACTACGCTTTTATGCATGCATATGCATTTATATGCTCTTCCGCTACTAGCAGCAACAAATTAAAATACTACCAAACAAATCAAAAGACAAATTGAAGTACAAGAGGTGTCAATACAATGCCCCTCTGATACACCTTTATTTGGACCTTATATGGGTTCTAGGAACAATTGCATTGCTTTGCTTTGCTTTGAAATTTTTATTTTGGGACAACTACTGAATTTGCCTTGCCCAAACAGTTTTACATGCAGCAAAATACTCCTTTTTCCCGCTACCCAAGGTGTTTTTGGATCTCCTAAGGTTACCCATTTAATCTTTTGTGTGTTCTTTAGCTATATAAATTCTTAGTTCTTAGGGGTTTACAAGTCTTGTCATATAGAACCTTCATTTTTTTGTGCGGAACATATATCATTTAGATAGTTCAAGTGATAACATAGACAAACTGTAAATTCAGACGTCCTAAAAAAAAAGTAATCAATTCAACAAACTTATCTTCTTGACCTTAACCAAATAGGGTTGATTCAATGGAGCATACATTAGGGGCTGGCTTGTTTCATGGATTAGTGATTTAAAGAGGTGAGATTAAGAAAATAGTATGTAAAACCTATTTTATACCTTGTTTGTTTAGTATTTTATAGTTAGTACTATTTTTTGGGTCGTAATATCGACTCGGTATGAACAGTAATTATAAATAATGCTTTGTAAATAGTATTAATTAATACCACTTATCCGATGATATTATTTTCTTAAATTAAATAAAATAACGATAAAATCAAATATAATATACTATTGTACAAAAATAAAATAAAAATAATTTTTAATACCACTCAAATCTAACGCGGCGAACAAACAGCCCTAGGTACATTACCCAACATAAAGGGCCGGATTTTCATCTTTGAAGTAAGAAGTAGAAGGAAAAAAAAAAAAAAGTAAGAAGTCTGCCTGTAATGTATTTACCCAACAACAGACTGCCCCAACCGGGTCCGGCTCCTCTGCTGTTCGCTAGGAACAGCACAGCCTGCTGTTCGGTTAAAACGGCACCGTTTGGT
>CM042195.1:3432479-3459489 GCA_023539305.1 Ilex asprella | reverse complement strand
ACTAATCAGCGTCCCTCCAAGGCAGATGCCGTCGCGGGCTCCGCTCCGCTCCGCTACGTTGCGCTTCGCTCCACTTCGCTACGCTCCGGCATCTGCCTCCTTGCCATTGTGCACACAGCAAACATGAGCCACACATATTCTAACACTTATCTTCTTGACCTTAACCAAATAGGGTTGATTCAATGGAGCATACATTAGGGGCTGGCTTGTTTCATGGATTAGAGTGATTTAAAGAGGTGAGATTAAGAAAATAGTATGTAAAACCTATTTTATACCTTGTTTGTTTAGTATTTTATAGTTAGTATTATTTTTTGGGTTGTAATATCGACTCGGTATGAACAGTAGTCATAAATAATGCTTTGTAAATAGTATAAATTAATACCACTTATCCGATGATATTATTTTCTTAAATTAAATGAAATGACGGTAAAATTAAATATAATATACTATTAAATAAAAATAAAATAAAAATAATTTTTAATACCACTCAAATCTAACGCGGCAAACAAACAGCCCTAGGTACATTACCCAACATAAAGGGCCGGATTTTCATCTTTGAAGTAAGAAGTAGAAGGAAAAAAAAAAAGTAAGAAGTCTGCCTGTAATGTATTTACCCAACAACAGACTGCCCCAACCACAGCCCCCACCCCACTCTGCCATGCCGCCCTACTTCTACCACCTGTAACTTATCGTACATCTATGAGCCTATGTATATAGCTGCTTAGCTGTGTTCTCTCTCTCTCTCTCTCTCTCTCTCTCAGCTGCCTCTTGATGCGGCTTTAATTTACTGTTTGGCATTGATGGGTCCACCAGTCTCTATGCATCTGTTTATCAATATCTGCTCTAAATCTCATTGTATAGTAACATGATCTCTGGTATTTTTGGTGGAACCCACTATAAGTTGAGTCTTTAGGGTTTCATCTTGCTGGATGGTTCTTCTTTCTTGGCTAATGAAAATTTTTCGTGCAATACCTTAAAAATATTTCTGTTTTTCCTATCTATTTCATGTTGTTTTTGTTTGAAGTTTAGACCATAAAAGTGGGTAGTGCCTTCTTCTTCCGTCTTTCAACACCATGCTTTTCTTCAATGAAGCCTAAATTTTTTTCACTTTATATGTCTGTCTTTTCATGCATACTCATGAAGGATGTATAGCTGCGATGATTTGCAGTTTTATCAATGATCTTATCGTCTTAATATCTTGTGTCTTTCTATTTTCAGAATGAAGATGCATCAAATTTAGACCTGCTTGTAGTTTGTGCTGTGATGAAGTGTTATCTAGGGTTTCAATCATATTATTCTTCAAACATTGCATGAAGCAATTTGAACCTAGTTACTTTTTTCTTCAACTTGTATCAAGTCTACAAGGGAATAAGTGAAGCTGCCAGCATGATCTACCCTTGGTTAGAGACGGAAAAGAGAGTACAATAGTCTAACCATAGTTAGATCATGGTCTGACAGCTTCACTCCTTCCTTTCTGGGGACCCAACTGATTTCAAACATCCTTCTGTTCTGAAAAGAAAGGAAAGCAAACAACAAACAGAGAAACCACTGTGAGTACATTCTTCTTCTCTTGCTGTATTGATCTGTGATGGCTTGGCCTGCTGTCTCTCTCTCTCTCTCTTATATGTGGGTTAATTAAATCTAAAACTCATTTTCTAGGTATTATGATCTTGTGTTGTTTCATTTTAGGTGTGGATTTTAACATACTTAAAATTACTTTTAAACAGTTATAATCAGTAGTAGAAATGGTGGGTAGTATTGAAATGAGAAGTGATGGACAGAGAAAATTAGAGGATAACTATATCAAAAAAGTTGGGTGAAGTGAAGCGCCAAAAGTTTTTTGGGGAGTGCCAATCGGCAATAGCATCACTTTTTTTAGGGGTCGTTTGGTAACGTTTTCGTTTTCGCGTCTTCAAAACAATTAAAAACACAGACAATTTTTTGTCTTTGTTTTGTGATAAATACTGAAACAGAAACATGTTTGGATGTCATTTTTGTCTATCAAATTATGAGAATAAAAAACAAAAAACATGTTTGGTAATTATTTCACGTTTTATCCCAAATATGTTTTATAATATATCATTTTTTAAAAAAAATAGAAATTTTATTGAATGAATTCAGAAATTTCAAGGATCCAACTATACCTTCTTTTTTTTTTTTTTGTAAAAGGAATAAATGGCCTCCCCCAAACTGTTAATAGTCAAAACATAATTTTTCTTGCAACATTTTAATTTTCAAGCCTAGATAATTTTTTAATTCACAAGGTTGTGGACTACATAAGACAACTACTCAACATTAGCTTACATTTTAATCATAATGCAGTGGATCATTCACTCAGATTTGTCCCTCTCTCTCTCTCTGCGTACTCTCTCTGCTTTGTCGATTCCTTGGATTGATCTCTCTCTCTCTCTCTCTCTCTCAAATTGATACAACCTGGTTAATGCGAAGTTTTTCTTCAAAATAAAAGAACTGTTAGAAGTTTGAAGAAAGGAAATAGATGCGCGGTTCACCTACACTTTGGTATAGTGTGGAAATTTTGCGAAGTTGCTTCCCAAGTGTTTGATGAATTGCCTCATTGGGGGTGATTGTTAGTTTATAATGACATTTGTACTCTTTGTAGTTTATTTCGTGTAGACTGCTTTAACTCCGGGCAAAAGCTCTTGGAGATATTTTGTTATGTAAATGATACTCCAAGGTGTTGGAAAAACATCTTCAGTGGTCTATTTTGATGCTTTGACTGGTTTTTGACCGTGGTGTCACATTGAAGGAGAGAGAGGAAGGGAGGAGATGCAGGGAAGAACCGCTTATTTCGACCACAATTGTGACAGTAGCAGATTAGTCCAAAAACATGTGGGGTGAAGTGATTATTTTTATTCCATGGGGGGATTGAGGGCTACAGAACCAAATTAGTAAAATGGATTTCACCATTAATTTTGACACAGGCGACACGAACCGTTTGACATGACCATGACTAGGTTGACAGGCTTAGATACCATCAGTGCACTTGATCCCTTGACATATTAACATATCAGCTGGTAAATTTTCTGTTGGCCTACAATAAGAATAAAGCTACAATAGAAATCCAATAGAAAGCCTTAAGCTACTTGCTTCTTCATGGAAACATCTCCAGAAGTGAAGAAAGTGACCATTGTTCATGGAATCTATAGAACACCTTCTACCCTTAAGCTGTACAAAAAAATTCTGTTATCAACAAGCAACTCCTGCACAGTTCCAGACCAGCTCCTCCATTTCTCAACTCAACTGGAAACTAGCTTTTGAGACTGCAACCTGAAATTGATGCAGAAAGAAATTGCCACAAAGTCACACTTCAGTTGCCCAGTCATTAAAGCAGCAAACAGCCCATGATTTCAGACAAACCAACTGCCTGTACAATGCACCCCCAAATTCACCTAAAACTCCTTTGCTCACAGCTCCATTCATAGCAGCACTCTGCCAGAAAAGCAAACATCAACTAAAACAAAGTAATCCAACAACACCTCTAAGTCCTGATATACACCAGGACCTCTCTTCCCAGCTGAATCCAGACAGATTCTGTTCAACAAGGATCAAACTAAAATAGAAAATCTTTATTGGTTCATCTTGGCATGGTGGACTTCTCAACAAACCTCTCATGTAGAATGATAAAACTACCAATCTTGCAAGGAAGGAAAAGAAAATAAAAGAGAGAGAAAATTATCGAATGTTTATTTTATTAGTGTTCTGAGTTTTGTATGTTTAAGAGACTTGATTTAATTATCTCAATCATCTCTCTTTCTTGCTGTCTCTTTTAAGTTTTAACTTTCCTTCTTGATTTGTTGGAAAAAAACTAAGGGAAAAAAAGAGAGAAAACAGATAGAATTTGTTCTTTCAAATCTATTTATTTTTCTCGGTTTTGAAAGAGACTTGATTTACTTAAATCTTCTCTATTTTGTTGTTGTCTCCTTTAGCTTTCCTTCTTTATTAATTGAGAAAACTAATGAAATTTTTGAATTTGTTTCTGACAAAGTAATAAGGAACGTGCAGTGGTCTGTGGAATGGATTTGGTCATTTTAAAGAAAAAAGACTAATTGAGGCTGATGTTTCCTATATATCTCTACAAGTCTGAAGTCTCTGAAATAAAACAAAGTGTTGAGTAAAATAACTTGAAGTCCTAAACAGATGAAACAAGACCAAGAGGCATCAATGTTTGCACACCATGTCTATACACCCCTTTATAATTTGCCACAAATTTCATCCGAAAAGCCAATGAAAGCTACCCCCACACGTAATTGTTTTTAGAATTGATACATCAAAAAATTCTTTTCCAAGAAGGATTCTGAAAAACCAACTTCAGAAATCGACCGTCCTCCTCTTGTTGGCATGGTTGAACCACTTTAAATAGTTTGAGCCAATCAAACCAAAAAAGAAAAAACCCAGGATGTTATGCAGAGTCGATCAAAAACCTCCAAACAATTCCAATGACAAAAAACCCAGGACGTTATGTCGACTCCATTCTCAAAGTCACAAATTGAAGCTTCGGCCTAAATTCACATTAGTAAATGGATGTCTTAAGATTGAGCCCATTTCTCTAACAATACAGGACTTGAAACCAAACTTATATCAAGTAAAATGTTATTATGAACTTTACAAAATAGCCCCAAATTCAGGGTCTCTACCATCGCCATGGTAGTGGTTGCAAGAAAATGGACTGACATATAAATCTAGTGAAGCATTCACGTGCTTCACAGAGAGAAGATAAAATGTGAAGCAATGTCAAACGAAAACGGAGAGAGAGAAAGACAAACACAGAAAAATACAGATCTATGTATATTGTGGTGAAAAAATAAAAATTAAACAAAAAAAAGAGGAAGATCTATGCATATATATATAGATAAAACAAAAAATGGGGGCTGTCATGTACAGATCTATGCATATATATGTATATATATACATAGATCTATACAAATAAAGAGATTACACTTACCTTCACAGTGAAATGAAGCTCCTTCTTCCTCGATCTGTGACTGAAAATCCCTTCTCCTGAGGTAAGCCTTCTTCAATCGATCTGCTGAGAGATCTCGCTAAGACAGAGGAGAAGAGAGGCGCTGAGACAGAGGAGAAAAGAGACGCTGAGACAGAGAAGAGAAGAGAGGCGATGCTTTGTTGTGTGCTCTAAGGACCAAACGAGTAAGACTACATATTTATACTCTCTTATATGGAGTGGTATTTTGTAGCTAAGAGGAGTCGAAGTTGAGACCTCGTTAATACCGATCGCGCGTGTTTTGTGTTTCGCGTGTTTCTTGAAACACAATTTTTTTGTTCCATTTTTTTTGTCTTTGTCTCCAATAAAACTAAAACAAAACAAAACCAAAAACTGTAACCAAACATATTTTTGTCCTCATTTTTGACAAAATTTGAAAACAAAAACACAAAACAAAGGACAAAAACAATTACCAAACAAGGCCTTAGTTTTATGTTTCCCAGACTATGGCTCTCATGTTTTTGTTTTTACTCTCTCCAGTGAAAAGGTGTGGGAAACTTGGAAATGGGACAATCATTCCTCATCCAAAACAGTTGTGATTGTACTGCAGAAGCAGTTTTTGAAGCATTTTCTTGTTGAAAAAATTATTTGGTATAACTGTTATACAACGTCTGCACTGCCAAGCTGGGGTGGTCCAACAAATCTTGAAGCCCTAGGAGAGAATATACAGTGGGCCTATTAATAGACAATAATTATTAAAAATTAAAAATTATTTCTCTAGCTTTTTGTGATGTAAAAATATTGATTAAATTTTTATATTCAAGTTTTGTTAATATATTTTTTTCAATGTATAATATATCCAATTCATTTAGTATTTTTTGTAACATAGTTGATCGGATATAAGATTTTATTATTGCAAGTTTTGAAAATTTTCTTTTTGCTGAAACAATTGTTACCGGTATTGTTAACAATATTCTAAAAGTTATACATGCATTTGAAAATAAACTAATTGTTTTATATAAGTTAGGATTTTAACTGTAGTGTTAATTTCAAATTGTAAGATTTTTTTTAATACATTCAATTCTTGAAATAAATTTAAACCATCAATATCAAAAAATAAATCATGTTTCAAAAAATTTTCAAGGTTAAAACAATAACTTTTCAGACTATTGTCATATAAAGATTTTAATTTTTTAAAACAAAATAAAAAATATTTTCTTATTTTTTTAAATTGTTCAAATTTACTCTTGATTGAAGAAATAATTAGATCAATTATAAATAAAATCCACTCATTTCTAAAAGATTTTTTTAGTTGATAGTGTTATTGCATTTTCAATTGTAGACGAGAGAGATGTTAACAAAGAAAGAAATGTCAAGAGATAGACGGTATTGGTCATATTTTTTTTTTTATTGCATAAGTCTATCAGTCTTCTATATCTGACAAGAAGTGTAACAATTTACGTAGTTAGCAAGTGGAGCAATTTTTTAAGTAAGTGAAATTTGGGTCCTTTAAAATTAATTTATTCAAAATATATTTATTTAGAACTAAAACTCTTGGAGGTCTCAAAATTTTGAAAAAATTGGGCTTAGGCAGCCAACAAAGTGGCCTAGGCCTAGGGCCGGCCCTGCTGCCAGGTAGTCTAACCGTTCACCAGTGAAGTAGACAAGCCGGATTATCATGTAAATAATGTGGAGGTCAGACTTTATTCTTTACTATGATGGAACAATTACTTTTTTTTTTGATCAAAAATGGAACAATTACTTCACTAATGAAGTCTAATGTCCAAACTTCTCAATGATGATTGAGAAGAATAGAGTTAGAAATTCTATTATTTGTGTGAAAGTATATACAACACATTAATTAAGGAAAAATTAACATAAATGGTTTGGAGTATTACATAAAGCGAAGAACAACTTTAAACGATGTAGTAATGAAAAGTTTTGAAGAGACATTCATATTGACGGAAAACTTAATAAATCGTTCATAAAGTCTTAATGACCTTTGTACAAATTTTTGGATCTCAACATCACTGAGTAGTTTAAGTAGTAATATGGATAAGCTGTAAATTTAGATATTATAAGTTTGAATCATGGTAATTCTTGGAGTTAGATCATGAAAAATTTATCCTACATGATTTCTCTGACCTCGGTGTAGATGACTTATTTTTGACTAGATTGGAGAGAGAATTAGTCGAGGTGTGCGTAAATTAGCTTGTACACACTTGACCGAACTGGAGAGAAAGAGGAGTGATTGATGGAAATTTTTTTACTCAATTTAAATTTTAGTTTTTATGGGAAAAATCTTGCTCATAGATTTTTATTCAACTTAAATTAAGGGATAACAATTTTCTAGTTATAAAATTAATTTAACACTGCTTTTAAAGAAGGGTATTTTAGAGTTTTAAAAAATAATAGATTTAAGTATTTATTAATAAGAATAAAATATGATTTATTTCCAAAGACCTTTTTTTTACGGACTAAACTCATTAAAAGTCTTTTAACAAGGTCTCAGTTTCAATTTTCACAAAAAAAATTTTTGGATGACAGGTTCGTAGTGATTCAAATTTCGTCGTTCAAGTTCAACTATCCGGGAGAAATTTTAATTGATCTTATATATGTGATTTTTAGGTTGTGATGCATGATCTAAGTTTATCTAACAACTACAAATCTAAATAATACAAAGATGAGACGATTGTCAGATTTAAAAAATGTAATTGAAACTCAAGGATCTTTACTTTAGAGTAACAATTTTTTCTACTTTTTAAAAAATTCTGATACGGGGATGTCATGCATTGCATGCTTGGATTGGTTCCATATTCCCCGAAAACCCTATCAAAAGAATCAAAAAACTAGTTGAAAGAAACACAACGTCAAAATCATAACAACTTTGATCAGAACATGTCATTTTTATAATTGCCAGTATCAGATTGCTCAACTTTACGGTAAGAGTCCTGTATATTTCTTAATCTGTTGTAATGTCTTTAACATCTACTTTTTATGCATATCTGACAACAATTGGATGCAGGACAGGCAGGTACCCTACAGATGGCATTCCATGTTTGTAAAGAAAAAGTGATCCTCATTGAACAAAGGAAAGATACCTATAAGGGAGGAAGAGGGTATACATGACACATATCAGGTATAACCAACATATGTCTCTGTCTGTGTGTGTGTGTGTGAGAGAGAGAGAGAGAGAGAGATTGACATGAGATTGTTAGGTGGAGATGCCTTTCCTCTCTTCTACATCTTAGAAGCCATTGACATGGTCCCCCACCCACCCCACTCCACCCCACCCCACTCCTTAAACTCCAAGTGTTCTACTCCCATTTTTGGGTAACGGATGATGTTTACATAATACACACACAACATACATCTAAAGTGTGGGTTCGGTTGCGGCGTACAACATATAGTAAGGTGGTTCTATTGTGACACGAAGGCCACATGTTTAAGTTGTAAAAACAGTCTTTCTATTTGTAAGGATAAAATTGTATACATCTAACTTTTTTAAAATCTCACAATGACAAGAGTCTCGTGCACTATATATACATAGAGAGAGAGAGATATGAGGGTGTCCGGAGCTAAAGTTAATAAAGGTGATAGGTAATTTTTAGAAACTCTCACTGACTTGTCTGCATGGCTGTGGCATGGGCGTGACAATATTCAACTTGCCTCACTTTAGATCCCTGCCATCTGTCTTCCTCATAAATTATAATCGATCATTAGCTTTTCAGCTCCCTCATAACAACATAATTGAACACTAATAAAGCACTCACATGAAGAGACTGGGATCTTCTTGGCCCTCTATATATATCCCTCTCCTCTCTCCAATACTAGCATCCCTTAAAACTTACAGAAGTCTCTCTGTCTCTCTCTCTCTCTCTCCAACCGAAGGTTTACGAGCTAGTCGTGCACCACTAGCAGTTGAAGCTGCCAGCATGATCTAAACTTTCCTTTCTGTCGAGGGAGGATCAGATCATGTGGCAGCTTCACCTGCTGATGGGATCACGAAAAACCCTAATTATGATCTTAAGCACCGTTCTACATTCTCCTGTTGCCATGTCTTTTACTCAAGCTAGTTAATGGCTTCAAAGGAAAACCCTAGTGTAAAATTTGCTTTACTTGCTTACATTATTGCTACAGCATGTTTCAATCGCTTTTATTTTACATACGAAAGACAGATTGCTCTGTTAACTAAAGGGCCAAGGCGTAGAGTTTGCAACATTTGCATCAAGGGCTGATAATTCAACCAACTTATTTCAACTCACTCGGATTTGGCTCGTTTAGACTCAGTTTATTTTTTAAACAATCGAAACTTGAACAATTTTTTAAGTTTATTTAAAAAATAAACTCAACAAGTTCGATTTATTTATGTATAAAATATTCAGGCTTGATTTGAGTTCAATTTTTTTTGGGCTTGTTCAAACTCGACTCGTTTTTTAAACAAATCAAACTTGAACAATTTTTTAAACACGACCTGTCGAGCTTGGTTCGAGCTCATTCGCTTATCAACTTTATTTACAACACATGTTTGCATCACCGAAGTTTGAGAAGTAAGATTATATAGATTTTCTCTAAATTTTTATAAGGAGAGACTGGTGCACTTTGATTATTTTTAAAAAAACAAAAATATTTTATTTTATTTTATTTTTTTGATGTGATTTAGATATCGATTGTTGTGCTCCTCTGTCGTAGCGTGTCCACTTGTGCTGGGGAAAGAATGTTTATGTTCAAATCCTTGGTGACAGAATTTCTCCTGTCTGAACCTGGTTGGTTCCTTTTTAGATCTCTTCTTATCCATCATTGATGGAACCTTCATATTCTGTTAATGACGAATCCTATTGGCTCTGTGACCGTATGCTGACGTACTTATTATATAATCATTACTGTATTTCGGACATAATTTAAAAACTTAATGTATTATGATCATTAGATTAATAGTATTGAGATCTAGTGATAATTTTAGGTTGGGATCCGCTGACAATTTAATAAAAAAAATAATTTAAGAATTTAGATTGATAATGTTAGGACCTAATAATAATTTAATGTTATGACACACTGACAATTTAATGACTATAATTATTAAAATTTTAAATTATATTTTTAAATTATATTCCAATAAGATTGTTTAACTTCAAAATCTTTTTATCGTGACTCGTCATCTATTAAAATAAAACTGGGGAAAAAAAAGTGAAAAAGAAAAAGTGAATGAGCACTTGAATCTTCGTGGTCTAACTGCCACCTGACCCTTACTACTATTTTAATCTCTCTCTGATCCAACCTTGGGAGCATTGTGATAAGTATTAAACCTCTTGTTTTTTCTTTTGTTTAAGAGCAACTCTAAGGAGAGTTGTCATTTTTGGGGTGTTAAATATTATTTTATAATCTTAAACAGTGTTTTGACACCCTTAACAAGTGTTAAAATGAGGTGTCATTTTTATATTTTTACTCATAAATCTATATGAATCGTTGGATCTATAGTCATCCAACGGATTTACATTCACCAATCCATTTGTAACCCCTCATTTTCTCTCTCCAGAGTTACCAAAAATGCCACCCCAACCCCTTGATGCCATTTTCTAACCCCATATGCCACCCTCTTTGGAGTGAACATTTTTGAATTTGGGGTGGCATATGGGGTATGCCACCCCATATGCCACCTTCCTTGGAGTTGCTCTAAGACCTTGTAGGATTGAAATCTTATCAAAGATGGTTGGAGTCATGTATAATGGAGTGATAAGTTGATGGTTGAAGCCTCTTTTTTCCGTTTTGTTCTCCCCCAATAGTATAACATCATCGTTTTTTTTTTTCTTTTAAAAGTAAATTTTTTTTTGTGCCAATACTTTTATTGATCAACTGTATTGAAACGACTCTGAAAAGTCCAAAGTTATCTTTTTGTTTAGTCAAAAAATAGTAATGTTAGACCGACTAAAAAAGAGAAAAAAAATATAGATTAAACGATGTGATGTTATCATAACAAAAAAAATTAAAATTAAAAAGTGTAAAAGTGAGACTAATAATTACGAGAGAAATTAGTGAACATAACGGGAAGGTGGGTCATGATGACTCAAAATTTTAAGTATTCCTAGGCATGATAAAAACTATTTACCTTGATCTTATTTGTTAATGAACCCTAAAAATGTTGAAAGACTTGGTTGAGATTTTCTCTCCCTCTTCTTTTGGATATTACACTTTGTTTGGGGAGATCAATGTACCCATAACCAACTTTAAGGTACGATTCTGCCTCATTAAATCTTTAAGAATGACTTTTTTATTTTCTTTCTAATCTCTTTTATTGTCTTCTCTTGTAGAAGCAAGATGGATGTCACTCTCCACCATGGTACTTGCAATGAATATACGACGTCGTATTGTTCAAAGACGTGCACAATCGGAGCGTGCGTGGTTTTTGTGTGGATTTTTTTTTCTATTTAGAAGCGTAGTGTTGGATAAAAGATTTATTTCATCCAGATAAGAAATAAAAATATAAAATGAGAATTTTAAGAATAAATACAATTTAGTTTCATATTGCCTTCCGAAAAAAGTTTTATATATTGCACTTCAACAATGGTACATGAACTTAAAAATTAAACTCGATAATCATAACTATTGAATTTATAGTAAATTTCAATAAAAGATGAGACCTATAATGAAATTAACGATTGTAATTATTAAAATTAATTTTTAAATTCATATAACATTGCATTATTAAATCAAATTTTTAAATTCATATAACATTGCGCATTACACTTATGTTCAATTCTCCAAAATGAAGACAGATTGCTCACCACAAAGTATATAGTTCTTAGAAGCCTATCATCTAAAAAGGACCATTACAAAACAAGAAAGGTGAATACCATGCTGATGGACTGAAAATGACACCAATTTGATATTACATTCAAAAAAATTATCCCTATAATTACCCGGATTAATCGGATGCTTCCAAATACAAAACCCCAATAGAAATCGATCTAATCAAAAGAGGAACGAGTTGCCTTCTTACAACAAAACGTCCCAAGCCATGTGAGAGAAAGAGAGAAGAAAGTTATAAAAAGGAAATTAAACAAAAAAGATACACCAACTTTTCACCTTAACAATGGGACGTTCCTTCCCTTCAAAGGCCCTTCTATTGTTTTCTCTTCTTGAGCACAGGATCAACCAAAGGAAGCATGTCCACCAGACACGCCAAAGAATGTTCTGTCTCGCAACTCCAGGGTGAAGCAATGAAAGAAGAATTATGCAAGGAAGAACTACACAATACTTCTTGTCACAAATAAATTAGATGCTTCAACGACTTCTCCATCCAACCAAATCAATTCTCTATTTTCAGGCAAGCCGGCAGCAGAATTCAAATTATGGCCGGACTGAAACACTAAATTGCCCAGATGGGAAAAAGCGAACAAGACAATGACAATCCCTCTGCTACAATTGGAAAATATATAAGTATTAGTAAATGCATGAAATAAATATCAGGAATATCACTACACATGGCCAGTCACATGAATTCAGCATCATGTATTTGATGTATTGGGATGTCCAATTTATAATTCCTCTGAACTGCTCATTTCACTTCCAGATTTAGAAAGGTTCCAACCAAGTACACCAAATTATACGGTACATAAACTGTTTATTTACAGAAAATAAGAAAAATAGAGCACAGTCTTACTGAATTCAGGTCCCCTATTTAATTATGGTTTAGACTCTGAGTATCCCAACAAATCACAATTAATTGGGCTCCGGTAATTGAGGCAGCTCCAACATCAAGTAACAGAAAAACATGAAGCTGATCCAGCATTTATAAAAGTTTGATGGTAGTGAACAGAATTCTTGGGGAGGGATGGATGGCTGTTGCACGATTAGAACGTTACCTTTACTAGTTGTACAGCATGTAACTGATGAAAAGATGTATTGCATCAGAAAAGAAACCAAAACAGATGAAAACCCAAGAAGCCACCCAACAAAAAAAGCAAGATCCTTCAGAGCAAGAAGGGACCGATTGCCTAATTAGAGAAGAGAAAAGAAGAATAAACAATTGCCAAAACATATTCGAAGAAGCATTCTGAAATATTGGCTGAAACATGAGAATTTTGATTCTCAATCCCTTCCACTGAAACCAAAATATTTCTTTGTTAACAAAATGAAATTTTGATCATTGGGCTCATGAGAATGACAAGCTAAATGAACTTCCCATACCAATTGTAAAACGATCCAATAAAGATTTGTATCTAATATGTTGCTTGTAATAAGACATAATTAAGCTTTCTATACAACCATCACCAGAAAAAGAATAAAAACAATTCATTGTTACCTGTATATCATGCATTTTGTTGGACTAGTCGGTTTATTTGCATAATCCAATCAGCATAGCCACTTGTACCACCAACATTGTCCTCAACAAGGTTTGCAAGTAGAAAGAACCCTTCTCTCGGCTGTTCACCTTGTCTCACAAGATGACAAAGCTGATAATATGATGGGTCACTCCCCCTAAATTTCTTAAGTATCGTCATTATTTTTCTCGACATTTCATGGTCACGTTCATAAAGGCTAACCTGATCCACCATAACAAAGGAAAAATACAGTATCAGGAGTGTTCAATTTTGGCAAGCAAAGCCAAGGCCCCAAAAAGATAAAAGGAAACAGGAAAATGCATGCGATTGCTAGACATACACTGAAATAGTGCTCAACACATTTCTACTGGAGAGGGGAAGGTCAAGCAAAATGTTCAAATTTTTCACTACTATGAAAAGAGTTTGATCGCATTCTAAGAAAAGGCTTACAAATGAACAATTATTAAGGGATAAGACAAACTAATATTGCCAATACACAAGTAGAATGAAGCAACAAAAAAGAAATTCAGCAACAATACAAAGTAACAACAAATAGTGAGGCACGTTCAGAGAGAAATGTTTCTCTCACTTCCAATTTCTACATGCATTACTCTTCAAGTATTGGAACTGTCAGGTATCAGTAATTCTATGGAGTTGCTACCCTTGACAAACCTACATTCTTTTTTAATTTTAAAGGGCTAAAAAATTAACTTCACAAAACATTTGTCTTAAAAAATTGTGTCATGAACCCAAAAGTTAAAGCATAATTGAGTAAAATAAAAACTGGCAAGGGCATCTAGAGGTTCAGATATTCCCACCATGCATATAAAGACTCCAATGTTGGATTATTTAGTATAAATATGAGAATCAGTATGATCCTGCACACACCTAGTGCCTAGCAAAGGGTTGAGGGTTCTTACTAAAAATTTAGACAAAACTAACTTATATATCTCTATCTCTGTCTCTCTCATACCAGGTGATTTGAGAGTTAATAGGTAACAACCCATTATATATTCTAATATCTTTAAGCACTAAACTACTCTTAACATGTTTAACTTCCTCCTCAAGACACCAGCCAATAGAGCATGATTTGACTTTGATGGCTTGTGTGGGTGCCGAACCCCAATTCTCCAAAAATCCGACTTAAATATTCAGAAAAACGTGATTGAGGAAATTAATATACGCACTTCACGAAATTAACGGGGTTTAAAATAAACATGTGTGTGTGTGGAGTATTCACAGATGTGCGTATGCTGCTACTCTAGGACTCTCACTCCACTCTTTGGTGACCTAGTACATGACACACCAATTCCTGCTGGTTTGCTTGCATGAACACACACAGTGATATCACCGTTCATTAACTTTCAACATCACATCATAACTTTAGATCAATGATGAAAAGAGAAAATCAGAACGATCATGTTCCAAATATATGACAACTAGGATTCTCACTCCACTCTTTGGTGACCTAGTACATCACACCAATTCCTGCTATGGCTATTATGTTATAAGCACTGGTTTGCTGGCGTGAACACATACAGTGATATCACAGTTCATTAACTTTTGATATCACATCATCAACTTATATCAATGATGACAAGAGAAAATCAGAACAATTATGTTCCAAATATATGACAACTGGTGCAAAACCTGAAAGCAAATAAAGATAGTGCTAGTAATTCCAGAGGTGTGATGCATAGGCTGTAATAATCAAAGAATCTTTCATACTTTTGAGTAGTCTGTAGCAAAGTCTTCCCCAAATAGATTCCTAGTTATATCAGGTGAAAGCATTTTGCCAAACCATATAACAAACCGAAAACCATCATCATAAATATAGAGCCCTCTGGAATCCAAGCTCTCCAAAGCAAGTGGTAGGCCTTTCCCAATGTCCTTGAACTTATCATCCTGAGGAGATGTCTGCAAATAATGATACAGATGTGACTCAAGATGTTCACAACGTTCAGAACAATGAAAATGCAAGTTACTTACTGTTATAAGGTACTCATCTATCCTAATCAAATTTGGATATAGAAGTTTTAACAATCTTTTAACAGGTAAAGCCATGATGGTGTGTCCCACTGCACAGCGATCATCAAGCTGTGCATCAGCATATCCACCACGTAGGGCCGTTGATTTACATATTGCCAATCCGTACAAAGGCAAAAACTTAAGTGATTCTGGATATATCATCCTGCCCCCCAAGCGATGCTGTACAGCATATAGATTACGATATTCTCTGAGGGCTTTGACAATCCTTAGTTGAACTGAGTTCCTAGCTTCCTCCAGTTTCGAAGACAGACTTTTCTCGATCGCTGCAGGTCAATTCAGTTGATAACTTAAAACAGTCAGGAGTCCGCCTAAATATCAAGTTACACGGTCAAATAAGAAGCAGATTAAGGGTGCCCAAGGGTTTTTTTTTTCGTACCTAGCCTAGAAAACAAAGAAATAATGGCCCCAGTATCAGCATAGCGGTACATCTCCCCTAGATCTGCAACCACAGGTGCCGCTGCTGTATGTACTCTAATACGCCTTTCTCCAGAAGATGACGTGTATCTCTCAATAGCTAAGGAATTCATGTCACTTGTAACTCATGCACATCAACACAAAAGTAGGTAGTGCCCATCCAAAATAAAATAAAATCACGAAATTCATTTCACAATCTGGAAAGACAGAGTAACTGGGAAAAGGATCATGAAAGGAAGATTATATCCTTTTGAACAATCAATTAAAGATTAAGATCAAACATAAATTACTATGGTCAAAGAAAAGAATTCACTTGCATGCCCAATAGAGCAAGCTAAGAAAGCAAAGAATTCACTCACACCCAGTAGAGTGGGCTCAAAACATAGAGCATCCAAAAAAAAGGGGGGGAAAGGATCTCTCCAGAAGCCATTTTGAGTTATGATAATCTCAAGAACCCAGAATTCTAAATTCTCTTTTGATTTAGCAAGGTTGAGTAAAATAAACAAAACTCGAAAATTTCTTTATAAATGAAATGTTTACACGCACACACAAAACAAACACTTCATATAGTTTACTCATGTATTTTTGTTCACACGCATACATAAACACTGCACGTAATTTATTTATTTGTGTATTTTTACAAGTCCCCGCTCCCGCAGACCCATACAGATACCTTAAACAAAAACAGAGAGTTTCTACTATCACCCAAGTGTTTACACACGTATACACAAACACTTTATATAATATATTTATTTATATGTTTTTATGTATCCGCAGAATCACACGCATACAAACAGACATATAAATATGTCTTAAACTTCTTGGCCACGAATCAAAGGATACAATAAAGCGACTTGGAAATATACAGTCTGAGTTGTCAATAATGTTTCTTCAAGACGTAACTGCATTGCGTAAGCTTTATCACAGTCTACAGCTGGAAGTCCTAACAAATCAGTGGATCTTAGCATGAAGTTCCCATGATAAGATGTGAAATGCACCCCTACAGGTAAAAGAAAAACAATATTGGGTTTAGTATCAAGCAGCAAGCAAGAAACTACCAAGAAAGTGAGATTATAAACAGAAGCAATGAACTGAGGGTATCATGTTCTCTAGTACCAGAGGTGCAAAGCAGACTGACCTTTTCCACATCTTATACGCAAGACAGCTTCCCAGGCAGTTTCTCTTGTAAGGTCCCTGGCTAACTCATGCTCCAACTTCTCTTTGTGAATGGCAGATTGGAAGTTTGGATAATAATATACCTGACCACCAGTATATTTTGCCAGAGTTCCTATAAAGGAAGAGAGGAAAATGGAAACAGTGTTATCGCTGAAATGGAGTTATCAGTTATCACTAGTTAATACATACCACGACAGCTGAACTTAGATGTACAGCAAGCAAGACATAAAGACAACAGCACAACAAAATTTACCCCAGCAGGTTGGAAGTGTTGAAGTTGTTCAAAGAGAAATGCCAATTGACACAAACAACCCTGAAGTTTCAGTAATACTGCTAGATAATTATGTAGAAAGATTTCAATTAAGAAATTGGGGAGTGAATTAAATGCATTTTCAATGTTATTGATGTCATTTATGTTTCCAATCTTCTTATACAAGAAGTATTGTGGCAATTCTGGTTTTGGGCTATAAAACAGCCTTCCATGATGGGGTTCTGTTGGGGGGATTTCTTTATATTGGGTTAGATTTGATAGATCTAGAAAGATTAAATAAAGGGCACTGACCAAGTTTCCTCTGCTTCCAAGTTACAGCTCAGTGTATATATTCAAACAATGTGTAGGTCTTTTTCTCTGAAGCAGTGTCTGAAGATATCTTCCCAAGATAAATGTTTAGGATGTATGATGCATCATGTATTAGTTAGAGTGCTTAAAATTTTAGATGTAATTACCAAGGGTTTTCTTTTCCCTACTTTTTTGTCTTTATTTTTCTCTAACACATCACCTACTCAAATCCTTTAGTCTATCACAATTTGATGCAAACACTAAAAGGAAAAAAAAGAGAGAACCATTTGGGTAATATGTAATATGAAGAATACTGTCACCTACAGCTAACGTGCTTCGTCACTTAAAAAGCTGAAGATGATATTCCAGCATAAACAATGACAAAAACTAAAGATGAGAATTCCACATATTGAGGTTTAGCCAAAAACAATACTTGGCATGAAGATACATCAGAACCAGAAATCCCCAGCAACCAAAAGTGAAAGGTAGCAAGCCAGGATTGAATATTATCCATGATCATTCTAAAAAGAATTTTAACCTAATTATCAACATCTAAAGCAAAATACATCCAATATTTGAAGCTTGCCACATCCAATTGACAGTAAATAAAATAAGCAAAAGTCATACAATAATAAATCATAAGAACAAAAACTTAGATGCAGAAAGAACGTACGACGTTCAGGAAAAGTCTAAAATTTTCTCTTCTCGACTATGGATCACTTGAAGTGAAAGCAGAATTATCTTACCACAGACACTTACCTAGGGAGGCCACATCAGTATACTTGTCACTGAATGCATAAACATTCACCGCTATCTGATATTTAGTAAAATCAGCTGCCATCTGTTTGTAAAATGGATCTTCTGCTATTCTTAATGTGTGCTCTTTATCCGTTCCATAAACACGATGATCATCTCCACGCAACCTTAGGCGGCCAACACCAAGTGAGGGCAGCGTATTCTGGAAAATCAACAATTTACCACCGAGTTGGTTCTGTATGGAGGAAAAGAAGGATGTGTCAATGATAAAACCAATCAATGGCCAAAGAACTGCTAAAAGGCAAAAAAAATAAGTTAACAGGGAAAAATACTACTGAAAAAATCTCAACACCAGTCATCAATTAAAATGGTGAAATGGCAAGAAAATAACTCACCATAACCATGAATGCAGCTTTAAGAGCTGGACCAAAAGCAGATTCTACATTTACATTATCCTGAAACATGGATGGTAAACTATCAAGAAATGCATCCACCACATTTCTTGACTCTGATAAATTGACAAGGAGATCATCAGGCAATGGAACAAATATATCATCCAGATCTGAAACCACCATCATTTGAGGCTGCATCAAAGATGACTGGTACAAGAAAAACAAGCATGTCATTCAACATAGAGTAAGCTTATATCAGGGAAAAATGAACGCAGGTCCTTAGAACAGTGACACAAATAACTTACCTTCATGTTGTAAAAATGTAATGTGCTGTCAAAGGTAATGAACCCAATCTGTGTTCTGGGGCAGCCAGGCAACCTGTCCAAACAAGACTTAATAGTCTGTGCCACTACCTACAGAAGGACATTGAAGTTGAACATATAATTCCAATCAAGATAAATGCAGCACAAACTATCACTCAAGTTTAGATCACAAGAATAATCCACAATCACCCAACACTTCTGAAGTATAGCCACAAGATAAGTAAATTCGCAACTTTTTTAGATGGGAAAAGTAAATTCACAGCTGATACATCTTGGTAATTGTAAAACTCACTTTAAAAATCCACGATTCCAACTTGCTCAAAATGTGGCACATCTAAAGGGACCAGGTACAACTCTAAGTAACCTGAGGCATAGATATTAGTATCTCACAATATGCGATACGTATCGTGCGATACACATAGGTATTAGTATCTCACAATATGCAATACGTATCGTGCGATACGCTAGAACAACAATATGGATCGTGTCTCTATATATTTTTTTCACCGTATGGTACAATACATGACACGATACGTCCGATATATACGATATATGAAAATTCTGTTTTTTTTTTAATTTTTATTTTTAATTTTTTGGGGTTGAAACGACGTTGTTTCAACGCAAGACTTACTTTATAATCCCTAACTACTGAAACAACATCGTTTCAGTGACTAAGTTTTAAAAAAAAAAAAAAAGTTTGTTGTTAATATTGTTCAATTGAATTAAAATTCCTAATTAATGTTAATGTTGTTCAAGCATTTTCATATTAGTGAACTATATTGGAAACTTACATAGTCGGTGAAATATTAATGGAATGCTACGTTATTATGAGTCTATGGTTTTTTTGCAAAGGTATATATATTTTATTAATAATTAAAAATTATCCGTATCTTATTTGAAAAACGATACACCTTCCGATACACGACTTGACAACAATGACCTGAGAAACCCTGACATTATATGTCCAAAGAGAGAGAATAAAAAAAGAACAAGGAAAAAGGGTAAACGTTCCCTTTCTGGCCAGGCATAGGCCAAATAAAGGCAATTCCCCAGTCACTTATATGTGTCATATAATCATCAAGTTGTATCACTATAACAGCTGCCCGAGTAGTCACAGACTCACAGGGATGTAGTTCGGTACACCCAGTGTTATTTAAGGAGTAAGGCGCAAGGTGCACTAACGAGTCAAGGTCCAGTGGGGCCTAGGTGCGGGCCTCATCAATGAAAACCACACGTTATAGATAACATGCAATGCATCAAAAAACACAAAAGATAAGCAAATATTCAAAAAATGCACACATCTATATAATAAAATAGGAGTGTGTTTGAATTTTATCCCAGTCATATTTTTCTCCTCAAAATTATTACCAATTACCTATCTCACCCATCATTCATTTGTCAGATTCAAATGTCAAATCGCATCACTCATTTTTATCACATGTTTAATTATTTATATATTTCATTCCTAAAAATATCACATCACTCATTTTTATCATATATTTAATCATTTAATATTTAATTAATTTGTAGTTAATATATTTTTAAAAAATTCAATACAATGAGATCGATTTTTTGGACGTTCCAATTTTATATTTTATCGTGCCTTCAGGCACGGGTTATGACTAGTCATAAAATATCCAAGTTGCCAAATATTCCAAATAGAGGCTCATTTTATAAACTCATGCATTTATTGAAACCGCCTAAATTTAGATAAACAAACTTTTTATTATAGAGACAAAACTCTTACTTCTCAACTTCCCGAGTTATGCAATGTCAATCCATATGACTTATGACAATAATAAAGCATTCAACTAGTAATTTTACAAAACCAGTTTGTTATTCACAAGAACAGAGTTATATCATTTATCAAAACACAGCCAAAACAGTCAATGAAGTCCAAATAAATAAAACAAGTATAACACTTGAATTGGGAGAAAAGGAGCGGGCTTTCTTTTGGCATTGAATTGGGTCAAATAAGATTTTATAAAATGTTGTGTGTACCACTCACACCCAACACATCGTGTATTTACTTGAAGATAATGACCCACATGCATCTGGACAAGAAAAAGTGTGCCTAAGTGCACCAGGCATGTGCCTTATTCATGTGGCCATGTATCACTCACACACCCAACACATCGTGTATTTACTTGAAGATAATGACCAGCGTGCATCTGAACAAGAAAAAGTGTGCCTAAGTGCACAAGGCATGTGCCTTATTCACGTGGCTTTGCCTGGTTTTGGCAAGGCTGGGACTTGTTGCACCTTGGGGCTAGACGTGGGCTTACGCGTGCCTTTAACAACGCTGAGTACACCCACACCCACATTCTCAACCCTACCATACCCCCCCCCAAAAAAAAAAAATGCTGACGCCCAAACACACAGCTGTTAAAGACAATTATGGTTAAAATTTCAACAATATTGAACTGTATATGAATTGTTTAATGCAAGCAACAGGTTGGTAAAATGCAAGATGTGTTGATAAACAGTCTCCCTCATTAACTATAAGTGCTTACCTCAAGCATTCCACTTTTAACAGCAGAAATTGATACATCGATGAGGAAAAAATATAGTGGTGGCATTGGAGGCCGCACCATGTATTCAGCCGGAGCAACAAATTCCACACTACCTTGGGTAAGCTCAGGCCGTTCATTCAAATCAATTCTTCTGCCACTGGCATCCAAATGGGAAAAATAATCGCCCGGAACTACAGGTGGAGTTGAAGTATATCAGCATGTATGCCTTGAAAGATATAATAAACAAGAAATCTACCACAGCCGTTCAATGTATTCTACATCTCAACAATCCTAAACAGAAGCAAAAGCACTTTGGTACAATTTAGTATTAGAGGTCGGAACTATTAAAAATCAAAGTGCATTATGTACACTGTCTTCCACTTTTTCATGTATATGTGTGTGTGTGTGTGAGAGAGTTTATTTTTTTAACTCCAGCACAGCTACAAGCAATTGAAAACATAATTAACCATTCTAACAGCATGATTTATTCTCTACCCTTGATCGTTCCCAAACCAATTCAACTCACAATATTCATTATAGTACTTCTTTATTGCAGTGATAGCACTAAAATATTTATCTCATGGCAGGGAACTCCGCAACCCATTGATAATCTTTAGAAAATATGCGATGCTATTTGATATTGACAAAGTTCATCTCTAACCACCAACACTTCCATATGGGAAATTCAAGCATGTTTGAACCGATAATTAGTTCGAAGTTTACCATCATTCAGCAAAGCACATATGTTGCAACGCCACTTTCTTCCACCGTCTGTGAATGTCACATATGGATTCACATATGTGCGGCATTTTCTACAACGAATGATCCCAGTCGTGGCAAAATTAACAACTGGCACTTCCTCCTGAAGCAAGAACAGATTGCATGTATATAAATAAGCTTGCACAGGGCTAACTAAACTACTCCCAATATCAAAAGCTAAAACTATTATAAGTGCACATATACTCACCCCATCAGGAGCTTCTGCCAGAGGACAAACAACTGCTCCAAGAAGCAAATGCCACCTTGAGGCCAGAGTCTGAGAATTCGGAATCGCACTAGTTGTAAGCCGTAGATATCTAGAATCACAATTCATAGGATACATCTGAGCTAACAAATTCGGCTCCACATCACCATCCAAGGGCCTTGGCAGTGCTTTGAAATCAAGTCCTGTATCAGATGATCCTGGAACAGACCCAAGTAAAAGCGAATTGAAGTCTTCTACCATCCCCTGCACAGCTCCCATAGGAGGTGCAGAGCCAGGATACTGAATTTGTTCCCTTGGATATGGACCTAATGGGTTTGCAACTGATGGAGAGGGGGTATAACCTCCTTGATGAGTAAGGAAAGGGGTAGATGTTGTCGGTTGGTGTGGAACATAACCCCCTTGATGAGCAAGAGAGGCTGCAGACTGAACAGGTGGAGCTGCATTAGGCTGCTTATTAGGGTAACCAGGGAAAGATGACTGAAAACTGCCTCTGGCAGCAGGATAAGAAGGTCCCATTGGCGGTGAAGCTGGCTGGAAGTTTGGCCTGGGACTAGCGAATGATGATTGTACTGATGCCTGAGGAACATTCATGCCTGATGGCACAGTGTTCAAGTTCTGAGGTGGTGATCCCATAGGCACCAATGGTATCTGGGGCTGTGCATAAAGGGAAACTGGCGGAGATGAAACATGGCCTGCAGGAGGTTGAACTGGTGGGGGCAAAACTGGCTGCCCCACAGGATATGCGTATGCAGGAGGTGCTGGACCTGCTGAGGGAGCTTGTGGTGCCATGAAACGCTGATAAGGTCTTGTAGCTGGTGTGTCATATGATGTTGGTGGAGGGGGCACAGATGGAATGTTAGAAATACCTGGCGGTCTAGGTCTAAACCCAGAGGCTTGTGATCCAACAACAGGCCCAGATGACAAAAAAGGTGTACTAGGCTGGGAGCCAGTCGGCATGGTAGGCTGAAAAGCAGAAGCCCCTGATCCAACCACAGGGCCAGATGCTAAAAAAGGTGTTGCACTCTGAGGAGCAGCAAAAGGCGTAGTCGCAGGTCTTGGAGTGAAATTCGGACCATTAGGATTCTCACTTCCGGTAGTTCTCATAGTTCACTCTTGATCTTCTAGCTATAGTATTGCTCTCATAAATTAACCTGCCAGAAAGTGCAACTTGTGATAACATGTCATTGTTTCACAAATTGAATGTAAAACATCAAAAAGTCATAGCTCAACACTCATAAAATTGAGAAGACATTACAGGAAAGTGAACACATTACACATGTACAATGTATATTGAAAACTCAAGTATACACGAGCACGGTGGAAAAAGAATTAAAAAACGAAAGAGCTTTTGATTTCATTACATGGTTATAAGGGGGGAGTTTTAATAGGAAGCTCCTTCCTTGTTTCCAATGTAGTCACTCTGTGTGATGGTAGAAAAAAAATACAGTATCTGGGTTTGTGCACAAGCAAGTTACAGTTTAAAAGATGTCAACTTCTGGAAAGGCAAAATTGACATTTTGGCCAATAACAATCTGTTCAGGAAGCACAAAGTTTATTTTAAGGTGCAAAACAATCATGATATTAAATCAGGAAGTTTCCACATTAGTAGAAGTTTGAAGTTCACTATTTGCTGCTCACCAAAATGGGCTGAACCCACACTTGCTAATTTTCCCCTAGCACTAACTTGCGATTTGATATCTACAAAATGAGCAGCCTGTTTTCATTGTCTTAACAAGGATAAATTATGTGCTAAAACATTTAAATGCTGTATCTTTGACATTATCCAGACACCTGGTACTCGAGATACGACAGTGTTGAATCATATATGTTAAAACTCACCATAAGAGGTACATTATAATTGATTAGTTCATCATACTAAAAATTCATGTGAGAATGTCCGAGTATGCAAGATTCTGATTTTAGGCAGCTAGTTGATTTTTTTGGCCGGTTCCACATATAAGAATTGGCTTTTGAAAACCAAATTTATAGTAAGAATCTAGGTCTACAAGTTTAAAATATAAAAGGTTTATGAGTTATATATATTTTCTCATCGATAAGGGTCATTGGTTTTTTCCTTTCTTTTCTTTTCTTCTTTCCATTGTTGACTACAATAAGTAGTTTTCTTTCCAAAATGTAAATAATTGCTTTCTAAATATGTCCGTTCAGTCCAAAGCTCATTGATCAATCCTCATTCTTCTTTTGATCTTCTCTTAATATATTAAATAGTTTTTCCACATTATTTCTTGACACAACCCCCAACCATAATCTCTTGATAGGACCAGCATTAGTAATCACCTCTTTCATGAAGAAATCCCTTTTTTTTTTCTCGGGTATATATTCCACAATTTTAAGGGATATGGGCATGCCACTTTTTTCATAAGATTTTTTGACTCAACTGCTGGAGGGCACAAGTACTACAGGGATATTCAAACATGGTCAACTGAACAAATCAACAAGAAAATAATCAACCATGATAAATCATGCCATAAAATTGCCGATATCAACAAATTCTAAAGTTTCGATGGGAATCCTAAGCAGCACTGAAAAGAGTGTGAAACATGCAAAAGAAAGTAACCAAAAAAAAGGGACATCTTACGGCCTAAATGTTATTAACTTCAAATCTCACATGTTCCTGAATCACACTAGCTATAAAATCTCTCAACTTTTCTCATTGTTTTAACATGTGGTTATACAACTAAAACGAAAAACCTCAAGATAAATTTTCAGCATAGAGCCAGAAAACCACGCAAATTAGTAAACCACCGTAGTTCCAAGCCTGATCCCCTTGAATCAGACTTAAATTCAGTGTATTTGGCCTATTCCAGTAACATCAATTCCATTCAAACATCAGATCTTGGGAGTAAATCAATCACCTTCTTTGTTTGACAGTGATCAATCGAGCGAGTAGAGATCAGAATTTGCGTCAAAATTGCACCAGCAGTGATGTGGTGAATGACGGAGGATTACCTTCACTAATATGTCGCCTGTAATTCGCCGGATGAAAGTGGAATTGGAAGTGCAGAGAGTCGGCGATCGGCGAGAGAGAGTGGTCGTGTCGATCCCGAACAAAATTGTTTTCTGTGATTAAACTTAGACCTAAGCACAGACCGCATAAAATAGACAGACGTTGCGTTGGTCGGTTTAATTGCATAAAAGAAAGGTATAGTAAATCCTGAGCAAGTTATCACTGCTAACCAGAACGTAATTTTATTAAGGGAAAACTTCAACCACACCCCTCTAGTTTATCATATCTTTAAAGACACCCCTCTAGTTTATGAATTTTCAATGACACCTCTTATTAGATTAAATTTTTTAACTAAAATGCAAATTTACTAAATTGCTCATAATATATTTAGGGATAAACTTCAACCACACCCCTCCTAAGTATGTATATCTTCAATGAGACCCCTTCTAGATAAGCATATCTTCAATAAGACCCCCTATATTTTTTATTTTTTTTAAGTATTAAAATTTCATATGAATTAAAATTCGATTCAAGTTAATTAAAATTTATTTTTTTATATATTAAAATTTGAGCCAATTAGAAATTATATTTGTTTACGTAATAAATTTGGGCTAATTAAAATTCTATTTAAGCCAATAAAAAATTATTTTTAATAGATTAAAGTCAAATTTTAATCAACTCGTATTGAATTTTAATCAGGAAAATTTTAATCCATAAAAATATAAATTTTAATCGACTCAAATTTTAATAAATCGAATTTTAATTGACACGATTTTTAATAAATAAAAAAATATAAATTTTAATCGGCGCTAATAACTTGGGTAGAGTTTAAATCGACTCAAATTTTAATATGTTCAAATTTTAATACGTTAAAAAAATAAAATTTATTCAATTTCAATCGAATTTTAATTGGTTCAAATTTTAATATGTAGCAAAATAAATTTTAATCGGCTTGAATTTTAATAAAATTTTATGTAAAAAAAATTACTTGAGATTTATGTAGGGGCTTTTTTGGTATTTTAGATTAATTTTTTTTGTTAAAAATGGTAGTTTAATGGTAGGGGTGTTAGTGATGTTTAAATATAAACTAGAAAGAGTGTCATTGAAGATTAAGAAACTAGAAGGGGTGTCTTTGAAGATATGATAAATTAGAGGAGATGTGACTGAAATTTTTTCTTTTATTAAATTATCTGTCGCGTATTTTAAGAAAAATTTTATTCACATTTTTTTCTAGATGGACAGATTTTTAACGAGACTTTTCTGTTTTCTAAATTATTTTATATATTAAAATTAGATTTAAACTAATTAAAATTCTAGTCAATTAAAAATTATATTTTTTAAATATTAAAATTTGAGTTAATTAAAATTTTATTTGAGCTGATTAAAATTTATTTTTAATTGGTACGAATCAAATTTTAATCAACTTGCATTGAATTTTAAACGGCCCGAATTTTTATATATAAAAAAATATAAGTTTTAATTGACTCAAATTTTAATACGTAAAATATAAATTTTAATCTACTTAAATTGAATTTTAATTGACACAAATTTTATTAAATACAAAAATATAAATTTTAATCGACTTGAAGCAAATTTT
>CM042195.1:3415262-3428480 GCA_023539305.1 Ilex asprella | reverse complement strand
TTTGGTTTTCGTTTTCCGTTTTTGAAAAACGAAAAACGGAAACGTTATTAAACGGGGCCTAAATCAATGCTTAAGATAAAAGACCGTTGCAAATTGTTGGTTTCACGAATTTGAAATTCAAAATTGAAATACAACACCATAAAATCTTCAATAACAAACGCAAAAAAACAAAAAAAAACAAGTATTTTAGGCTTAAATCATTTTCTCTAATTGATTTTTTTTTTCCTCATCGTCTCTCTCGCTGACTACCCCTCTCTCTCTCTCTGGATTTCTTCGTCGATTGCCCCTCTCTCTTTGAATTAATAAAGCTCTGGTGTTCTTTAGAAAACAAAGCTGAAGTGATTTTTCCCCCAAATCACTTATTGCTTCCTCACCTGTTCGCTGCTGTGTTCAGGCCCCTCGACGCACTCGTCCAGTTTGTCATCAAAGAAATAAAGGATTTAAATTGAGCCGTCTCTCGATGAGCATGTCCATCTCTCGGATTGTTGTCTGTCTCACGGTTGAGCATTGTCTTGTCATCTGCCTCACTAAGCACGTTCCTCTCTGAGATTCATGCATGTGTTCAAAAACTTTGACATTTGACCTTGATTTTGTACATGATCCAAAATTATTTGGGTTAATTGTAAATTGCATTTCGAAAGTTTTTTTTGAATCTTAATTTGTATCTTTAAAGATAAAAAATTTTAATTTAAACCCTCAAAAATAAAAATTTGTATCAATATGCACCTAAAACTAATAGATGTCAGTTTGATGTCTAAAACTAAATGAATAAATTACACCTATATCCATTCATACTTGTCACTTAATCATTTTGATCTACTCACATTTAGAATATTACGTTGACATCTTTTGAGAGTTATGCAAGTGTAATACATAACCCCTTGTCATTTATATTGGTTAATATAACTGTTAAAAAATATGATTTCATCCAATAAAAAAATATAATTTTATATTACTCTTTATTTTGTGGGACCATTATACTCTAAAGTTCAAAATCAAACTTACTGTTTGAATGTCCAATATAATGCATGTATTTATATCCAATGCAATACATGACTTAAACATAATTATTTGAATGTCCAATTGAGAGAACATTTTAGTTATATTTGAATTCTAAAAGGGATGTAGATATAATATTTTAAATGTGAAGGATTTAGATGATTAAGTGACAAGCATGAGGGGTATAGGTGTAAATTATCCATTTAGTTCTAGACGGTAAACTGACGGCTGTTAATTTGAGATATTTTTTATTTTTGAAGGTCAAAATTAAAATTCGAATGATCTTTTGAAGTGCAATTTGGGATTAACCCAAATAATTTTAGTAACTTTCTTTTTGTTGCAATTCAAATTGGCTGGTCCAAACATAAGGATTATCGTCACCAATCAAAGATAAATAATTATCATTGTATTAGTAAGACTAATTAATATAATCATTAAGCAAGTTTATTTTTAAGTGGTTATTGATGTGTTAGACAAAGAAAACAAGGGTGACAATCACACATGTCCCCGGATTTGACATGAGTTCTAATTTGGTATTTTCAATTTTCAATTGAGTTATTATCTCAATTGAACTGATGAATCATGGCAATCAAAATAAAGCGAGCATCCAATCAGATTTCAGGAACTTCCAAGCTCACGTTGAGCTGCACACACTTAATCATATCTAGGTTGTCGACCAAATAAAAAACTAGTTCACTTCCTCCGTCTGAACTTCGTGTCTAGCCACACTTTTATGCTCTGCAACTCAGACGTCCTCAGCGCCAAAAGGAGAGACGAAGAGACAGAGTGAGAAGGTACGAAGAGGGAGAAGAAGAGGAAGAGGGAAAGGGAGACGAAGAGAGAGAGGGAAGGAGAGAACATGGCGACCATAGCACTGGATTGCCCAATAAGGACGCACCATTTATCAGGCATTGCCGTTTCGAAGAAGTCGCCTAAAGCCGCTAGGTTTTTCACCGTCAGATGCTCCGCTTCTATTTCTGTCTCCTCCGACGGCGGCGTCGCCATCGGTAATGCACACCTGGGTCGCTTTCATTTGTATTTGTGTGTCTGTGTGTGTGTTTGAATGTAGTATTGGATTGAAGAGGCTCATCAGATCCGCCGGTTGAGGTTTATCTCTTTCTTTTTCTACTGTTCTACTCGACGGACTTAATAGTTTCGTTTTCCATGATTGACCGAAAACGGTGATGCATCAAGTAATATAAGGAAATTAGGATTTTTTGGGAACAAATTACCAAAAATTGGACTTGATTGGTGTAATATGAATTTGATAGCACTTGTTCTAATATGAATTCTATAGCACTTGTTCTTACTGGAATTTGATAGGACTTGTTCTAATATGAATTTGATAGCAATTGTTCTAATTGGAGATTTACAAGACTTTTTTCTAATTTGAATTTGATAGGATTAATGGTTTTCTGTTTAGGAAAAATTACGAACTTTTAGTAATTTTTTCTTTAATATTAATTAATATGGCTGCTTAAACCCCGAGTTTTAATATATTATAAAGTTGCCTATTTTGATCATACATTTTGCTAGTGATACAGGGTTCACATTTGGTTTTTACTAAGCATTGTATCATAGTGATTCATAACATTTTAATGGTTATAGGAATCTAAAGTTGAGCGTGATTCACAGGATGTACTTTAAAATTCAGGTAGCGAGAAGGTGGACAGTCAAGGTTTGGAAGTGAGTGATGTTTGTCTTTTCTGAGATTTCAAATCAGCATTAGGTTCAATGAGCATCAATAAAAATGTTGCTTTATTGGCCATAGTGATATAGGGACTTAGTTGCATTAAAGGGAAAAATTAAAGTTTTATTCATCCCGAGGGATGAAGAAAATTGTGGTCATCATTCAGGAACTGTTTATACTTTTTGTGCATCAAAGTGAGGCGATATCTTTTAGACACGACACTGAAGTGACACAATATCTTAGACAGCTGGTGGTATACTTTGATCGTGGGCTATAGCCGTTTGTTAAATGATCAGCTCAGCCACTTCCGGACCAAATCTAATGTTGTAAGGACGAATCAAAGCTTGAAAATTACATTTTATAGGCCAATTATTTTCTTGATTTCTCTGGCCTTTTCTCCCATCACTGTAACAAATGGATTCTGATGCACATCTTTACCTTGGGCTAATGGAAGTTTTCTGTATGTGCCTTAGGTGTGGGAGAAAGACCTTGGAAGGTAGCAGATGCTAGACTTGCACTTGAAGATGGTTCGATTTGGAGGGCTAAGTCATTCGGTGCTTCCGGAACCCAAGTTGGTGAAGTCGTTTTCAATACATCTTTAACAGGGTGAGTTTCTTGTTAAATTTTTTGCAATATACTGAACAAAAAAAAAGTAACTCAAGGAATGTTCTACTAATTATACCATAAATGAGTGGGGATAGGCTTTTCTCATGATCGTTTTCATGGTGTTTTAATAATCACTGCTTAATCCCTTTTCTGCTTATTGGTTTCTGTACAAATTTTCCAAGGCTTTTCTATCCATAGATTTGTAGTGTTGGCTTGTCATTAGTGTAAATCACTCTGTAATTTGAGACTCGATTGAGTTCCCTTGAGCGACTTGCCTCAATAGGTCCAATCCATTGTCATTTGCAATAGTTCGGGACCTTAGGCTGCTTTGCATTGATAGCTTAGAATATAGAGAATTGTTATGTAATGATAGCAATGGCAAGCACAATTGCCAAAGGCTGACAACTTATGTTAAAGCCTTGAAATAGTTGATTGTAATTTATGGTACTACTGGATAGGCTAGTTATGCCAATGAGTTGACATGCTATGCGTAGTCTCATATTTAATATGATTCTCTGTTGTTCCTCCAAAAAAAAAATTATTCTTTGGTGACTTTCTATTATAGGTATCAAGAAATTCTTACAGATCCTAGTTACGCTGGTCAGTTTGTCTTGATGACAAACCCTCATATTGGCAACACTGGTGTTAACTTTGGTGGGTGGACTTTTTTTTTAACATAATTAATTTTTGTATTGGAAGAATATGTGCAATCTGAATCACAAAGCTTTTGCTGTCAGATGATGAAGAATCAAATCAGTGTTTTCTTGGGGGTTTAATAATCAGGAGTTTAAGTATCAGGTATGTGGCCTTCTGTCAATGTGGCCACAAAAAATAACTTTATTCTTCGCCTTATCGATAAACATCACAAATGAATATTCTGCAGTACTTCAAATTGGCGATGCACGAAACCACTTGGTGATTATTTGGCTGAAAGGAACATCATGGGAATATGTGAGTTATGCTCTGCATCTTCAGTTTTTAGGCACTGCTATGTGTGTCCTTGGTTTATTTGTTCTCTTTCGCCTCTGTAGAGCTTCTGATCTTTTTTGACCTTTTTCTTCGTGCATCACTATATGACAGATGACGTTGACACTCGTGCGATTACCCGGAGACTGAGACAAGATGGAAGCCTTATAGGTGTACTGAGCACAGAGGAATCCAAAACAGACGAGGAACTTTTGGACATGTCGCGTACCTGGGACATTGTTGGTAAGGATTTATTTTAGGCTGTGAAGAGTGTTTGAGGACATCTGGGGATTGCATGTAGCATGTACCTTTGAATTCTTGGTGCAACTTTGCAGGTGTTGATTTGATAAGTGGTGTCTCCTGCACCGCTCCTTACAAATGGGTCAATAAAACAGGCTCAGAGTGGGAATTTAACTTCGATGGGAGAGATTCAGAAACTTTTCATGTTAGTATCATTATATCATTATACTGAGTTTTCCCCAGACTATGAGAAACTTATTTGCAATGTGGACATTCACTCATTTCTGTCTTCATCTGTGAATGAAGGTTATTGCATATGATTTTGGTATCAAACATAATATACTGAGGCGCTTGGCATCCTATGGCTGTAATATCACAGTCGTCCCTTCAACGTGGCCAGCATCTAAAACTCTAGAGATGAAAGCAGATGGAGTTATTTTCAGCAATGGCCCCGGGGACCCATCTGCTGTTCCTTATACTGTCGAAACAGTCAAGGAAATAATTGGAAAGATTCCTGTTTTTGGAATTTGCATGGGCCATCAATTACTTGGACAGGCATTTGGTGGTAAGACCTTTAAAATGAAGTTTGGTCACCATGGAGGAAATCATCCAGTTCGTAACCTTCGGAATGGCCGTGTTGAAATCAGTGCCCAGGTGTGTGCCTTTAACTATAACTACTTGTAGTTACTTATTAGCTTTCTATTTTCTCTCATATTGATGGTGGGTCATGCTCCTTGTTTAGATATCTATGCATTGCCTAAATTGTTCCCGCTTTATGGCTTTAGATTTACTTCATTTAGACTATCTATTTGACGTTGATTAGAAATCTTCTTTGTATCAGAATGGAACCGTGATGATTTAAATTAAATAAAACATTTTGGCTCTTTGGAATTTGTCAAATTTCAAAACTAAAATTAGATGAAAACTAAATCTCTTTAACACTGTTATATTGTAATTTACATTCTCATCAATATTGCACTCCCAAATGTATATTGCATTTATCATGTTGCAGAATCACAACTATGCGGTTGACCCTGCGTCTCTGCCTGAGGGTGTTGAAGTGACTCATGTCAATCTTAATGATGGAACCTGTGCTGGTCTTGCCTTTCCTAAACTAAAACTCATGTCTCTTCAGTACCATCCTGAAGCATCCCCTGGACCTCATGATTCAGATGCTGGTAATGCAAATGATTTTTATGTTTCCATGCATATGAATAGAAAAAGTTGCATATTTGAGCTGGTGCATTCACCAGTTGTATTAGAATATAATGTACTTCTCGTAAAGTTTTAGCATAAATCTTTATGGATTTTGTGATCTACTGAGAGGTCAAGTCGGTTATAGAAGGGTGTATGCTTTATAGCTTCTATCAAGTGCAAGAGGGCAGTTTCAGATGCATGTTAAACGAATGATATCCTTAATAATGAAACAATGAGGGACCTTTTTTTTTTTTTTTGTGTCAATACCCCTAAATCTTATTTGTGAGGTTCTGTGAGATTTGATCAGTTCAGTCAAGGAGGTTAATTTTCCCATTTTGCAAAGGTTATGGGAAATGACTGTGTAGAGAATCTAATGTATTTATATAGGAAATGACTGTATAGATAATCTAATGTGTTTTTTCTTTCACCCTGTTGCTGATGTAAGTTAACCTGGCTGTAGTTTTTGCGGAGTTTGTACAGCTGATGAGGCAAGAAAAGCAGAAGGCATAAGCAAAATTTGCATCAAGTTGGTGCATGGTTGATACGCATTTGATGATCATTGTGACGGTAGTTTAGACGGGACGGTGATGAACAAGATGTTGATAATAAACAGCCAGGCTTGTGGCGGAAGTCAAAAACAGCCATTTTTGTGATGTGTTCTACTCGTTCAAAATCTCTCCTTCTGCTGCTCTTTTCTCTTGTGATCACACATACTTGTGCATGAAGAGAAATTTGGTGAGAATTAGCTATTTAATTGTCATGGAATCTAACAGAGCGATAATAAGTAGTCATCTACTCAACCTATTTCATCAATACTGTCCTTCAAACGTATTTCTTAAACTATGGTTACTTTCATAAAAACACAGTTAAAAGCTTGTATGAAAAAACAGTAGAAAATAAGGATAAGACCATTACACTATTGATGGATTATCCATTGTTGTTACTGCTTTAGTTGTCAATAGGAAATGAAAAATGCTATTTGAATATAATTTGTAGATCTTATTTGTAGATATAATGTATTATTGTAATTGAATTAATAATGGATTTTAACTAATAGTATTGTTCACTATTAATTTGATGGAAAATAGTAATCTAGTCAGCAAATTAGAGCTACAACTCGGTTAACCATCATTGTCTTCAGTGGCCAAACACACTCGTCGTACATAATACAATCATCTAACACAATAGTTATGAGCTTTTGATGAGACGAGAAAGGGGGCAGAAGAAGCTGAAATTGAGTTAGTTTCGTTTAGTAGCGTTTTTGTTTTTATTCTGATTTTTAGAGTAAACCAAAAAAAAAAAATTAATAACTGATTTTTTTTTTTGTCACCGTTTTATAAATGAGAAGCGATTTTTTTTTAAAAAAATATGTTTTTGTTTTTTGTTTTTAAAAAACAGAAACGTTAGTCAGGTACAAACTGATTTCTTGGTTTAGATAGTTACTTTTTTGAAAAATTACACTTAGATCTTTTGAAGTTTATTACTTAATCATCATACCCCTGACATTTGAAATATTATACATAGATCTTATGAAGTTTGTACTCGCGAAACACTTAGACCCTGCTGTAAATATATCTGTTAATAAATTACACTCCGACCCCTTAAATTTGTAAACATATATTACTTAGACCCCTTAATTGTACTTAGACCAAAATATTTCAACCAAAAATAAAATATCAAATATTTTAAATTTTACAATTAAAATTCATATTTCTTTGTATCTTTTATTGAAATAAAATCAAAAATAAAAATTCATTTAAAAAAAAATTATAATTAGTATACAATTATATTGTCTATTAAAATTTAATTTGATCGTTTAAATGACCAAATTAAAATACCAAACTATCTCAATTAAAGCTAAAAGATATTGTGTCTATTATAGTTTGACACTTATTTAATTTTTTAAATTTTATTCTAATAGATAATATAATTATATACTAACTATGATTTTTTTTAAAACTAGATTTTTATTTTTGATTTGGATATAGACGGATTTTTGGGCATGAACAGTCATAATTCAAGAGCCCAATAAGTTCAAGAGACCGTTTTGCGTAAATGGCCCAAATAAAACACCCACAACTTGCCCATGTTGAAAGTAGAAAGGGCTGAAACCACCAGAAAACTTGCAACTGAACCTGACCCCAATTCAGTCCAACTGGTGAACACCTTAGGATAGAGAGGTTCAACCTAACACGAATCCTAGAATATCCCGTTATGTCACGTGTCCTAGGGGCAAGGGAATGAACTTTAACATCTATAACAATCATATACTTGCTGGAGCATTAGCGCAATAACCATTCAGAGATCGTGGGTACAGTGACTCTAGATGAACAATAGTGTTAGATGACAGAGTTTGTTGCAAGATAATGGCAAAAGGCCCAGAAAATCAGCAAGAAGGAAGAAGGAGCCACCAAAAAACGCTCAAGGGGATGAGTCGTATAAATAGAATACTATTAACCTATCATGGGGAGGATCTTCCTCGTAGCCCCTTGAACCTTAAGAACAACAGATAGAACAGAAAACACACTCCCTGTAAGAACCCAGTGCTTGTAATACCATTGTACTCACAAAAAATTGATTGATATACGGCCTCAAGGAGCAAGAAACTCCGTTACAATGGACGTAACATTAGTCTTTCAGATAAGGTGAACCACTTGCACACTTTGCGTCCTTTTATTCTTCATAGATTAATCTCTTAACCAGTCAAATCCACTAAAGTCCCCGAGACTTCATTGGCTGGACTTGAGCTATTATTTTCGAGCATCATCAAATTTTATTTCAATAATTGATATAATAAAACATAAATTTTAGATTTAAAATTTATGTTATATTATAAATGATTTAGACGCTTGTTTGATTTTTTAATCTTATTTCAATAGATAATATAATTGTATACTAATTACGATTTTTAAGAAAAATAAATAAATTTTTAATTTTAATTTTATTTCAATAAATGATACAATAGAATAAGAATTTTGATTGTAAAATTTAAAATTTTTACTTTTTTTTCTCTTTGATTGAAGTATTTTTTGTCTAAATATAATATTTTAAACTTAAATGGTCTAAGTATTATATATATACAAACTTCAAGAGAGTCTAAATATAATTTATTAACAAATATATTGTTACAAGTGTACAACCTTAAGAGGTCTGTATATAATATTTCAAATGTCAGAAAATCTAAGTGATTAAGTGACAAATTTCAGTGAGTCTGAATGTAATTTGCTCTTACTTTTTTTTAAGTAGGATAAATATGTTGGGCTTTTTTTGGCCCGTTGTGAATAGTGCCTACAAACCCACACATGTGGGCTTGATGAAAACTAAAGGGGACATGGCTTTCAAACCAAGCCAACTATCCCCAAATTCACTTGAAATTGGATTGGACATCATATATTTAGTTTATGAGTGGGCACCGATACATTCTGAATTCTGAAGACATGAATCCGAAATCTAACTCCGACATCATTCGGAGTGAGTTTTTCCCTCCCACTTCAACTCCTCACTACATTGCCTCCGCCCCCTCCCCTCCCACTTCAACTGATCTATTGTCGAGTGGAGGGAGAGAGATTTGAGGGGCTAGGTTGCTCGTCCTTGACTCTGAGAGAGAGAGGGAAGAATGGGCTTGCATCGGCTGTGTGTCTGAGAGAGAGAGAGAAAATGGCAGATTTTTTTGAGTTTTTTTACTTAAATTTAAATTTAAGTCTAAATTGGAATTAAAATTAAATATGCCCAAACCAAAGCTCAGTTCTATGGAATTGAAAGAGAATAGATAAAGATTAATACTATTTGGACCTAAAAATCTGACATAATTTGTTGACTTAATGATGTGGCTTCATTGAAATCATTGGATTAGCACCAAGTTCTAATGCTTGATGGGACCCACAACTAATATAATGATCACAGTAAATTAGGTCAAATTTTTAGGTTCCAATAACATTGTTCATAGATAAATTCAATCAGACATCAACACATGCTACCTCCCAACACGTAACGCAAGGGTTAGTAAGGTTACATCAAGCATTCGATAAAAAATGGGTCGGTGATATCAATAAAAATTATCATTGATCTAACGTTTTACTGGCGGAGGGATTGCCCTCTAAAGTTTTGTACTAAACTAAAAGGGTCATGGTATGATTTCATTAACTATAAGGGTGCCCTTGAAATTAATGTGAATCATATGGGGTTTCATTATAATTACCCCATACATCTGGGGTTTCGTTAAACGCGTCAACGAAAATGATTATTATTTTATGCGCAGCCCGCGCCGCTCTCTCTTACATTTGAAATTTAGAACAAGAAAACGTGTGGGGCCCATCGTCACACTTTCTGCTTAGTGGATGGAACCAGCAGATATCTCTTCAATTCAGTCCTAAATTACAATAACTAACACAAAATAGTAGATTAAATGATAATAGGTACAAATTATAAATTAAACGTTGAATTCGAATTTTAATAATTTTTTGAGGTCACGAGAAATTTGATTTATCTACGGTGTGGATTAGGGGTGGTAATTTTTGACACGATATAATAACTCGATACGAACACGACACGAATAAATGGGTTTGGGTTGATTATTTTTTGACACGAACCCGTGTATGACACGACCTGTCAACACGAAATGTTAATGAGTCGTGTTCGGGTTCAACCCGCTTAACCCGTCAACACGAAATTTTTAACTCGAAAGAGATTTTCCTGACCTTTTCATTGCATGTATGAGTTTTTATGTTTTAATAGCTTTTTTTTTCATTACTTCTAATATTTAATTTGGTTGCGCAATGTACGATTAACATATTTAATTAGTATTATAGAAATAAAATATTAATTATTTGTAACTATTTATCAAACATCGACGTAATTATTGTATAAAAAAAGATATTATTACTCATTATTATTATTAGGTTAATTTTTAGTTTGTAGAAAAAATATGAGGAGAGATTCAATTAAGTAAAAATAAAATCTTAGAGTTAAATTTTTTATTTAAAGTTTATATGGGTCAACAGGAATAAAAACACGAACACGACACGAAAATAAACAAGTCAACTCAACACGACACGATTAGTTAAATGGGTTGGGTTAGAGTTGACTAATGTTCGACACGACACGAACCCGACACAACACGACTCGATTGCCACTCCTAGTGTGGATAGCCTGTCCTACTAGACCAAAAAGAGAATTAGTAAATATGCACGTAAATTGACTTAAATATATTTGATCCTTGAATTAAAAAAATAAAAATAAATAAGGAATAGATTTTTTTTAATCTAAAATTAAGATTCAATAAAAAAATTATAGGACTTTGTTTTAAAAAAAAATCAATAGAAAAATTTCTATTATAAAAGATAAGATCATCATTAAAAAGTTACAAATCGATCCAAAAAAAATTCAGATCAATTTTTACATTTTAGGAGCAATTTCAAACGATCTTTGCTTTATGTTTCTCACATGATTGAGTCATAATATCATCCAAATAGGGGTAACTCGCACCTGATAATACGGTGCAATGTGAATGATTTTAATAAAAATGTTAACAGCAAATGAGTCTATCAGGGGCAGCCCAACAAATTCGGAGGTCCTAGGCAAGAATATGAAAATTGACCTTATTAATCGGTAGTAATTATTAAAATATATTCATTTAAAAGATATTTTTCTAACTTTTTTTGATGCAAAAATATTGATTAAATTTTTTATATTCAAGGTTTGTTGATATATCTTTTTCAATAGATAATATAACTAATCCATTTAATCTTTATTGTGACATAGTTGATCGGAGATAAAATTTGATTAATTTAATTTTGAAACAAAAATTCAGCCGAAGCAATTGTCATTAGTATTGTTAACAAAAAAATAAAAATAAAATTTTGCTTTAAATCCTTACCCACAAAAAAAAAATCTAGCGTTAAATATGTGATTTACTTAATTCTTTCACAAACGAGAGAGGGAGAGAGAGACATTATCCTTCCTTGTTGTAGAAGTCTAACAATCTACTGCAGTTCGGAAAGTGGAGCAATTTTTCAAGTAAGTTGTTAAAGTGTTAATGGATTTATCAATAAAATTTAGGCTCTCTTAAACCCTATCCAAAATATATAAGTAATACTATGTAACACAAATTTGTAACCTAAATTTGTATCCTAAATGAAGGGGGACAATTAGATCGGTGAATCTCATTTAAAAAAGTTAATGGGACTCACTCATCCAACAGTCCTCTTTTATTTGGTATGCAAATTTAGGTTGTAAAATTATGATATATAATCCTTTTCAAAACATATATACTCATAATTAAAACTTTTAACCGGGGGTTCCAAAATTTTGTAAAAATTGGGGACCCTAGGCGGCCAACTAAATGGCCTAAGCCTAGGGCCGGGCCTGGAGTCTATTTAAGATTATCGAATGCATTTATTTAAATCTGTCATGTTTTATATTATAGATTGAATAACAAAATTTGATGTAATTCCAATAGATCATAATCCTAGTCTTTCTTAAATTACATTTTTTTCCTTATTGGGAGAATGTGTCCTTATGGGGTTTACAATTGCAATTTTTTAATTTTTTCTTAAGCATATATTTAAAATGCCTATTGTGAATATGTGATTACAATTTAAAATTCAAATATTTTCTATCCAAACTATTATGATAATTTTTTTTAATAGTCAGGGTATCTGAACTAATTTCCACGCACCTTGACTAATTCTCTCATCGTTTCATTCAAAAGTAGATCATTGACACAGTAACTAGGGTATTTATAAAAGATAAATCTTTCATTATATGACTTCATGAGGTTGCCAATATTAGAATTCAAGATGTTTAAATTTATAACTTATTTTTATTATCACTTGAACTACCTTAAATTTCTAGACAAGAATTACTAATTTTATTATTACTTGGAAACTTAAATAAGTAGATCTCATAATTAAGTGTAGTTGGTGGAACTTGTTAGGAAGTCCTAATTCACCACATGAGATTTATACACTATCAATTAAAGATTGCGGTCATAAAGGGGTCTTACTATCGGTAGTTCCAAATTATTTATGACCCAATAATTGGGTTGGTATTTTTATTACTCGGTTGGAATTGGGACAAAAAAAAAAGGGATTTAACTCCAACTGAATTCGGTTTTTATAATGTTGTTTACGCTCAAAATAATAAAATTTGAAGGTCACACGTAGAGGTGACCTAACCGTCAAGAGAAAACCCATAAGAGTCTAAATCTAACGGAATGGTTAAAGAAGCAAGATTTTAATAATCACGAGAAACGAGAAAACATATCGTTAATAACTACTAGTTGACGGTTTAGTGCATATTTGAGTGTCTTGAGGAAATAGGTCATAATTGCAATCATGAAACAAAAAGATGGTTTCCACTACGGAGCAGGCTACAATACATCCATGGAAAATTTCGATATGGTACCGAAATTTCCATGTTACTACATTAATGGTATAGAAGTTACTACTTTAATGGTAAAATTTACTAAATTTGTGGATTGTTTACAATTTTAATGGCATTGAAATGACACCGGACAAGAC
>CM042195.1:3370483-3391256 GCA_023539305.1 Ilex asprella | reverse complement strand
CAGTGAAACTCTCTCTCTCATATCTATCTACTAGTCATTGTACGTGTTTGAAAACATTATATTATTCGTAAACTTTCAACACAATGATATGACCTTTGAATAACATCAACATGCATATATAATTAAACATTCATGTCACAAAAGTCACAGTACAACTATTGTAACATAATAAATCAAACATATGAGAAAATATGTCACTTGACATTGTTAAATGTATTTTTTATTAATTTAACGTACACGATTTCAACATTCATAATCAAATTTATCTCAAATTCTAAAAAACATTCACCAGCTTGACCTAGAATTGTGTAGATATTTTAAAATGAATTGTTGGATAAGAAGTAGGAGATTAGCTTACGGTGTACCCTGGGTTCGAATCAATGTTTAATAAGAAAGATGAAAGATTATATAGTAAGTATGACATGATTTTTATTGAAATACTATACCAAAGGTTTTGAAAAAATAAATATAATAAATAACTTATATGTCCAAAAATGGTGACATTGTCCATTTAGGTACTGATTTTGGTGTCGTAGTGATGTTGTGTACAAAGTTATTAGGATCAAATGTTAACCATGCAAACCTTGAAAAAAGAAACACTGAACTTAGAGAAATTAAGTGTTTTATGCATGTGTAACAAAAATATTTTTAATTTTATATAAATTTTTAGTGCCTTCAAGCCCTTGTAACATGTAACATTTAACAACAATCACTTTATCACAAAGCATTCACAACTAAACCAACATGAACATTAAATATTAAAATCAATAAACTCTTGTCAAAGCATACACCACTAATATTTGGTGCAATTAGCTTCACTTGTTTTTTTTTTTTTGGCCACTTGTTAATTTTTTATTGGTAATTAAGTTGACTTAGATTTATTTATTTATTTTTTGGTGCAATTGATATTACTTGTTATTTTTTTATTGAGATTAGGTTGGATTTGAATGTTTTTTTATTGGTGATTAGTTTGACTTTGAATGTCTACAACTTGGAACAAAAATTTTTAGTATTAAAATATTTTCTATTTCTATAAAATCATACAAATATTTGGCTTTGTTATTTTTTTTATTGGTGATTAACTTTTGAATGTCTACATCCTGAAGTTTTTTTTATAGATTGGTTTTGAATATTTTTTTTTGGGTGCAATTGGTTTCACTTGAAGAGAGAGAAAGAGAGTTATATGAGAGATAAAATAGTGTGTATTTAAATTGTTTGTTAGAGATAATCCACTTTAAAATATTTTTTATTTCAATAAAATCATACAAATATTGGGCTTTGTTATTTTTTTTTATTGGTGATTAGCTTGGGTTTGAATGTCTACAACATGGAATTTTTTTTTATAGATTGGTTTCGAATATTATTTTTTGATGCAATTTATTTCTCTTGGAGGGAAAGAGAGAGAGAGTTATATAAGAAATGAGAGAGTGTGTGTTTAAATTGTTTGTTAGAGATAATCCACATTAGAATATTTTCTAATTCTATACAATCATACAAATATTTGACTTTGTTATATTTTTTATTGGTGATTAGCTTGAGTTTGAATGTTTGCAACGTGAGAATTTTTTTTTATAGATTGATTTTGAATATTGTTTTTTTTTGTGCAATTTGTTTTACTTGGAGAGAGAGAGTATATGAGATGGAAGAGTGTGTTTAAATTATTTTTTAAAGATAATCCTTACTGTTACTAGAGTTTTAATGAATATTAGATATATTTTGTTATTATTAAATATATACAGACGTCCAAGAGAGAGTTATTATGAGAGAGAATGAGATAGAAATAAAGAGTTCTAAAAAAATGAAAATTCAATTAAAATCGTCGGATCAATAATTCTCAAACGATCTGAGCCAATAAAAATTCAAGATAAATAATCTAATTCCCTTATTATATAGATAAATATGCACATTTACAAACGTGATCAAATTTAAAATAAATCAAATTCAAAAAATATTTAATTCTAGATTTTTTCTAGATTGGTTTTTTTCCCCTCACATATTATGTATACGTATACGTGTTAAAACAGTAACATTGAATAATAAAATAAGACAGTAATATGAACACAATGATAAATAAAACAATAACATTTAAAATCAAAGATAGTAAAATTGAACATAGTGGGGGACGTAAATAGTAACATGAACACAATCATCACCAATAACAGTAACGTTTAAAATTAAAGTTAATAACATTAAACATAATAGGGACATAAGCAGTAATATGAACACAATTGTAATAAAATGTGTATTATTTAAAATAAAAAACAATAATATTGAACATAATATAGACATAAACAAAAACAATTCACATTATGTCCTAATAGTAATATGATTGTTATTATTTTGGTTTGCCATGTTACTATTTCATGTTTCTATTTTTTAGTGTATATTATGATGTGTTATGATTATAACACAAACCAATAATAAAAAACGAATAACAAAATCAATCTCTTTAAAATCCACGATGATAAAATAAAAATGAGGTTCAAAATTCGAATTAAAGAATAGAATTAAAAATTAAAATTTGAAAATCTCTATTGTTAATATATCAAATCAATATGAAACAAACAACACGAATTTGTATACTTTACTTACAATGTTTATATGGTTTCAAATCCGAAAGTTTAACTCCAAAAAGTACTCTTCTTTGTTCATAACACAAAGAAGAGTACTTGAAATAGAAGATCATTAATGATTTTTATTTGAGTTTGAAATTCAAATTTTAGTAAAATCAGGTATGGGAAGAATTTGATTATGTAAAGCTCCATTCAAATTCACGTCAAGTATGATAACTTGCCAAACCAATTTGGAAATCACGGGTGTGTTTGGATAATAATGTTGGATTGAATTGGAGATTTTAAAAAAATTCATTTCCTATTTAACTTAAACTCATCTATTATTAAACTAGTTAGAATTTAATAACTATATCCTATCATTTCCATTGTTTGAATAACACATGTGCACTTCTGTGGTACCTATGGAGAAGAGTGAAGAAATATGGTACCATCGACTGTTTTGTCTCCAACCAATCTAATCCAACACTATATTTGATTTATAAATTATCCTTTGACTAATTACAAACAAATTTTTCTTACATGCAATTTATAAAAATGTTTTTAATTTCATATCTTCTAAATGAGTGTTCATATGTTAACGAGGATTATTGAGAATTAACTCAAACTCTCGTTAATTAGTTATTTTATTATTAGTTGTTAATTAATCTTAGTCAAAATAGGATATTATTTACTAGAGTTAATTTATTATTTAAATTAGTTGTCTTGTTGGAGAAGATATCTTGGTCTTCTTAGGGTATGTTGACAAAGCTTAATTTGACAAAACAAATTTGTTGAAAAAATAAATCAAATCTGTGAAAAAACAGGAGGAAGAGACGAAGCAGACGAGAGAGGGGGTGGCTGGGAGAAGAGAACATGACAATTCGATTTTTTGCATTAGTTACCATGTCTAGGAAAAAAATAAATCTCAGTCTCCCCTTGAATTTCATTAACCCATATAGATGGGTTAAAGTTGCCTTTTCCAACTAATTTGGGATAAAATTCAAATGAGATTTTTGATGTATATTTTATTCACCAAACGTGGAATATATGAGCCCCATAATTTTTTTTCCTATCTTATCGGTGTTATTCTTCTTTAACCCACGATCAAAACATACCCTACTTTTAGCATGAAAACAGTGCAATAAGGTAATTTAATAATTAAAAAATAAAAATTTTAAAAAGAATTTAGCTGCTTTACAAAATATCAATGTGGGACTTAATGTCAAATATATTGAAGACATGTATTTTAGGCCTCAAAAATAGGGATGTCAATGGTCCGAAGCGGGGGCGGAGGGTGTAGTCTCCATCCCCATATCCGCTTAAAAAAATTCCGCCTATCCCCGGTTCACCCCCGTTAGTGCTTATAATCTTCATCCCCATCCTCATTTGCGTGTAAATTTTTAATCCCCGTCCCCGCTTCCCTCGTACCCGCCCAAGCTAAATAAATCCAATATTGTCTTTGGTCCATTGTTTCTATATCAAGCCTTTACCCATTTCCCACCACTGCTTCAATTCAATCAGAAAGAGTATATATTTCTATCTGCAATACATTGTTTAATAAAGCTAGCATTAGAATCTAAACTCATTGCACACATATACAAAAGAGAAAATCTCAATTAGGACTTATGCAAACACTAGAAACACATGGCCACAATGAAAAATTACAGTTTTAAGCTCAATTGGCTTATGTCAGAACTAAGCCATGGTACTGTTTCGGAAGCAATTGGATAGTGGGTTGTTTGCCTTCCTGAGCAAAGAACCAGGCACATTGTGATTCCAACAGTGATAAAATTACCACGGAAATGCCAACCAAATAATGCCTATGCTCTTCATGGGTTAAATTTGCCTAGTAATAGCAATTAGAAAACTGAAGATTGGATCACAAAATAAAGCATACCCAAGATTGATCATATCTACGAGGTCAGGATACAAGAACCCAACTGGGAAGTGTTCAGTTATTTCACATAAGCAATGCCACTCAGGAATTTTACCAAACAGTTTGTGGGGTTGCTTTGACTGGTAAATTTTTTAGCAAAATGACACATTCAAAAAGCTGATTTGTGCAGTTGATCTCTAAATTCAATGAGCAGTAGATCCAAGAAATATATTACATACATATTATATATAGTCATAAGACAGGAACAAACTGGATTGAGGTTGACTTGTAACATGATCGAGAACCCTGGATTAGAAACCTGAACACTTTATTTTTCAACTATTAAAGTCTATAAACTATCTCAAACCAAGTTAAATTCTTTTCCTTTACATCCACAGGTAGATAAACTAATAGTATAAAACTTTGACTACATTAATAAAAAATAATTTCAATTTCAGAAAAATAAAAGGAATTAATAGTCACTCAAAGACTGTCATACAGAGAGTCAAAGAGGAAAGGGAGAAAACCTGGGATACTTGCGGGCCTGTGGCTGGCTTGTGGATTTGAAGATGAGACAATGAGAGAAGATCGATCGAATGAGAGAAGATCGATCGACTGAGAGAAGAAGCCGCGTGCTGGGGATCGATCGATTGAGAGAAGCAGAGAGTCTTGATGAGGAGTGTCGAAGAGGCGAGGAAGCTTGGTGATCGATTTGAGACAAGCAGATAGACAAGCCCTTAGTCATCGATTTGTCTGAGGAAGCTCTGGATGCAATAAAGATTATGGAGAGAGAATCAGGATAACAAGTAATCAAGAAGAGATGTATCTATCATGTGTGTCCTGAGAGGGGGACGGCGCTGATAGAAGAACAGAAGAGAACTCAAGGCCTGAGGGTTTTTTAACTGGGATATATATATATAACGAGTAACAGGGACGAGGCAGGGGTAAAGGTAAGTCCATTTCCGCCTTCATTCTTATATGAGTTTATACGAGTATCTCCGTATACGTTCACCGTTTAATACGTATAGTCCATTCCGATCCAAACGAGACAGATTTGGACGAATACTTGTTTTTCTTCGGCCCACCGCCATCTCTACTAAAAATATAGGATTTTTTGTAGGGCGCTACACTATATAGGACTTGTTTGCATAAAAGTAATTTGGTTAAAATGTTTTGTATAGAAATCCTCTTCTTTTTTTTTGTCACAAAAATATCTACAGTGATAACTGAATAGATCTTTCGAAACTATCGGACTCCATTCACCATCTCCACAAAATTAGGCCACTACAGAGGTAATTGAATAGACATTTCCAAACCATTGGACTCCATTCGGCCACTAATCAAGACCCAAAACCTCAGTATTTTAAAATTTGAACAAAACTTTCTTAAACTACTTTAGCTTTGAGTCATACACAAACTACAGTCGTCTGAAAACGGTTATTGAAGATTTTTGTCCTACTATGATGTGTCCCTGCATACGTTGAAGCAAGTGACAAGCTATTTCAGATTGTCTGCCGACTTCAACTTCAATTATAAATGGGGAACTAGAAATTAAAAGACATCATTATTAGTAGACATGGTTATTTTATAATTTTAATTTGAATGAAAGAAGTACTTATTAAATTGGTAATATTATACTAATAACATTATTTCACGACTGGTTAATAACCCAAAACAGACTGTATCAGCATGACATTACAGTCCAACATGACATTTTCACACTTTGAATAACAAATTAATCATTGCATAAAATGAGAAATTGTATTCACCGTAGCATTGACAAAATAGAGCAGTGCTATATATCCCAAATATGCATCTCAAATCAATGAGAACCATCGAATGAGTGAGTCCCATCAACTTTTTTCATTGAGACCCGCTCATCCAATAATTTCCATTAATTTGAGATGCATATTTAAAATATAAATTTAATATACAAAATATTACTCAAACTAAAAACATTACCCATAATTAATAACAACAGTCATTGATGAAGATCAATATACTATGCAACTGTTGGTGAAAAAACCGCAGGCATCAAAGTATAACACGAATGGTCAAGCGATAACCCAAACAATGACCGCAGATGAAGACTCAAATGATGAACGCCGATGGACTTTTGGTCTAATAGTACTCCTTATCTTGTACATATTTCACCTTCTTCAGGTCAAGAGTTCAAGTCCCCTTTCTCCCCCCCCCCCCAGAAAAAAAATGATGACCACAGTCGTGAAGGATTGTTAACAAAGCAAATGATGTCCTCATTGTTTTCAAAACAGATGTTAGTTTTGTTAAGGTCATGTATCATTTATGAATGATTTAGACGTTTAAAATTAAAAAGAAAGAAATCTTTTAGACTAGGAAATTGCCTATAAATATTACCTAATTTCGTATAAAAAAAACTGTCAAAATATAAACACTATAAAAATGGAGAAAATGGTATTATAGTAAAGAAAAGAATAAAAAAATTGTCATTGTGTATGTATATACAATACATTTCACCATAATAATACTTACTTACAACACTTTTTTTTTCAAAGTAATTTCTTACAAGTATGTAGTTGATAATACACCTACTCACAATTTTTTATACCTAACTCAATTTTTTATACCTAACTTGTGAGTAGGTATATTATGAACTACATATTTGTTCTTAATTGTGGCAAGGAATTGTTCAAGGCCGCAGGCCACAGCCTGCAAACAGGGGCCCACGCATGTCCCCAAATAAATAGGCCCATATGTATATTGTTGTACGAGTAATATTACATTGATCAAATTTTAAGATAAAATTTAGAGCTCAAATGACATGAGAGTATATTATTTGAAGTTTTTATTGGGACTCAAATGACATGACACCAAATAAAGAAGCCTAACTCAGTTGCCATGTCATTTAGACTCGAAATTTGATCTCAAAATTTAGTCAGTGTATCATTACTCTTGTTGTATATGTAATTAAAGTCAAAGACCGAATCGATCCTCAATAAAGGAAAAGAATACAAAAAAATAAAAGTATCACCGAGTAGGGTAGTCTAGTGGTGGTATTATCCTTACTTCTCACCCAGAGGTTGAAAGTTCGAGTCCTGTAGTTTTTATTAGAGTTTGGTGGTTGGTCGTTATGCTAATCTAGTTAGGTGTGGTCCCGAGAAATATTTCAGACGCGGTCAGGAGCCTTATACTCCCACTGGTGAAGGCCTAACAGGGTGGTCGCTGGGTGCTCTTCATTGCTAACATCCTTTTTTTTAACCAACAAAAAAAAAAAAAGTACTTAACAACATTACCAAACAGTATGTGTTTTAGGGTTAATAGTAAGTTTGATCATTAAAGTACGTATTTTTTTATTAATTTGGTCTTTAAATTATTAATTTGGTCAATTTGTTTTTTAAAGTATACAATTTGTGTCAAAATGATACCGACATAGCCGAACCGTTAAATTTTTTATGGAATGATTATGTGTTAGACACGTGATGCCGTCTGAAAAAGTGACACGTGGTAACTTCTGTAAAAAAAATTTTTATGAATTGTTCGATTATGAACTAAAATGACATGAATTGAATATTTTATATACCAAATTGATAAATTTGATAATTTAAGGACTAAATTAATAAAAATGCATACTTTGAGAATAAAAAATATTATTAATCATATATTTTTTTAAGTTCAAATTTAAGATCAAGTTGAGATCATCAAATTTAAAACAATCATAATAAAACTACATGCCTCATATGTCCTCTTTTTTCTTTTTGCTAAATCAAAAAGGGATGGGTAAAAGAGAGTGTCTAGATACCACCATAATATGCGTTCACTGGTGAGATCATGAAACCCTTGATTGCGCTCATTATTCTTCTCGGAAACGTACCTAATTAAACTAACATAACAATCAATTACTAAATTTTAATATAAATTCCAAAACTCGAAATTTTAACCACAGGGTGAGAAGCGGATCTTCTCATATGTCCTTGTGGATGAAAGGGTCTGCTATACGACATTGGCAGTTTATAGTAATGATTTCCCCCAAACTCGCACCTAATCGTTAGATACTCTGGCCTGTGGAAGACGCAAGCGAGTGACTTGTTTATGTTTCTTAAATTTCAGTCTCTATCCTTCAATTGTAGGATAGTCTTCTTGTCTAGAGTCCCACTCAACCAATGGATTATGATATTTAGATTGTTTTATACGTGAATTTTTTAATCCCCTTGGTGGCCAACTGTTCTTCACTTACATTTGGTCAACAACCATAAATAATTGTAAATTCAAAAAGTAATTTAAGTGGTAATATTAACGAGTTGTAAATTTAAATGTTCTGATTTTTAATTTTGACAATTTATTGAGACCAGATGGTCTGCCTTTAATCAGACCCGAAAAAGAATTAGTCGGTGTGTGTAAGTTGACCCAAACATCTTTGACAGTTAAAAAAACAAAAGACAATCTTGGAGAGCATATTTTGTTGTTCGAGAGTGTAGCTCGGAGGAATGACTCTTACACCCTTGTAAAGGGATTGTTTATCCCATCATATTGGCCCGTCCTGGGTTCGAGTCTCATCTTTTTTTTTGGGCCAATTATTCGTATCATATGCATTCATAAAATTAAAAAATCTTTAAAAAGTAATTACGTAATGTTTTGTATCACTTAATGTACTAGATGGATAATGATTCCCGATATTGATTGAGACCTATCAAGCAACCAAATGTAGTAATTAAACAACAACATTAAATTAGATCAATCTATAAAAGTATGTTTGGATGGTTTTAGAAGGGATGGATTAGATTACTGTTTGGAAACCCTTGCAAACCCAAAGTCTCCTTATTTGTACATGGAATTCTTATATAAATTATCTTCAATCCCTTGTTTGACAATTAGAATAAATATATGTGGGACTTATGATTTAATTATAATTATACATAAATATTTATCATGTAATTGACTAAATTGTCATATCCAATCTTTTTTAATTGGATAGATTAAGAATATAAAAGTTATTTTATCATTAAAACTTAGGTTGGTTGATTTTAAACCCAACCCCCTCCCCCTCCCCCTCTCCCTCTATGGTTTGTTGAAACCCATATTAATGGGTTTAATTTTTCTACTCGTTATGGGCCGAGATTTAAATTCTGAGTTTAAAAGTCCTAATCAAATATGAAATAAAGTGATTTATACGACTATTTAAGTAATATTATTTAGATCTAAAAATTTGACATTATTTATTGATTTGATTGACCATAATCTTTCGATTAACTGTGAGATCCATCAAATATTAATTTTTTTTTCTAATGATTTTAATGAAGTCCTGTTATTAAATTAATAGACGAGAGGTCAATTTTAAATCTGAATAACATTACTCTTTTAATCCATCCTTTCAAGCTCACCCAAACCTATCAAACAAACTGCCCTTAAATTCGGTGGAAATAGTTTTACTGTTCATATACTTGTAGCACGGAAATTGCAGTGGTTGAATATATGTATCAATTGACTACTTCTTTAATGTCTTGATGGAGATAAGGTTGAAAAATCACCTTTCATTTGTAACTCGGAAATTTCCAACCACCTAAAGCTAAAATCATCTTAATTACTTATTTAAAAGATGACTTCAACCAAAGACGACTTCAACCTTTCAAGTCCTTTTTTATTGGTTTTTCAAAACCAGAAGACATCAATTCATGCATTCCAATGAGTCGCATATTAAATCCTTCTTGTAGAAGAACACAATTTTCTCGGCTGAATCAAAGTGTCTCTCATAATGGTTTCTCTCTCTTCAATCCAATTCATAGACGCTGCTCTCTATGGAAGCACCTCATTTGCTCTATCCTACATAGACCCTGAACAGAAATGGGTAATTAGAGAACACCTCATTACTCTCCTTCAAGAATTTCCTTCTCTCAATCCTTCAATGAACACCTTCACCCACAACGATGGTGCCACCGTCAACCTTTTGAACATAAACGGTGATCTCTCTGTGTCTCGATCCGTCCCGGCCATCTTTTTAACCATTTGGGTTCATGAAAACTACCCTAGCATGGCCCCTATTGTCTTTCTCTCTCCAAATTCTATGTACCCAATTCGTCCTGATCATCCTTTTGTTGACTCATCTGGTTCTATCACCTCACCTTACCTTCACACATGGTTTTACCCTCGAAGCAACCTCTCAGAGCTTGTTCACAACCTTGTCAAGCTCTTTTCCCACAACCATCCTTTCTACTGCTACTCAACAACTTCTAGCACAACCCATCTTTCTATTCCTTCAAAAATGGAGGCCATGGATCGTCTGGTGTGTAAAATTCACCATGACATGAGGGCCTTGAGGGCGAATAACGACGAAGAAATAGAGGAACTATCAAGCCTTCAAGCTGAAATGGTGAAGAGAGTTGATGCAACAACAGGTATTATCATTGGGTTATATGAAGAAAGAGAGAAGTTGAAGGAAAGAGTAAGAGACTTGAGTGAAGAAGCTGATGTGTTGATCAATTGGTTGAGAGTTTATGACAAGAAATACTCTGGAGGAACATCAATTGTCGGTGATGATATTGATGATGTATTTGAAGCTGTAGATGAGGAGTCCAATATGATCATTGATTGGAAGGCTGAAGATATGGCTTTGGAGGATTTGATATATGAATTAGACAAGGCAGTTGATAAAGGGGTTGTGAGTTTTGGAATGTACATTAGGCAAGTCAGGAGCTTGGCTAGAGAGCAGTTTTACCACAGGAATAGGCTGGTGAATATGAAGGGTACCAAAATTCTCCACTGGCCTTATTCAAATCATGATGATTAACTTCACAATATAAATTTATATGCACTTGAATCTTGGTATTTTCTTCTGATTTAATGTGCAATATGGTGTTTTAAGACATGTTTAATTGCTATTTTGTAAACTTAGTTTATAGAGTAAAATATATTTTTTGGTCTCCAAACTATGCATTTTGGGTTAGTTTAGTCTCCAATCTTTTAGTTGTGTCAATTTGGTCCTTCAACTTCTCAATTTATATCACTTTAGTCTAATGAAAAACCGCATTTGGAATTAGTAACAGAGGTCATCACGTGCATCTCACGTGATCACACTTGACGTGCATTCTGTAAATTTTAAGAACTAAAATGACACAAATTGTAAACTTGAAGGACCAAAATAATATAAGTTACAAATTAGAAGAACCAAAGTGACCCTCCAGTGTGGTCAAGTCAACTGAACATCTCCGTTTTCAATTAGACCAAAGTTATTCAAATTAAGTGATCAAATTGATACAATTAAAAGATTGAGAACTAAATAAACATACCCGAATTTATACTATCTTAATGTATAGGTAATATAAATGTGTCTATGTGCATGTGCGCGCTATGTGTAACAAAAGATAATGCACAATTACAAAAGAACGGTTGCCTAAAACATATACCTTAAAAATGCTAGAAATTAGTGAATACTTAATATATTTAAAACACAACTCATTATATTCTCGAATTATGTCTCAATAGCATTAGTCAATACTTAATATTACATTCATAAAACAATACCTTTAGTTTTCGATTCTTAGGTCGGATGTTGTAAAACACAACATGGAGGAAAACAATTGGCAAAACATAATCATTGGTACTGCATACCATACACAAGTTTGTGCACAAAGCCAATACCTTATTCCGTAACATACTATCTCAACTCAAATCAATCAGAAGTACATCAGTTTAGGTTCTTTGTTTTCCTTGTTATTTGGAAGGCTTGAAATAGTCGCTATTGAATGCTTTAACGTTGCGCAAGTCCACAGGAAACTCATCAATCTCATCGCTCCATGGATTCATCTTTTCATGATCAACGGTCCTGATCGCACGCCAAACCACACTGCTACACTTAAAGCCAGATCCGAATGCAATCTGCCACAAACGATCACCCTTCTTGATTCTACCTTTGGCCTCAGCATAGGCTAATTCGTACCACACTGAACTACTAGAAGTATTCCCAAACCTATACAATGTCATTCTAGAAGCTTCCATGGCGGCCTCACTTAACCCTAAGTTTCTCTGCAGTTCGTCCAGTACTGGTTTCCCACCAACATGCGGGAAAAAGTGATCAACGGCCTTGCCAAAATTTGGAATGTACGGTTGGATATTTGACACGTGGAGGCATCTTAAAATATAATTTGCGGAAAAACGGATTTGTTCAGATATAGGGAGGACTACAGGAGCAAGTGTGGTCACGTTGGATTCTATGGCTTTGATTGCCGCGATCAAGAGATCTTTGGTGATGCTGACCCCCACCTTTCCCTCTTGATCTTCCTCTTGGAAAATACAACTGTATGAAGGATTAAAACTTGCCGTGTGAGTATGGACGGAGTGGATGAGCTGGTACTTTGATGATTTTCGATCAGACGACCGATTAGAGAGGAGAATGGCAGCCCCACCAACACGGAACAAGCAATTGATTAGAACCTTGGACTGATCGTTGCCTAAGTAGTAGTTTTGAGTTATGTTCTCTGTGCTCACCACTAGAGCATAGGAGTTACGGTGCACCTGTGGAACAATAATACATAGTTGTCGTATCAAATCACGGTCGATTAAAATCCGAATTTAAAAATCTGATGTGAATATAGGATAGAATTTTTATTCGCAATAAATATCCGAATTCGATAAAAATTACAAAACTTATCCAAAATTTTGATCAGGTCCATTTAACTTAATTAAGCTGGCTTTCAACAAATTTCATCCGAGTTCTATCAAATAACTACTCAATGTTATCCCCCCCCCCTCTCTCTCTCTCTCACACACACACATATATATATGTGTGTAATTTAAATTGTGCATATTTATTGATGATACCACGAAAATGTTCAAGGTTGACCTCGATCTCAGACCTAAACTCTCTGCGTCTACGTCTCGAAAAAGGATGTGCAGAGAATAGTTAGATCCCACCAAATACCCCATTTGTAGCAATAGTTACTTAGTAGACGAAAGTCTCGTAACCGTCCCAACATCCATTACAGTCGTTGCGCAACAATGGCGACTGTTACAAAGGAGAAGTAAGGATCTTGCCTTATATCAAGCTACACACAGGGATAACTATAAATATGAGGCAAAACCCTCGAAAGAAAAGACAAGCCATTGTAGTCTCACTAAGAAATTTTATGTAAACTCCCCAATAATCAAGATATTCAGGTACAAGACATTCCCTGGAGAGTAAATTAGTCGAGCACCCGAGCTGATGAACTAATATAAATATTCTGTATGATCACTCATTTATTCCCAAATCTTATTCCCAAGAGCCTTGAAGCTTAGATTGAACTAAGTTTAACTGTTTAATACATTTTATATTCACATCATTGTTCGATTGTGTTAAGAACATAATCATTTATATATCCAAATTTGAATACATGAAATAGGCTATTAAATCCGACTAATCAGATTTGAACATCAAATACTAGCTTATACATGCGTGAAATAAATATTTAATATGACAGTCATATTAGATTAACATTGTTACGTAAAATAACTGTTCGATAATATCTCACGAAATAGGAAAAGTGAATGTCACTCATTCATATAACTACTACTACTACTACATATAAGATAATAACCACCCCCATGAGGTTAACTTATCTACCTTTTTTCATTTAAAGGTTACATTATAATGTTGGCGGGACGTGAGTAAATTAAACATATAGTGCTCAAATTATGATTTTTATATCGATTAAGTCTCTGAATTTATTTTTTTATCAATTGAACCTATGAACTCTCTAATTATGTCAATTAAACTTTTTTTGTCTTCCTCCGTTAGAGTATATCACTCATGTAATTATATGGTACAAAAAAATAAAAATGATCAATTGACACAATTAGAGAATTCAGAGATTTAATTGACACAAAAAAAGTTTAAAGATTTAATTGACATAAGAATTATAATTTAAAGATCATATATGTAATTTACTCTAAAAGTCAGGTAATTAATAGAGCAGACAAAAGAACTCAAAGAGAGTCGAAAAGTTCAATTGACAAAAAAAAAAAATTCTATCCAAAGATAATAGTTTAACAGTCATATGTGTAGGTTACTCTCTTTACTGCCATTGACCTCAAAAGAGTTACCAATCTACCTGAAGGAGCTGTTGAGCTAGGCCAATGGCTCGGAGTCCAGCACTGCATCCCATTCCCGTGATGTTATAGCTTGCAACACTGTCTCTAAGCTTATACCTGTTCACAATCAAGCTAGACAGAGATGGCACCACGTTAAAAATCGAACAGTTTACCACCAGTATCCCTATGGCCTTACACTCCAACTTGGTCTTCGCCAACAATTGGTCAATGGCTCCAAACACAACCATCTCAGCCTCTCTCCTTGCTCCTGCGATGCCCAAGTTTGGAGGCTCTTCAAGCAAAGCTTCTGTCACATAGGTAGAGTCACCCAGTCCTGTTCTTTCTATCGTTTTCTTCATGAAGGCCACAGTCTCTCCACTGACGTTCCCATAGAGCCTGGTTCGCTCCACGGCCAGTTCTTTGGAGCACATTTGAGTCATTGGGGGCTTATAGCATGCAAAATCTAGCAAGAAAACTTTACCCGAAGGATGTTTGACGAAATGACGTAATAGGAGAAGCAACAGTGAAAAAAAACACAGTAACAGTAGTACTGGTGCAATGGATGTGAGCTCAGTGTGGTTAATGAACTCTGTGAGATCATTACAAGTCAAGTTGGCGACAAACATCATGGAAGAAACTGTTGTATAATTGGAAGAAGATGGTCTAAAGAAGAAGAAATTGGCCTGTGATTCAATGATTTTTGATGGGTTCTCAGGGACTTTTCAGAAACTGAGGACAGCAGTATGTGATGAGCTTCTCTGCTGTATGATGGGTAGTGATATATGGCGTGGGTGGTGTATACTGCTAAATGGCAAAGCTGGTGAGCGGCCTTTTTATAATTGTTGAGACAACCCAACTAGCTCCAGCGGTAACAGGAACAAGTTATAAATATATGAGTAATGTTATATTGACATATGTCCTCTTCTCGATCAAAGACAGACAATCTATGTCAAGATTAGAGTATTTATGAGGGATAAATCCCTCATGATCTGACCTTTAAAAATTTTCGAGATTCAAACTCAAGACATGTACGTTTACAACTTATCTCTATTATCTTGAGCTATTTGCAGTTGTGGGACTTTTCTATTGCCAAGAATAAACTCAATACCAAAACTGTTGAAAAATATGAGGACTAAACGTTTATATGTAATTTCTCAAACACTCCACGTACATTGCAGAGATGATAGACTTAAATTCCCTTTGCTTTCATTCACAGCTATTAATGGACCTGGTCACCTCAAAGAATCGTACACAGTTTATACTTCTGTCGTTCTCTCTTCTCTAATAGATTTATGAGGAATTTGGACTTGTTTGATTTAATTTTATGATAGATTATTCATATTATGAAAGATTTATGTTGGTGTTGCAATCATTGTAGAATTTGTTATTAAGTTCAAGGGTTTTTTATTTATTTATTTATTTTTTGGGGTCCAAATATATTAACCTCAGTTTCGACTTCAATACTTGTAAATTTTTGTTAATTCAAACTTAAAAGAAGAGTATAAACTCGACTCAAGTTTGAGTTCAAGTTCGAGTTTGAGCTCAATTACTCTTAACAAGGATTTCAACACTTGCAAATTTTTATATTGAATCATAGCAAGTTCTGTTCGATTAAAGTCGTTCATTTACTCATCTTTTAAATGTTCCCAACTGCCAACTACGTCTCCAGCTTGGCAATTCGTCACTCACCTCTCACATTGACATTTTAGGGTAGGTATGCCCTTCAATTACTCACGGCAATTGGCAATGTGTCCTTGTTAGGAGGTTTTTGAGCTAGCTCTTAAATGGGCCTATACTTGTATCAGACCTCAATCCATTAAAGGTTCATATGCCCATTTGAATGCACCTTTTCTAATGGAGCCTGTTTTATTTCTAAATTGGTCCAAAAAAAAAGGAAAAAAGAAAAAATGCATTCATGCATGAGGGAATATTTAATGGACTTGATTATGGTACCGAAATTTATTATATTTGTGGACATTTTTACTATATTTGTGAGAACTTTTACCATTATCGTGGTACCAAAAAACGTGATAAAAAATAATTACAACAATAGTGGTAAAAATACTCACAACAGCAATAAAAAAACTACAAATATGGTAAAAGCATCTAGAAAATAGTAATTTTTTTTGTACCTATGAAAAGTGGTAAAAACACTCATAGCAGTTGTAAGAGACAAAAATTGAAAATACCTCCTACTGGAATATAATTTGGTATTTTGGGAAAAGAATATTTCTGAACTTGATCTCCCAGCCCTCTCTTTCCTGAAAAACGAACAAACTGCTCAAGATCGAAGTGCTTCGATCGAAGGCACTCCGATGCTTAAGTCAGTAATGAAACTCAGGCGAATGAAAAAAGACCAGGAGAGTTCAACGTATCTTTCACCTTGGTCTCTTATGCCTTTTATAGATCATTATCCCCTTAGGGTTTCCATGATTTTGGTTCAAGGTGGCGCACCTTCCTTTAATTCAGTGATTCAGTTTGGAAAGTTGCTGATATTTCTCCAATAATTTCTTCTGATATCTTCAATTTCGTTGATTCATTTATCTAAATGCCTAAGTTATAGGCGTTTTTTTAGCACCACGTTCCATGTTTAAACAGTTTGGTAGTGACAGTTCGGTCATGACAGGCACCAAGCTCATTCTTTCCTTTCTGAGCTTTCTGATCAGTTCGGTTGCTATTTGATGACAGGTCGGTCGGATTTTTTCTTTTGCTCGGCCGAGATAATCTAGTTGTCTGTTCGGTCGAGTTTTATCCTCTGCTAGGTCGAACCAACTTCTGCTCGGTCCAGATAGCCTAGCTATCTGCTCTGCTAGGTCGGACCAACTTTAGCTCGGCTTGGATAGCCTAGCTACTTGCTTGGTCACAGTAGAATCATTGCAAATAACTCTTTTCAGCATGTGTAACCTACCACGTGTCTCAATCTAATTGTCAGATGATGATCAGAATTTATCGACCCCTTTAGCAGTAATACAAAAATCCACAAAAATTTGGTAAATCAATCACAAAAATTATAAAAACACAATTTAAAATAGTAAATTTTAGAGGCAAGGTACCAAATTTTTTTAGAGGTAACATAGTCAAATCTCTATTTAATTGGTCAATTCAAATTTGTGAGTGGCAGGCTGATAGCTGGAAATTGGAAATGGGTCATTAAAAGAATATTCAAATCTCCTTCGGTATATATTTTTTTCAAGCTTCTTAAAGTGTATCCTGTCCCGTTTGTTGTGTATGGTGGGGATATGTTTATGTACTGTGAGACTCAATTGCGTTATAATGGATTGCTTATTATTTAAAAAAATATGTTGAACGAAATTCAAACGGATGAACTGGTATGGCAAAGTAATGGATGCATTTTGACGAATTCTTAATCTATTTTCGTCAAGCGTAACACTTTTATACATATTTTTATGCGTATATATCTTTTCAATTGAACTCGTTTACACAAATGGTCAAAAACAATTAAGTCCTAATAATACACAAAAAGTGTCATATCTTATTTAATAATGCACAAACTTGTGCCAATACCCTAGTAAACAAGAAGCCATCCCAACCCAAATCTAAAGTAAAGATATAGAATTCCCTCTTTTCTACTTGGCCACAACTCCTCTGTCGTACGACAGAGGTGTAGTTTTCTCAAAACGACGTTTTTCGCACAAAACATCATTTTGTGTGTAAAACAATGCCATTTTGAGATCAACATCTCCGATTGTACATCAATGTCATGAATGGAGTGTAAATATAACATCTTTGTTTTCTTTACTATTTGGATGGCTTAAAATAGTCAGGAAATTCTTTAACGTAGCGCAAGTCCACTGGAAACTCATCAATCTCATTGCTCCATGGATTCATATCTTCAAAATCAACCGTCCAGATTGCACGCCAAACTGTACTAGTACACTTGAAGCCAGATCCAAATGCAATTTGCCACTTAAGATCACCGTTCTTCATCCTACCTTTGGCCTCAGCGTATGCAAGTTCATACCAAACCTATATACAATGTCATTCTTGAAGCTTCTGATGGGACATTCCTGGATGGGTCTAGAACTTCAACACGTGTTCTTGGCTCTGAAGAACACCCAGCTCTCTAAGCAAAAGAGAAGGGGCATTAAGTGCTCTAGAGTCAGGGCATTTAATACCTTATCATTTAAAGGAAGTGTATTAAATGCTCTAGGAATCGAGCTAGAGCATTTAATGTCCTTGTTTAAAAAGAAGAGCATTGAGTACTTGAGGCACCGATCAATTAATAACGAGGTCTTCCCCATGCAAAACAGGGGGCACGCTGCCCATCTTTGGGTACAACCTACTGACTAGGCCTGCCAGTAATAATGAGCTTCTGGTGGGTATAAATAGACATAAAAAATACGATGCAAAGGTACGCAAAATAACCCCTCAAGAGCCATACAATGTTTTCTTCTCCTCTCTCAAATACTGACTTGATCGTTGGAGGGGATATGCTGGAAAATACTTCGGCGCCCTTCTAACTTGTTTTCTGTGTTCCAGGTATTCTTCCTGACGCTTGAGGATCGACAAGATAACCCAAAAATAATTCATCACCACTCCTTAAAGCCCTTTTGGCCCTCTGAACCTATTCATCGCGGTAGGACACCCGATTTCTTCGACGAACACGAATTCACCACGGGAGAGATTTGTTATTTCTATCATTGTGCAGAAATCAGCACACACAACTTCCATATCAGCATCACTGAACCCTAAGTTTCTCTGCAGTTCGTCCAGTACAGGTTTCCCCCCAACATGTGGGAAAAAATGATCAATGGCCTTGTTGAAATTAGGAATGCACTGTTGGATATTGGCCACGTGTATTCGTATTAAAATGCAATTTACGCAAAAAAAGGATTTGATCAGATATAGAGAGGACTAGAGGAGCTAGTGTGGTCACATTGGGTTATATGGCTTTGATTGCAGCGACCAAGAAATCTTCGGTGATGGTGACCCCCATCTTTCCCTTTTGATCTTCTTCTTGAAAATGTAGTTGTAGTAAGGATCAGAACTGGCGGTGTGAGTTTGGAAGGTATGGATGAGTTGGTACTTTGAAATTAGGGATTTATGACTTCTTTAAACTACTCATTTTATAAATGAGTGGACCCAACACAACAATATTAATAAATGAATCGAGTAGAAGTGAAACCAATCAAAACAAATACACGACATGATTCATTTATATATACCTACACGGTTTATATGTGATACGAATCCGATATAACATGACTCATTAGACACGAATTACTAAACAATCAGATATGGGTAAAGTATTTTTTGATATGAACTCATTTAGACCCGCCATAAACCTGCTTCATCCGGCACGATTGACATGCATACATTTCAGTATTATAAGCTTATATTCTCTTATTATTGCATTTAGATCAAGCAAAACCATTAAGAAATTAGCAGATAAAATTTCAAAACACGAAAGAACATTGATGCTTAATGGGTTATTGGGTTGAATGGTTTATATTTTGATATTTTGAAACGAGTGTGTCAAAACATTTTCCAACTAGTGCCAAGAAGCAAGGGAAATCCTTTATTTGTGACTTGATGAGCCTATTATTACGTTAGTACACGTAAATGGAGATGTTTCATTGAGTATTTACATGGTAATTGAAGGGGATAACCCTCATTATTACACGTGTTATGGCATTAATTGCATTCACGTGATATCAACAAGACTAGTCACGTGACTAAGAATTTGAAAAATCCTCTGCTAAGTGATTGAGGTCTAATAATTACATTTATTAGGTGGAAAGATTGATTATATGGTTATAAAAGTGTGATAACTATGTTGATTTATTTAAAGATTAATGCTAGGAGAATAAAAGATGAGTTGTGTTGTTTTGCAGGTTAATAGTGCAAAACTGGAGCTAAGTTGTGAGGAGAAATGAAGCATTACTCAAGAAGGATCACACTAGAACACGCGTCCGGACGCGATTGGCAGAAAGTTGATAAAATGAAGAAGGACCAGTCTGGAATTTGCGTCCGAACGGTTGAAGGAGGTGCGTCCGGACGCGTGTCAAATTCCTGCTGCCGAAGTTGGAACTCTAATGAGATTCAATCTCCTTCTAATGAAAATTATAAATAGGAACCTAGGACTTGGTAGAGAGGGACTTCTTCCGCTTACGAATTCTCTGAGTTTATTTCTGTATTCTTTTTATCATGTCCGGCTAGAAAGTTTCGCTAGGGCTAGGGAAAAATCTCTCAACGGAGTACGGCATTTTTATTGACTTTTGTACTTAATAATTTATGTTATTGTGTTAATTTAATTCCTAATATTTTAGCAAAGTGTTTATGCTGT
>CM042195.1:3347291-3370383 GCA_023539305.1 Ilex asprella | reverse complement strand
AGAGCTTTTGCTTTCATCGAAGAAGTTTGATTTTGTTAACCTCAACTAACCTCTTCAGTGGCCTTGCTTTTTTTACTCTGTTTTTATGGTATATGGGCAGGTAATTGGTCCATATCGCTCAGGAAAATCGTTTCTACTTAATCAACTTCTCTCCCTTTCTTGTAATGAAGGTGTAACATCCACCACTGTTAGTTTTACATTGAATTGGACGTGTTATCATTGTTGTGTAGTTTAAATTGTTTCGGCTATTTTTAAGCTTTGAAAGTTTGACTTATTGCAGGTTTTGGTGTTGGGCATATGCGTGACACTAAAACAAAAGGTAAATGAAGGATTTTCGAGGGATATGCCAAAGATTTCGGGGTCTATTCAAATATTTCTAAAGACTTTCTTTTTCATGTTTTTGTAGGAATATGGATATGGGGAACTCCAGTAGAATTGGATATTAGTGGAGTGAAAACATCTGTACTTTATCTTGACACAGAGGGATTTGAAAGCATTGGAAAGTCAAATGTATATGATGACAGGTAATCTTGAAGTCACAAAATGGATTTAATTGGATTTAACATGTTGTAAACGTGTAAATTCTCATGAATCCTCCTTTCCTACCCTGTTATTGCAGGATTTTTGCTCTGGCAACAGTTTTGAGTTCTGTGCTCATCTATAACCTGCCTGAGACGGTTTGTTACTCTCTCTCTCTCCACCCTTCTATTTGTTGATTATATGATTACTGCGGTGTGATGATTTGAAGCAGCAATAACAATTTGGGATTTAGCGTACTTAACAAATCTCTGAAACTGGAGAAACCATAAGAGCATATGTTAAGTGTCAAATTATGGATTTTGGGCAAACTTAAAATCTAGTAAATGAAAGATTTCTCTCTCTCTCTCTCCCCCTTTGCTTTAAGCCTTGGGAACTTCCAAAAAATCCATTTTGTAACCAAGCAATTAGGATGGAAAACTGGACTTAGATATTCTCATCTCCATCCATTGCCTCCACTAGGCCCAAATTCCTTTAGTCTCATCCCATGCAAATGGTAAAGCAGGAATCCCTAGTGGCCATGTTTATAGGCGATCTCAATATCAAGCTTGCATGTAAATGCTGGCTCAGACTAAGTTTACCAACAAACTTGTTGACAATAAACACTGCCCACAAATGCATCCCCTTTGTATGAATCACATCATGCATCTGTTATATATCTTTGATATATCAATTTAGACAACATCCTAATTAGAGTTGTAATCAAGAGATCATTAATTAACTCTAGACTTAGGGCAATTGCTTGAAGATGTTTTATTGCTTCTTCAAGGTTCAAAATTTTATTTTGGTGCATTATTTCGGTCTAGGAAATGCAAACATTTCAGGGATATTTCGAGAACATTTTTGTATACATAATGGGAACAGAGAAAAAATATGAAAATTTGATTTTGAAACATTCCGAAACAACTTGAAACATAGAAATTTCGATTTTCAATCATTGATTCGTTTTGGTTTTCATGGAAACGAAATATTTTGACCATTTCGGAATGAAATTTATATCTTGTGCTTCTCATTTTACCCATAAGTTGATGGGACATTCGTACATTCTGAGTCGTGGGCCAGTATTTTATTTGCTGGGAAGCCTGGATGTATACCAATTGTCATCAAAATCTATAATTGGAATTTGCATTATCTCAGATGATTTTTTTGCATCAGTAATGTGTTGGTCTTGATACATGTTTAGATCCGTGAAGCAGACATATCTCGATTGTCATTTGCGGTTGAGCTTGCTGAAGAATTCTACGGAAGGTCTGTATCTGACTTGTTGATTGATCAGCTTATTTATTACGTGGTGTAGATTTTTCTATGACATTCCTCAGTTTTTATGTTTAGCCCCATGTTCTTACATCTCACTGACTTGTTTCATGGTTTTATTTGATCTGTGTGTGGTGATCAGGGTAAAGGTAATGTTGAGTCCACCTTGACATTCCTGGTGCAAAATTTTAGTTGAAGTTTCTGATGAAAGTTGTGCTCCATGCAATTATCGTGTATATGTTTTCGCAGGGTCAAGATGTTGCCTTCGAGCCATCTAAGCTCCTATGGCTTATCCAGCGTGATTTTCTGCGTAAGATATTTATTTAAGAATTCAAATTGGCCACCACCTTGTACTGTTAAACTTGCATAATTGTCATGTTATAAAGAATGTTAGCTTAAGAGGATAGCTCTGAGCTAATAGTACGCTGTAAGAAAATGAACCATGTTTTTTTATCTTATACCTCATCACATTTTACACTGCATCCATGCCTTTTTTATCGCGTTTTATATATCATTGTTGTTGGCATTTTACAGAAGGGAAATCTGTGCAAGAAATGGTAGATGAAGCTCTTCAACATGTCCCTAATTCCGAAGGTTAGTCTTTATTTTTAACTTGCATCTGTGATCTGTGTACAAAATGAGTTGTGCCTACATAACAATACTGCAGTATTCACAAAAGTTGAGTATGGTTATTTATCTTGATCACAGGTGACAGAAACATTGATCAGGTATTGTTCTCTCCATAGTTTCTTAGTTTATAAGAATTTGGGATTAAAAGTCATTTTTATGTTTTTGTGTGATGTAAGCAGGTTAATCAGATCCGCAATTCTTTGGCTATCATGGGTGATAACAGCACAGCCTTTAGCTTACCTCAAGTATTGTTTGCTTTATTTTCTTCATTTCTACTTCTTTCTTCTCCCGCTTTCATTGCATGATAATTACCTCAGGTTTATGCGATGGCTGGGCAAATGCATTCTCTTGAATCATTATGTGCAGATGATCTAATAGCTTCTGAACTTTTAAACAGCCTCATCTCCAGCGCACAAAGCTTTGTGATATGAAGGATGTTGAGCTTGATCCAATTTATGTTAAGAAGAGGGAGCAATTGAAAGAGCTTGTTGCCTCTATTATCCGTCCAAAGATTGTACAAGGCAAAACTCTTAATGGAAAGGAATTTGTAGCTTTTCTGGAGCAGGTGCAGTTCTTTGGACCTCCAGTATTTTGGTTTCAAATAGTCTGGATTCTTTGGCGGGTCAATGTGCTTCTTAGGCTGTTCATCTCAATTGGTGATTGTCCAAGTGGGAGCACTCACAGTATAGTGCATCCATTTCTTTAAAAGGATAAAAAGTGAATTGTTAAAATAATCTAATTTTTGTAGCTAGATGATTATGCTATATGAGGGACAATCAACTATTTTAGTTTTTACTTGGATTGTTCCGATAAACTGATGTATCTATTTTGACTGAAGTTGTAGATTGTCATACTTAAGTTACAATCTCAAGATAGGTATACATGTACCCGATGCAGCCATGGCTATTTTAACAGCAGAGTCAAAATATACAGTTCTCAATGTTAACTTATTTTTTAGATTGGATTTCTCTTCCAAAGAGGCGAAATGAGACGTTAAAGTGGGTCGCTAATTTTTTAGTTTCTGCAGTATGCCTTACCCTAGACATTCTTCTCTTACCGAAAAATGTTGGTATTTCAGATTCTTGAAGCCTTGAATAAAGGAGAGATTCCCTCAACAGGTTCTCTTGTGGAGGTTTTCAATAAAGGTATTCTGGAGCGGTGTCTGAAATTATACAGTGAGAGGATGGCTAAATTGGTTTTACCACTATCTGAACAGTCTCTCCAAGAAGTTCATAAAGGTTCTAGAGAAGAAGTGATGAAAGTTTTTGATGAGCAACATTTCGGTCGGCACCATGCAAAAAGATCAGTAGAAAGACTTGATGAAGAAATTAATAAGGTATAAGTTGGTCCTAACAATATAATTGTAGGATTTATTATATCTTTGCTTATTGAAAATTCCATTCAGGTGTATAAAAATTTCATCTTAGCGAATGAGTATCAATCTTCAAAATTGTGTGAGGCACTGTATATTAGATGCGAGGACAAAATGGACCAGCTTCAAGTCCTCAGACTTCCTTCCATGGCGAAATTTAATGCAGGGTTCCTCCAATGCAACCAAAGTTTTGAAAGGGAGTGCATGGGACCTTCCAAAGCTAGCTATGAGCATCGAATGATGAAGGTTGGCATGTTTTTGACATTCTTCTTATCCATTTGTTTTGTCCGTCTTGTCACATATAATGCACCCGTCAGTGTTTCTGGTGCTCTAGTGTGGGTATTCCTGGACACTCGCACGAAATCTAGTCAGGTTGTGAGGTTTATCTGTTTTTGAATTCCTGCAAGATGAATCCGATTTTGAGGAGACATTGTAAATTTTTTTCCTTCAGAACTGATAATGGGAATGCTAAACAATGGTACTTTTTGATACCATTTAAATTGATTGTATAGATGCTGTTGGTTTTAATTGGTGAAAAAGCAGAAGATTCTGTATAATCTTTTTGTAACTAGTGAGTTTGTTCATTTCATTCAGTGTCCATTTTCATCCGTTTTTACTTTATCCATCTTTATTAGTCTCATGCCCTGTATGAATTTGCAGATGCTGGGGAAATCCAAATCTGTATTTATCAAGGATTATAACCACAGGCTTTTTAATTGGTTGGTAGCCTTCTCCCTTGTCATGGTGGTTGTGGGACGATTCCTCATTAAGTTCATTTTACTTGAAATCGGAGCATGGATACTTTTTATCTTCTTGGAGACGTACACGAGGATGTTTTGGTCGGCAGAGTCTCTTTACTACAACCCGGTTTGGCATTTTATTGTATTGACTTGGGAAAGACTTGTTTACAGCCCTATCCTTGATTTAGACAGGTGACAACTTTATTCTTCATGCATTAAATGAGTAGTATCATATGCCTGAAAGTGGTGTTCAGATGATATTTTACAGGATTAAAACCTTATTTGGCCCTTAATTTTTTGCACAAATTATGTAAATTTGTGCATATCTCTTTAAATAAAACCACTTATCCAATAAAAGAAATTCCCCTGACATCTTATCTCTCTCAAAAACTTTTTTGTCCATCTAAAAATCATTTTTCTCTGCCGCTCTAAAAACTCACTTCTCTCTTTAAAAATAAAATGAATTGTCTTTTTTAAAAATCAATTCTGTTTCTTAACTTTAAACCATTTCTCTCTCAGAATGTCTATATCACTATAAAATCCCACTTTTGATTCTCTCTCTCTCAATGTATTTTAAAGTTCTTGAGAGAGAGAGAGAGAGAGATTTTCTTTTGATGGGTTCTAGGAAAGGGAAAAATTATCAACTAATCAATGTACCAAGTCTTATGTTTGTCATCTGATTATATCTGTCCATATTTCTAAAGTAGATGGAAGAAAGGTCTACATTGGAACCATTCAAAAAGTTGGATGGCTCAATGGACACAATAAAATTTGAAGGCTTGATTGAAAAACGGTCGAAAGTTTGGGGGCCAAATATAAATTTAAGCCTATTTGAATTGTTTTTTGACTTGTTTACATGCATTAAACTGCATGAGTGTGCCACGGGTTTCCCTGTCAATGAAATGCATTGATTCTAGATGACCCTAAATACTAGAGTGATACTAATCTTGCAGCTTGTACCAATGACCAATGCTCTTCTTTCTTTAACTTTCCTCTTAATTGTATTCTGCATGCAGATGGGCCATCCCTATCGGTGTGATAGCGTCTATACTGATGCTTTACTGGAGATGTTATGGGAGAAGGAAACTTGGGTCCCGTTGGCTGTTACCTTTGTACAACAGTCCCAAAGATCGGCGAAGATCAGACTAGAAGAATAGGACTTTTGCTTCATGTAACCTCTGAAAATGTGGAGATATGAAGGATCAGCTAAGGATTGGTACCTCCTCAGCTATGTGTAGTTGTAGAGTCCCAATTTGCTTATATTGCTGGATGTTATGTCAGTTGGAACGATGCAGACGCCATTTAGCTGCTCCCATTTAGTAACTGTTTCCAACCATAGCATCTGGAAGGTTGATTTCATAAGCCAACAAGTCTGCAACAAAATTTGAAAGTTTTGGTTTGAAGAAGATCCCAATTCTAGTTGTAAAGTTTGTAGTTTAAAGCATTTTTCGTTTCGAGGCAGAGAAATGGATTATCTATATCATTTCTGTTAGTTTATATGTATTACATGGTACTCCACAATACAGATGTAAATGAACTGAGTCAAGCGGAATAGTAGGGGTGCTCAAACTTGGGAGGAATACAACATTGCTAATGAAGTTCAAACTAAACTTATTTATTTCATGGGTTGGTCTTCAGTGAGCCTTTTAACCAGGATGATTGTGAATTGAGTTCCAGAGATTTGGTTTTCTCAATATGTTGGTGTTTTCTGTATGTTAGAAGATGATTACTACCTTAGCAGGCAAAGCTCAAGCATTTTAGAAGCTTGAAACTGAGGGAGTCATGATCAGAGGTTGAGTATATCTGGTCATTTTGTGCAAATAACAAGAATGTCTGTATCCAATCTTTCTCAAATTTCCATTAGTGGGGACTAGTAGTATGTGGAAATTTGTGGGGTTTTTTTAGGGTTGATAATTTAGTCGGATCAGTTAAACTCATTTTTTTAAAAGAGTAAAAAATTGTTTAAATTCAATTTGTTAAGAACATGAGACATGTTTGAACGAAATAATTTGATTACGAAATAATTTGATTATGAAATAATTTGATTATTTTATATATAAACAAGTTAAAATTTACGAGTTCGAGTCGAGAATTTAAAAAATTGTTCAAGTTTAATTCATTTAAACGGGGTTGAGTTCGAATTGAGTTTCATTCGAGTTGAATTTAAATGGCTTGCCTCAATTATCGGTCCAAATTTAGCATGAAACGACAACTGAATTCTCCAAACGATATCGTCCTTTACCGAGAAATACCTTACTAATTCCGTAATTTTGTGGCAAAACATGGGCAACCAGAATAAATGGATAGAGTCGTCATCCTCACCTCACCCAAGACACAATCCCCCAACCGTGCCCTAATTCTTAAACGTAATTTCTGAACTCTCTGTAACCCTAAATCAGCCGAATAACGGCCCTTCTTTCTCCCTCTTTTAAATCGGACGTACTATAGTTGTCAGTTTCTTCGTCAAAACCCTAGAAATCATACCAAATGGACACTCACTCTTCACACTTGACAGCACCAGTCCGTTCACGAAGCTCACAATCTCAGTCCCCATCCCACTCTGCCTCGGCCTCCGCGACCTCATCCATCCACAAGCGCAAGCTGGCGTCTGACAACCACGCGCCACCCTTTCCCTCCTCGTTTTCCGACACACGCGACGGACTCACATCCAATGACGACCTCGAGAGCATCAGCGCCCGGGGCGCCGATTCCGACTCTGACGAAGAGTCGGAAGAAGTCGACGAGGAGGAGGAAGAGTACGATGACTCGTCAATGCGCACATTCACGGCATCGAGGTTGGAGAACAATGTGGGCCCAACGTCAAGAAATACGAAGCTGAAGACAGAAAATTCTGTGAAAATTGAGCCCTCGGAGGTTGGGAAAGATGGTGGTACAGCAAATTCAGGCAATGCATCGGCACAGGCAACCGGTAATTCTGTTTCAGGAATAGTGGTGAAGGAGGATACATGCAAGAATATTTTTACGGAGAATATACAGACTAGTGGGGCGTATTGTTCAAGGGAAGAAACTTTAAAACGAGAGGTAAGTCAAATTCTTTCACTATTTATTTACTTATATGTCTTCTATTAATGAATGAATATTGCTGATGCGGTGCATTAAAACTGCATGGAAATGAATACTTGGAGAAAATATATGTGAAAATTTTACCTTTGATTCATCTTCTAGTTCGATTTATATGGAGTTGGCCCTTGTGGACTGTCATATGATTAGTGTATAGGCTTTCCTTGGGATTCAAGAAATGTCACTCACTCTTAATGAGAGAAGGTTTGAGTGTAGTCACTGAATTTCTGCAACAACTTTTGAAATGTCAAAACTACAGATTATATGTGTATTGTTTGAACACTTTAGTTTAGTTGCATTGACATATATTAGTTCTTTTATTTGTCATGCAGATTGACTCTTTTTGAAATATTTTGAGTTTGCAAGTAATTTTTTTTATTGGTAATACTAAAATTGGCAATAGTTATAGTGATAGTCTCCCCGAGCTTCAATACTAAAATTGGCAATAGTTGTAGTGACAGTCTCCCTGAGCTTCTCTCGGTTGAAACGCCTTGGTCATTTTGTGTAGTTTATTTTGTGATAATTGAGGTGATGTAGCTACTTGTTGTCACATACATGATACATACTATCTAACATCTAACTTTTGAAAGTAGTGATTACTTATTACTTATCGAATTTGTAATTTACAAACCATTGAGTTCCTTTGCGGTGTCACTGAGCATATGCGAGTAGACTATCAGCAACTTGGTGAATTTATCAGAGTTTTATTTTAGCATTTTGGATATATAGGGCCATTAGTACTCCTGCTGATCTCTGTTAGTCTAGGATATGGTGTGTCTTGGAGCCGCTTAGGATACCACAATACGGGGAATTATAATTACATACTATAATTGGGGAATTCCGCTAATCACTCAACAAATGTTACAGATGACTGGAGACAAGTTTATAATACAGAAGTAGGTGTATGAATTTGATAAGTATCTGAGGTCAATATGTCAACTTGGATGTTTGCAGTTCCAAAAAAAACTTGGATGTTTGGGTCTTTTGTCTATATTTGTTTAATGAACTGCATCCTTTTACTTACAAAAATATTTTTTAAAATGTGGAATTTGACAGAGTGTGTAATTATCATTTGTAATATTCAGGATAGTCATGCAAAGTCTGTGGATACTAAATTTTGTGTTCTGAAGTATAGTATCCTTAATAGGGTTCCTGTGACTAGTGAGTGCATGTTTTTGTGGCGTTGCAAGACCAAAAATTCCTAGATTTTTGTCAGATTGTGCAGTGGTAAAATGCAAATCAATTCTGCATTTGTGTTTGTCCCGCTAAATGTCACTTTTCTCTGTGGCACTGTGCACGAGTGTGTGTGCTTCATTTTATCAGTTCTTATTTGTACTTCGATGCAAATAAAATTGTTTACTCTTGTCTCCTATATGGTGGGCCAAAGTCTTAACATGTAAAACAAATCTTTTAGTGTTATGCATATTGAATTTGATTTGTGGCAAGTGACCTACCTTTTTATTTTCGCTGTCAAAAATTTGCCTTGAAATCCTATGTAATTGTCTTCATTGAGTAATATGTTGGTCAAAGTAGCTGGTTTTGGAAATTTACAGGAGGAAGCAGGAAAACTCAAGTTTGCCTGTGTTTCAAATGATGGTATTGATGAGCATATGGTTTGGTATCCATTTCTCTTCTCTTTAATATTAATACTGTATCTACGTTTCTTTGAGAGATGACATTGAATTGTGTTTTTTATTAGCCAAATTTTCTTTCCTACAAAAGAAATGCAAAAAGGTCTATTAAGATTTGGCAAATATATTAGAGTTATACATGGACTCCGATTAATTCCTTCAATTTGGTTTCCTCAGGTTGATAGGATTGAAGAACATATTTGCCAGGCAGCTACCTAACATGCCTAAAGAGTACATCGTCCGTCTTGTGATGGACAGGTATAGTTCATGGTTAAAAGTACTCTGGTATTACTATGTTTTTCGAACATTGTAGCTTTAACAGAAGAGCATAGGGGTTCATGAGTCCAATCATTAGATTATTCCAGATGAGAAAATAGTGCCAATGCCTCACAAATGTGAATAATAAAATTAAATTTATTATGAGCTACCCTTGAATAACCATGTTAGACTAAGGGTTTTTCCCCTTACATATAGAAAACTGGATTATTCCAAATTGCAACCTTGTAGGATTTAAAATAGGACCCCCTTGGTTCAAATCATGATCCTACGGGATTGGGTATTGGATGTGTTGATGAGGGGCAGGCAGAAGCTCTAAGAAGCCCATATACCTCCTTGTTAGTCCCCCACCACACTTACACAAAAAAAAAAAAACAAAAGAATACAGAAATACTATCTAACTCAGAGTTGATGCTCTTGTAAACAAGTATGGATAGTTTCAAGGTCATCAATTTATCATAGAAATGCCAACCGCTGTTGATCTAATCCAATTGACTGTCTCAAAGTTGCAATCATTTTCTTTCTTTATGTCCTTTAACATTGTTATTCATAATTTCAGCTATGGCTGCCAAAGGATCTCCATAGGTGGTTATGCCCATTTGATTATAACTTAGTCATATAATTTTTATGTTGCAAATACCCTCCTGGATGTATGATCAGAAAATAGGTTCAACTTTGTATATCCAGTTAGTCATTTGAGTTACCCATATTCTGCTGACTTGATCACTCCAATCCTTAAATAGGGTTTAGTTTTTGTATACTGTTTGTTGGAATCCCAATGCCTGGAACTCTATCATGGATGTGGCTTAAATCAAGAAGCAAAGAAAGAGAGGAATTGATGTCATGAAATGCGTTTAGATAGGCTTTTGCGTTGGTTATGAAAAAGGACGGAACCAAAAGAAAAGTTTATCATCTTACTTTTGAGGTGGTCAGAATTTGATATACTCTCGACCTTGAGGGGCCATTGGTTCAATGGTTAAAATTTGGTTAATAACCTTGAGATTGTGGGTTGAACATGAAGACATCCATTTTGTGTAAATTATGTCAAAGATTAGATTTATACCCAGTCTACCCCTCTTGAACCCCCATTAATGGGGACTAAATTGAGTTTTATGTACTTTTGCTCTTGGCGAATAAAGTATCACACGAAAAAAAGGGAATCTTGGCAAATAACCCTTCACAGGTCCAGTTGATGATTTGTACTCTCAAGTGTCTGCGTTTTATCACATATCATATATGGTTTCATAGTGGTGGATGCATTATAGGGGCTTGCTACTGCGAAAATATGCTCATATGCTTTTCACGGATATCATTTTGCAGAAGTCATAAATCTGTGATGGTTATCAGGCGCAATCACGTTGTTGGTGGCATAACATACCGCCCTTATGTCAGGTAACACTGCTATACATGTCAGATGCGATGCTTTTATTTTCTATTTAGTTGTGAGGGTTAAGTATCTGATGAAGTTATTTTTCCTTTACTACATTTGCTTTACAAATACAATACTTCAATGTTTAATTTGAGTTTCATTGTTTTATACTAACATAAACATATTAAAATCTTATAAAATGGCCATTTTTATTAATCTCTTCCTACTTATCAAAGCTGTTGAACCTATATTTTTTGTGTTCAACTAGTTAACTCGTTGCTTGAAGTTCCATTTATTTATTTGCTGCCTTATACTGTTAAATCAAAACTAAAAAAATTATTGGTTGTTGGTTTCTGTAGCTTCCTATGGTACAAACTTATGTTCTTGTTTATCGATTAATTCTACTTCTTTGACGACACTATAAAATTTTTACTTCTTGAGAACTTGGGGTCTGATGAGCAAAATGAATTTTGGAATGTAGTTGCTGATTGTTTGAATGACCCCATTCCATCAGGAAATCACTTGAACTCCGGTGAATATATTTGTTTGTATCCTACTGCAATATCTTGTCTCTCACTGACACTGTTCGGGAAATGATGTAGCCAAAAGTTTGGTGAGATAGCTTTTTGTGCTATCACAGCAGATGAACAAGTAAAAGGATACGGCACCCGACTAATGAATCATTTGAAGCAGCATGCACGTGATGTTGACGGGCTTACTCACTTTCTTACTTATGCTGACAATAACGCCGTTGGTTATTTTGTCAAACAGGTGAGAGTTGTTCTCTTCTTTTATGGTATCTATTTCACTTAAGTGGCCAGTTTGCTTGTCTATTTAGCATAAATAAACATGGTTTGCACTCTGCAACCTTCCAGGACAAAAATGGTACGATTATCTGCTGCACAAGAAATTCATCCAAATCAAATATTTAACATTTTCCTTATACGAAATTATAGGGCTTTACGAAAGATATTTTTCTGGAGAAAGAACGATGGCATGGGTATGTATATATAAACTTAGAAATGCCTTAATTAGCTGTATTGTGCTGCTTTCATAATGTCTTGTTCTAAATTTTTTTCCTTTGCTAATTCAAAATTTAGTGTTGTACGGTAATTTTATAAAGGGTTTCTTTGCATTTCAGGTATATTAAGGATTATGACGGAGGGATCCTTATGGAATGCAAAATAGATCCAAAGCTTCCATACACTGATTTATCAACCATGATTCGCCGTCAGAGGCAGGTAAGATAATAATTTTATTGTTCATTGTGATGTTGTTTGAAGAGTGCTTTAATACTCATAAATTAGAATAAAAATGGATAAGTTCACGTGAAACTGACGAAGTGTCATGAAAGAAGTCAAATATCAGACAGGATACAGGCTTAATTGCTTATGAAACAGTTTTCCGTACCCGGTGCAAACTGCAAAGTGGTTTTGGCTGAAGAAGATGAATTTGGTTTTATATTCTATTTGTACTTATCATTTTTTCTTGGCAAATATGTACTACAATCTGCAATGAGCTTATAATTATATTGGTGTTGGTAGGCAATTGATGAAAAGATAAGAGAGCTCTCCAACTGTCACATTGTCTACCCTGGAATTGATTTTCAGAAGGTATATGCATTCATTATTGACTTACTATCTGGATGTCCTGTGGCCTTTCATTGAAGTCGTTTTGTACATATGACTTGGTTCAATGTCCAAATTAATTCTATTCCAGCACATTGTTGAATTTTCTAAGATGAATGGGAAATAAAGTGAAGGGGCATGGCACTCACTAAATGTTTGCAGAGAAAACAGGATTGAATCACCCATTTTGTTAGTTCTTTAGATAAAATTGGTTTTCCACATTGCTGAGCTTTTGAACAACTTCGACCTGTTTATTTTAAGTGTAATCTTGTGTTATTCTTCTTACTTTCTTGAAAGAGTAACGAAAAGGATAAGGCTGCTCAAAATATATTATTATGCAATTCTTCGTTGTTCGGAACCATCTTCAGCCAATGAGTTGCAAGTCCTGTTTTGTGTCCCTATCATAGGTGATCATATAACGAAACTTTTGAATAGAGAGGGGAGTAAGTAAGGAAAGGTTCATCTGAGACTTCCCAGCCTTCTCTCACGAGCAAGGCTGAAGAAAACACACATACACACAGAGCACGAAGCTTGTTTTCAGAGTTCAATAATTATTCATAATTGGATCGGCCGACAGCCACAAAGCCTAAGAGTTTATATTCATTCCTAAAACCACTAAAATCTATGCAAAATTGAACTATTACAGGGAAGATATTAATAACTTCAAAAATGAACTACGATGATAACTTGATTGTCACATCATCCCCTCATGGGCTCCACATCGATGAGGGTGCATCAGTGATGTTCCTGGGCAAGGTGGGGACAGTTAGTGATGCGAAGCTTTTGGGCAAGCAATGTGAGTGCTCTCCATGACATTAAAATAGTGGAGGTGCTAGGGACTATATTTGTCCTCCAATCTTGAGTTTAAAATGTCATATGTCATCCTTCAAACTTGTAAATTTCTGTTAGTTGTTTTGTGAATTCATTTATCTTCTGAAGTTTTGATTACTTCTTCTAATATCTCACTTCTGAGAGTTTGTGGCGTCTAGGCTTGATAGCTAGCAAAGTATACAAATGCCAATTCCTTCACAATCTATTTTACACCCAAGTGATTGCTGTAATTCTAATTGTTTTATTTTGTTTGGGGGAAACTGCCTCAGATATATTTGCAGTATCATAGAAAACATGGTATATAATTTACGGAGTTTGAATATTGATATCATTGTTCATAATTTATACAAGATGTATGTATTTTCCGAAGTTAGTTCTTATGAAGAACTCGTTTGTTCAGAAAGATGCTGGTATTCCTAAAAAAGCCATCAAAGTTGAGGATATTCCTGGTTTGAGTAAGTTCTTCCAGTCCCTTCATTGTCATTTTTCGTTCATTTACTTTTCTTGAAGTTCTATTGATCCGAAATCCATATTGTTTGTTCAGAGTTCATTTGATTTTTGTGATCCCATTTCCTAATTACATGCATTGTTTACCTTTTTCAAGCTTCATCAAGCAAAAGTTTCCTGTGTGTGTGTGTGTGAGAAAATATTTGCTGGATCTTTTCTATATACTCAACTGTCTAACCTTTTTTTTACTCTTCATGGGGAAGTGAATGGATTTATGCTTCACACGTGGCTAAAATATTTTGAAATTGAGGGACTAAGTGGAATGTCTTTCCAGTTCTATAAGTACAGCTGCTGAATTAGGGAGGACTAGCATCCTTGATCACTATTTTATAATACTTGTAATTGTTTGTTGGAGAATAAAGCTCTAGTTTTACCATCTTGAGATCATTATTGGTTGTGCAGCCTTTCTTCATGTTATGTGTAGTTTCACTGTCACAAGTCATCTGATTCTCTAATTTTCTTGCTTCATGCATTGTGCAGTTTTCTCTACGGTAATTTTGATGCAATTTGAGTTTGTTTCTTCAATACTTAGTTTTAGATTCCTAATTCAAATGGTTGAAACTGATAATAGGGGAGGCTGGGTGGACTTCTGATCAATATGGCCATTCTCGGTTCAAAACAGTGAATACTTCTGCAGACAGTACCTCAAATCAAAAGTCACTGGCTGCATTCATGCGTTCACTAGTAAAGGCAAGAATTTTAAGATTTTCTGCCCCTGCTTTAACTTTGCTTTAAGTTTTAGCTGAAGCAATCTGTATCAAAGATTAATAAATGATGCATGGTCTTTCTCAAGAAAATGGTGAGATAATTTTAGAGAATGTTTGTGAAAAGATCACGCTTGGTTGTTCTTGCAATTTAAGTACAAGAGCACCAGTTTTAAAATTATGCTTAAGGCTGCACTCTCCCAGCTTCATTGGAAATCACCCTAACGTTAAATGTTGAATACCATACATACTTGAGGGATGCTGCCATGATCCTTCAATTTGTAATCATATTCTAAAAGTGTTTTATGCAATAGTGGGTTACTTTAGCTTAGTCCCATTGTAGCAAATGACTCTGCAAATTAGTTCTTTTTCCTACTTTGCCTGCTTGTTTAGCTTTGTTTTATGAAGTTTGCTAAAGGACATGGTATTAGTGATAGTTCATCTGTTTATGTGATATCATACTCCATGAAATAAGACTTGCTCTCTCTCTCTCTCTCTCTCTCACACACACACACACACACATGCATGCATGCATTTCCTAGTTACCTACTTTCATGTTGAAATGTGGTTCCCTGTCCTCATTGATAGCCTTCTTTTCAAGCAGGCAATGCATGACCATCCTGATGCGTGGCCATTCAAGGATCCAGTTGATGCACGTGACGTCCCTGACTATTATGATATCATTAAAGACCCCATGGGTAAAAGAAATTGGAGCAATGTTTTTCATTCTTGCAACTTATGCCTATATTTTTGGCAATTTAATTTGATGATAGATTACTGGGATGTGTGAACTATTTATATACTGACCAATTCCGAGGTACATATTTTAGATCTATCTCGTCATTCAGCGTATAAGAGAGGTCACAAAATTTAAGCACAGTGTGGAGTACTGGGCTATGTGCTTATTTTGGAAATGCAGGTTTGAGAATTGTTGTTATTAACCTCAGCCTATAAGGATGAAGGAGCGAGGGGAGGAGTGGGATTGATCATGTTACTTCTAATGATAAGTTATCCTGGTTTCTCTATGATCTGATCAAGTATGAGGGGTATTTTTGACAAATCCTTTTATTCCAGTTATCTGGTGATAGAAAGAGAGGGGGGAGAGAAGAGGAGAGAGAGGGGGGGGTTCCTTTTTAGAGAGTTCAATCAGTTTGAGTCCTTATTTATTTGTGAAATGTTCAGATTTTGTGTAGATCATAAAACTATTATTTCATAGGATTTGATCTGCTTTCCTTACTATTATTGAGAGAGACTTCAGAGAGTAAGTTTTACACGCCCTCCTTCCCCAGAACACCTTCCCAACATGGACTTAAGCTCAGATCTCTAACCCCGAGGACATTAAATTGAAATTTTTATGCTTAATTGGATATTCTTCGCATTGCAGATTTGAAAACAATGTCGAAGCGGGTAGATTCAGAGCTGTATTATGTGACATTTGAGATGTTTGTTGCGGATGTCCGGAGGATGTTTTCAAATGCAAGAACTTACAACTCTCCTGAAACCATTTATTACAAGTGTGCAAGCAGGCATGTTGGTCTAATTCCCTGGGGAGTTATTATTATTATTATTATTTTGGGTCTCGGTGACTAATTAAATTTCAGTAAAAGTATATTTTCAATAGTTCTAACTTTTGACTGCTTACCGTGCAGGCTGGAGGCTCATTTCTCAAGCAAAGTTCAGTCGGGTCTCCAATCTACCCTCAAAATTCTGCAGTGATGGATTTGTATATTTGAAAGTGTAGTAATGTGTATTAAAACTGTAGTATTTGAACTCCTGTCACTGCTACAAATTTAGGATAAATAAACTTGAAAATGGGCATAGAAAATTCTGTTTTATCCAGTGTTTTAATGTCATTTAACTAATAATGTTATGGGTAAAGTAGCACAAATCGGATATAAAACCCCTAATCTATTAATTGATTTGGATCAACTGTATATGTCTTAGACCAGACAATTTCGTTCAATTGGACAGGTTAAAATTGTCGAGCTCATAACAAAGCCCATGAAGTCTTATGGTGTGTTTGGTATGAAGGAAAGAGGGGTGGATGAAAAAAGAAGGATGAAAAATGGGGGAGAGAATAGTATTTCACCTATTTCGTTCCAAAGGAAAAGGCAGTGGAAAGGAAAAGACGGTGGAAAATGAATTCCTTCCGTCCGCCATTTTTTATCCGTCCAGTTTTGGACGGAAAATTAGAGAGAGAAAGACAGCCTTTTGGTTGAATAAATTAAGAGCAATACTATATATTTTAAATTTATATCTCAAATGTACATCTCAAATTAATAAGGATGGTTGGATCAATGGGTCAATTAAAAAAGTTAATGAGATTCACTCATCTAGTAATTCTTATTCATTTGGGATTCAAATTTGAATTACAAATTTGAGTTATTTAATATTTTTCATAAATTAATTTATTAGTTTACTCTCCTTGCATCAATGCCTTTAAAAGGTGTGCAAAACATTCAAGACACATTTATTGTAAAATGAACTCATATTTATTTTCTTTTCGTCCGATATCAAATAAAGAAAAATTATTTTTTTTAATGTTTCATCCATTGTACCAGTTAAAGAGAAAAGAAAGGATTTTTCTTTCCTTCATGAATGAAAAATTTATCTATCATAATTTTTATTCCTCATATTTTTTATCTTTCATATCAAACGGCCATTAGAGACTGGTCGATCTTTACTGACATTTTGAAAGGACATATAAAATGCGAATGCGACCCTAACCAACACCCTGTAAATGTTAACACCTCGGGTATGTTTGGGTAGTGAGATAAAGTGGGTTAATAGTCATAAGACTAGGTTAACAATACAGTGGGTCCTATATATTCTTTGTTTGGAAATCATTATTGAGTCAGGATATATATCCCGGGTCAAACCTTGATCCAGTTGCTATACTAGAATTTAACCTTTTTAAATGGGTTAAAATTAACCTACCTCCACCGTGGGTTTCAATCCAGTCGATGGGTTTTCATTCGATAATGACATTTATCCTTCTCCCTTCTCAATTAACGTTTCAGGCATCTCTTCTCACTCTCGTTTCAAGCCATTCTTCCGGGTTGAGAGCTCCTGTGAAGTTATTCTTCTGGATTGAGAGCTCCTGTAAAGGCGACGACGAAGGTGAAAGAGAAGTTGTTCGGAGGTAAGCATCTAAGTTTTGCTCTCTCTCTCCCTCCTTTTCTCTGGACCGAACGAAGAAAAGATCTGGCTCACCAAGGGATCCAGATCTGCTGCCGCCAACCATTCTCACCTCTCTTTCTGTCTCCAAACCCATATGTTTTTCCTCTTTTAGAGTACAACATCTGTTTTTTTCTCTTGGTGGTGGTTGTAGTTGGATCAAAATTTTAATTTGTTTTGGGTAATTTTTGACTATCATGTGCTTGCTTAATTATACTTGGTATAAAAATTAGGTCTCAAAGTTCTTCCGATGCCACTCACGGCAGAGTAGGCAAGCAAGAGGGATTTCTCTAAGGAAGAAGCCCTAAAGCATTTTAAGGCCTTGACTGAATTGGGTCCTCACCTTGTTGGTTCTGATGCTCTTAATCATATTAATCTATTGATTAAATTAGCTCACACTAACATCTCTTATAATTTCATTTATCATAGTCATGTAAATCTTGCACCTCAATTGGCACCTCATCTTGTAATAAATTTAGTTCAAGAAGTTGATCTCAATTTGCAGGTTTTATTGAATAACTTCGGTGTATTTTTGTATATAAGACAATTGTTCATTATACCCGTGTTTTATTTATTACAGTTTATGAAGATGTAGTCAAGTTAATTAAATATAGGAAGAATTACATCCAGACCCTTTGAGGTTTGTCACTTAATCACTCAGCCCCCTGACATTTTAAATATTACACACAACTCCCCCTGAGATTTGTATGCGCGTAACACTTAGATCCTTGTTGTAAATATATCCACTAATAAATTACACTTAGACCCCCTGAAGCTTGTAAGTATATAATACTTAGACTCTTTAAGTATAAAATATTATAGTTAGACCAAAAATACTTCAATCAAAGATAAAATATAAAATATTGTAACTTTTATAATTAAAATTCATGATATATTGTATCTTTTATTGAAATAAAATTAAAAATTAAAAATTATTTTTTTCTTAAAAAATCATAATTAGTATATAATTATATTTTCTATTGGAATTAAATTTGGTCGTTTAAACTATCCCAATTAAAGCTAAAAAATAGTGTCCATTAAAGTTTGACCCCTTGTTTAATTTTTTTTAGTTTTATTCTGATAGATAATACAATTATATACTAACTATGATTTTTTTTAAAACTAGATTTTTAATTTTGATTTTATTTTAATAAATGACATAATATAATATGAATTTTGGATGTAAAATTTATGTTCTATTATGAATGACTTATACTCCTTGTTTGATTTTTTTTTGTTTTATTCTAATAGATAGTATACTTGTATACTAATTATGATTTTTTAAGAAAAAATTAAAATTTTAATTTTAATTTCTTTTCAATAAATGATAAAATAGAATATGAATTTTGGTTGTAAAATTTAAAACATTTGCTATTTTATCTTTGATTGAAGTATTTTTTGTCTAAGTATAATATTTTAAACTTAAAGAGTCTAAGTATTATATGTTTATAAGTTTCAGGGGGTCTAAGTATAATTTATTAACAGATATAATTGCAGCAGGAGTCTAAGTGTTACGCGCGTACAAACCTCAGGGGGTCTGTGTGTAATATTTTAAAGGTCAGGGGGTCTGAGTGATTAAGTGACAAACCTTAAGGGGTTTGAGTGTAATTATCCATTAAATATATTAATGTATATATTTTTTATATATAAATATGATGTGAGAAATATTTCATCTTGGTAGGTTAACCCATCAATCCAAACTGGTAAGTTTTGTGGTGGTTAATGCTTTGATGGGTATGCTAAGTAATGGAAAACTTTGTTCATAATAAAACCAAAAAAAAATAAAATTGGACATTGATATGTAGTTTACAAATTAAGCCCAATTTATTGATAAATATTATGTCTTTTAAATTCAAGTTAATTAATGTTGCCTTCATTTTGTACGTATTATATAAGGCAACATTGATTTTACTTGCTATTTTGGCAGAATATTAATTAGGATGTCTTATTTCTGGGGGTATTTTTGTACAAGGCAACGCTTGATTACAATTTATATGTATAATTTTGACTATTCTTTTTTTACCAGGTTTGATGGAAGTGTTTAGATTATAATTAAATGTACTGGAACCCATATTGGTGTTCATGCTTCATTTATAATTTCATATTGACGTTGTATTTGGCGATAATTGATTGAACGCCAAAATAAATGTTTATTACATTGTATAATTGTGTTGGTAAGTTAAATAAATAGATTAAAGTGTATTTTTTTAATGTATAAATATCATGTGATAAATTATAAATATTTATAGGTTAATTAAAAAATTAAATGAATGAGATTGAGTTAGGAAACAAAAAGTCCTATCATTTTTTATCCTTGTCGGTAATCCAAACGCACCACTCGGTGTCATTGCTTGTCCATTATCGATGAATTAATTCATGGGACAAGAGTAGATCGAAGTCATATAAAATCAGATCCCGCCATCAATCGTTATTGGCAACAAAATTACCTGTTCTACCAAAAAAACAAAACCATCAAGGCAAATCACAGCATAACCATTCCCTTTGCCATCGTTTCTCCTGATCGTCTCTCTCTCTGCATCGTATCCGCTTCTCTCTGTGCGACACATCTCTCGCATCAACCTGTTGCACCGAGGTAAGTCCTTAGCTCCAATCGCATAGTTCATGGGTTTTGTTCAATTTCTTTGTGCATCATGTCTCTCTCTATTTATGCGATTCATCTCTTGCATGACCAGATCCTCAGCTACTTCGCATAGATCTAGGGTTTCACCTAATTGTTTTCGCATATATGTAGGATTTTTTTGGATTTTTCTTTGTTGTGTTGATTAAAAAAAAACACCTCTGTTGATGTGTTGATTAAACCCAATTTTTTCCGCATACATCTATGTTTCTTCAGTTGTTTTTTGGACTGATTCTTTTTTTTTTTGTTTTATGGCTTGTTCGTGTGTGTGAGTTTGGGTCTTTGAGCTTGCAGTGAGGACTCAGATTTCATGGCCTTTTTGGTATTAAGGAACTTAGCTAAGGAAGCCATAGTGATGACGGTATTTATGATAAGACCCCCCCCAAAAAATCACATTGTTTGATGATCTTGTATGGTTGTAGATGGCAAATGTGAATGTAACCAATGTTCTAGTGACAGTGTTGTGGGGGTTGAGTCCACCAAATCTGATGGGCGGTAAGCTAAGGGAAGGATACTACGAGAAAAAATGGCAAGTGGTGTTGCGTTATCAACTTATGGTGACTCGGTGACTACGAGTGATCCACATAAAGAGTTGTTGAAAACTTGTTGCTTCATTAGTGCAGTATTTATATTCCTTAGACTATGGATTATGGGATGTTCAAATGGATTAGTATGTTGTATGTTTATAAACTATGGGATATATTTGTAGTATTGTAGTTTGATAAACTATAGGATGATTTTTGTGGATAATGCTTCAATTCTCAGTTTTACAATTAAACTAGCAGGGAAGTGTATAGTATAAACAAATTATTCATAACATCATTAGAACTTATCACCAAACTAGTATTCGGTTTATGTTTTCGAATGATTCTCACAACATGAACAACAACCAAACAAGTTGTCTGTTTTCATTTTTTACCAAAAATAAACCTAAATTATTTCTGTTTTAATGTTTTCAATTTTCAAAGAAAACTAGAAATCATAAACATTGCCGAACGTCACCTTAGATTTGGGCTTTGGGGTTTAAACAATATTGGCCTCTACCTCTCTCCAATTCCTTTTCAGTTCTCATAGATCAGTGGACTCTCCAATCTTTTCAGAGATAGATCTATGTCTTCTTCTCTTTTTCTCTCTATAAGGTACTCACCCCCACCTCTCTCTCTCTCTTTCTATCTACACATACATATACAATCGCAGTACCTGTATCTTTATCGTCTTATCTTTTAGTCATTGAAAGTGAAATACTAGGGATTGGAACAGTAGTTCTATATGCCTATATTTGTTTCCTACATGCTAGGTCTCCGAACAACATGTGAGTAAGGAATAAAAATCATCTGGACTGCCTAAGTTGAATCGAGTCATAACAGCTCACATGCTGATGCTGTGAATGGAAAAAAATAGTATGTCAAGCCAAAAAATTAGCAAAAAAGTATTTGACATGCATCCCAAGACTTGAAACCTTCTAGTTTTCAAAAAAGATCCTTAGATAGCATTTGATAACACTTTTTAAAAGATTTTTTTAGCTTTTTTTTTTTGGTAAGTAACGCATGTTTCACGCTTTTCTTTCCTGAAAAAAGTTTATTTTGTATTTTTCTTGCTTTACCTTGTCTGGGCTTGCGCTTTTGCTCCAAATTTAATTATATGTATAATAATACAAATATATACACGCATTACCATGTTATTTCTATACTAAGATGCTCTGGCCCCAGAAATTATATCTATACTAACATGCATATAGATCCTTTCTAAACACTCTTACTTTTCTACAATATGCTTTTTTGCTTAAATGTGAGTACCTAAAAAACCTTGCCAAATGGTTAATTCCTCTTGAATTTTTGTCATATTGATTACAGCTAAATATTCAAGTAGGCCCAAATTCTTGATGCTAGGTTTTCGTCTACTAATGAATGTGGCACCTCTTGCTCTTGTCTGGCCATTCGCTTGAAAATCAAGTTTAGTGATGCCGTTTCTTTTCTTTACATCTTAAGTGATGTCTCTACTGGATGGTGTATCTCTGCATCCCCTTGGGAATGCCTAACTCTGTGTCTTTCAAGATTGAAGTTCTATTTGATGACTGACATAGGTTATGTTTCCTTCTCTAGGTGTTTCATATATCTTGAATGGCCAACAAAGTTCAAATCCGTTCAAGCAACTCGGCACTCATTGCTATGATTGCTGATGAGGTAAGGATATTATAGGTAGCATACATGCTTCAGTAATGACTTGTGTTGTAAACTATGAGATTGAGTTTCAAAGTAGGGTCTGTTTTTAAAGCACCGGGTTAGGGTGTTGGAGCAGGAGCAGGAGCAGGAGCAGTAGCAATAGCAAGACCCTGCATAATAGGTTCTGGGCCCTCGGTGATGTCTGCTATTACATTGTCACTCCGGTTCCGGTGGCCTGTCACTGCTTAGAATGTGCTATTATGGATTAACTCTATGGCAGGGACCACAACTTTTGCTGCAGCTGTACCTATCTGTGCAAGCTCTTTTGAAATTACTTGGAAGACATGACTTTGTTGTTAGAAAAGTGGCTGAGTTTATGTATTTAATCGCAGACCTGAATGAATAATAAATCACAAAAGTACTGCTTTGAGTTATCTTTGCTTTTAAACATCCTTGCTCTTAAACTAATGGCCCTTCTCCCTTCTGGGGGCCACTTCTGCCACTAGATGACCTTTAATAGTGTTGAGGGAGCACAGGTTGGATCCTCTCGTCACC
>CM042195.1:3312779-3326725 GCA_023539305.1 Ilex asprella | reverse complement strand
GATATATAGACAAATAAGATACATCTCAACACAAATAATTAACTTTCCATCCACTTTTCGTCCGATTTTGAAGGGATTGATTTTGGTGGGTTAGAAGGAAAGTTAATCCATCCACTTTTCCATCCTTCCAACTTTCTTTTTTTATCAAACTTGATGTTTTATTTATCCCTCCAACTTTCTATCCTTCTAACTTTTCATCCTTCGACTTTTCCATCATACCAAACGGAGCATAAAACTTAGACATGGATTTTCCAATTTATCTGAAATATGGAGGTGGGATGACCAGAATAAGGCATGGAGTTTGGAAAACCTAGCTGTTGGCCAGACTCTTTTTGCATTTGAAGAAGCACCTGTTGACTAAAGTGACTTGATCTTTACATTCAATGTCACATATCTAAAGTGTTTATATTGAATGCCTTTTGGCAAAAGTGGCGATGAGATTTAGATCTCATTGCCATTGTCATAATTATGATGTTTGCACATGCTTGGCCCAGTTACGTTGAAATGTTTAGTACGGATGTGAGTGGCATGTTGAAATTAGCAAGTTAAACCTGCACGTGAGGGGCATGTTGGAGACATACACGATTAAGTTGCACCTCTCGTTAATGGTTTAAACTTTTAGACGAGTTGGTGTTTTAATCAATTTAGAATATTTTTTTATTTTTTTTTTGAAATTTAATAAGCACCCATAACTGCTTGTCATACTCATATTATTTTGCTATGTTAGCAGATTATGTATGTAAGGCTACTCTAAATTTATACTTCGTGATTGTTTGTAGTAGAAGAATTGAAGAACTTGGATCTACGTGAAGCATTATTAAATGGTTTTCTGTCTGAGTGACATTTTCCACCCCCACTAATTTCAAGTCGCAAATATCATAAGGTTTTTAGTTGACAGTTACAACAAGCCAATTTCAGTCATTTTGGAGATTCCATCCAAGGACCATCCTTATAATCCTGCGCATAATTCTGTTCTTTCACGAGTGAAGTACCTCTTCTCTTCTGAATTAGTGGCATCGGGGAGGTGTTAATAACATATGTATGCATAACTTCTACCGGTTATTGTGTCTTAAGCGCACTTAAGTTACTTATGTTTGTTTAATCCTTCGCTTGATAGGATGTTGAAAATGCAACTTCATTCTAGTTTTGAATGTAATTTGAATCAGTAATATTACAACCAAATGAGAGTTTGAACATTTTGCGCTCATGTCTTGTGCTCGGGTTGTGTCATAGTTGTTTTTCGTAATTTATTCCATGGACAGGTCCACCTTATCATCAATGACCAGTAGGAAAAGGTATAGAAAACAGATAAACCCAAGGTGAGATCCCACCATCTCGTAGGGTTTCCCAGTGATCAGATCAACCATATCACTACGACATGGTAAACCTAATTCACTCAATGGTTCTGTTTGGAGTAAATTAAGTTAGATACAAATGGGCTCGACTTTTTTCCCAATTTATGCACTAATTTTTTGGATAAAAAAAAATCATTTAGACATTCAACAAACATATTTATATATATTTCTTTCAATTTTTTAGAGTTTTATCGCGAACTCCATATAACTTTTTAATTCATTACATTAATAAAATATTATTATTAATATAAAAAAAATTAAAATTTATATTTTGAAAATTATTATACATAATTTATACATACATATAATTATTTTATTAACACAGAAAACAAAAACCTAAAAATATTTTTTAAAAAAAACATTCTAAATGATTGAGATTTTTTTTAACTCTTATTTTTTTACAAAACTTTTTAAATTGCAATTTTCACCTAAAAAAACCCAACTCTAAACCGCAGCTTTTTTCATACCCAAAAACAAAACGTTAAACATCTAAAATAATTGGGACAAATGAGACCGAAACAATCTGGTAACTAAAACGAAGTCATAGAGAGTGTTCTACTTTGTGTCTACCAAGTCAATTAAAATGTGAACATAGTTGAGATTACACTCAATTGCTGCTTGATCTTTATCCAGACCATACACAACAATATGGAAGAGAAATTTAAAGAAACTATTCTCGAAATGGAAAACAAAGACTAGTGTGTATCACAGTTTCAAACTCTCGAGTTACAAGCTTAACATAATCTGGCAAAATTGTTGGTCAATCCAGGGCAGCTTTTAAGGACTTGGTGAAGGATTCCAATTCTTTTAACCCCTCTTCAGGGGATTTTGCTTCAGCCAGCAATTTCACCATGGCACTACCAATGATCACTCCATCAGCTCCCCATCCTGCAACCTGCAACAAAAAAGACAAGGAAGAAGATTAATAACCTAAAACAAGCATTTATGGCTTCTCCAGAAGTCTATTGATTCATGGTAATGGAGGATTATGTTAGAAGACAAACCAGCTTCACATGCTCAGGTTTTGAAATGCCAAAGCCAACAGCCACTGGCTTGCTTGTTGCCTGCAAACAGACTGTTTAGTAAAGGCACATGGAATATATTTTATCTTTTCATCAATTCGAGCCTCAAAATGTCATCAATTAGAGCCACAAAAGGGAATATGCCTCTTAAGCCAGTAAGTCATATAATTCCATGCCATGTGCATGTGAAATCATGATGGCCATCCACTCCACCCAAAACTCAGGATCTTGTCAAATGGTAGAAGACTGTATGCTGAAATACTTGCAATTTGACCTCCCCAGCCCCAAAAAGTGTGGGGGTGTGAAAGACAAAGAGGAGACGGTGGGAAGAAGAAGATGAGTGTTTGACAACATGGTTAATCTTGTTCCAATGAGCAATTAGCTTGAAAATAGGATTGTTTACAAACCTCTTTGATTTCTTGTAAAAGAGTTTGAACCTTCGCACTTACAGATGCACGAGCACCAGTAACTCCAACAGAGCTCACCTATAATTCAACAACATATGGTAAGTTTTAATGAGCAGAGACAATGATGACCATTAAAAAAATCAAAAGAATCCATTTTTTTTCTCAATGTTCCACCTTCTAAGTCTATGTAGAAAATTTTACTATTCAATAGAAGGACACTATATTCATTTAGATAGTTTAACAGAATGAAGAACTTCCTGAATAGCCGGGGCATATCAATTATTAATTGCTCCAATAGAGAAAGAACAAAACAAGGAGCATTCAGCTCAAAGACAATGCTGTTCTTGTATAGATATTAACAGTACCATTCTAGATGGAGCATCTTTCAATGTCTCTTAGATTTGTAATTTATAAGAGCTTATTAAGAGAAAAGCTACTAGTAGAATGTTCATACAAAAAGAAAATGTGAGTTACAGTGTAATAATAACATTACAGAAATATAGACACAATAAATATCAAAAGTAAATTGAAATAAAAATATGTACCCATATGTTGTAGTAAAAATACACAAAATCCCGATGGGCTACCATTTTTTAGAGAAGTATGTAATTACTACAGCTCATACTCATTCAATCTACAGACTGGTATGGTGCCTCCGGAATTCATGTCAGCTTAAATATCAAGTCTTGTGACCAAATATAATTAACAAAATGCTTCCGAATCCAAATATCAGCTTGGGTGTTGAAGCATTCAACTCAAAACAGCCATAACATGTACTAGTTTGGCAGATATTAGTAGATGTGGAACAAGCTCTAACACACTCCATGTGTGTGACCCCTCTCGCACATGGAAAAGTACATAAAAAAACCAAAATACGCGATCAAATATAGATAACTGGATACACTAATGGGTAATGGCACACACAAATGAAGAGTCTTGCTCAGAATCTCTCATAGACCCAGTCACAATACGATGTTAAAGCATTGACCTTCTGGGCTTCTTCACTCATTACTAATTGATTTTGAATTGGATGCTTGAACAAAGTGATCACAAAAGAAGATTACCTACAGGCTATAGTTTCTGCAGAAGTACCCAATAAAAGTAACAATCTGCATTGGTGCACGCTAGCAGTGCTACATAATTAACATACAAAAATGCACAAGTACAATAAAACTTATTAAGGGAAATAATTAAGTACAACAAGCACATATATAGACGAGTCATTATGATGAAAAGCTCCAGTACAGCATTGTTTCACAAAAAAGACAAACTGGGGAAGCAACTCCGATTAGAAGAATTGCTCATTCCAACGGGACTAAAATTGACCCCGATAAGCAGAGATGCATGGTGTAACTATGTAAATAGATGAAATTTCTAGGACTACTGATGTAAACCTGCTCTCATTTTTCTGTCTATATGCAACACCATAATACCTGTTCGGATCGTTTGGTTGCAAAATGAAGGGGATTAAGTACTCATAATAACTTAAAACTCTCTAATCTAACCTTATGTTACATTTGGTAGTCAAAAACAGTGTTGTGTATAGGTTTAGTTCATATACATATGAAATATGCATCGCCACTCCCTTTGGCAGTATCCACTAATTTAGAACCTAATTTGAAAGCCATATTTCCACCGGGACATTTTCGGGGTGCCGCTAATAACCAAAGAATAGCAAATGCTTCTCCTTGTGTGGATCTTATTTCAATGGGAACTTGATGGATGGTTCTTTGGTCAAAATGTAGTTAGTACTATGGGATAAGTAAATTAATAACTATTATTCCACTCTTAATCTAATGTCTTACCAAACGAGGGATTACTATGGTAGTATTTTTGTCCCCCATTCAATCTTGTGTTTCATTCGCTTATACGGAATTAGTCTACATTCGCTAGTGCAATACTTTCTTTAACAATTCAATAACCAAACGAGTCTGTTATGCATACATGCTACATAGTTCACCCCTGTCAAAGCTAAGAATAGTAACTTGATTGCATCTTTGCCTAAGTTGGGAAAGTTTCAGGAATTAGTACTGGGTTGTGGCAGATTCTTTAAGGGACTCAAATAGTGGGTTAGGTACTTGGGCGATATAGGTCGAGAACCCACCCCGCTTGGGGTTGCACAACCCAAAATGTGGGAAGCTTGTGGTACTTGTGATCCCGATATCCTTGTTTAGATACTACAGAACAATATATGAATCTAGCAGACAAACCCTATTAGAATGTCACAGCAGTGGTGAATAAACGGTCTTTGAGTGTCATATTGTGGATATTGTCACCAATAGGATATGACAAATAATGATAGCAGCAGAACCTGAGTTACAAAAGAAAGATGTAAGTACTTAATAAATCAAATTTAAGACAATGCCATCAGAGTCGCTGGTAGTAATACTTGAAAATGTCACACTGTGAACAAAAACTTGGAATATAAAATAAAACTAGAAAAAATAAAATAAAAACATGGGATCCACAAAGATTTCATCCTCATAAAGGCTTCTTATTATTGAGCAAAAAATATGGGATCTTACAAGGTAGACAAATCCTTCTGAAGCTTCAACAATGGCTTTCATTCGATCTACAGGAGTAGTTGGTGTTGTCAGCAGTACCTTTAGTGCACATTAAAAATAAATTGACTGAGTAGTCATATATGACATCACCTAGTAGTGAAAAATCCATAGCATTGGGATCTAATTTGCAGTTTCGGATCACAAACATGAAAGTACACTCAAGAGTCAAGATTACGTAGCCTCTTGTCAGTACTCAAAAAGATGTCTCAAAATTTCAGTTATTTCAATTACTGAAAGTTTCCTTTGACCATGTTTGCTCTCATGGAAGTTTCTATTTTAAAAGCTAACATCAGACATACTCCATGCATCATCAAAATTACCACAAGGAAGATCACTCCAATTTTGGTTCCCTTTACCTGAGAGTGTGGGGGAGAAAATGACTAAATAAAGATCTAACCGGTGATAAGTAGCTGCCCTCTAATATATATCTATATATATATATACAAAGTTAAAATTTGTGAAATAAGCTAAAAGTTTCATTGTTCAACAACTGCTATTCTACCATAGCTAATGGAGAATCATCCAAATTTGTTTTTGGGAAGGCTGGTAATTCATCAATAGTAAACATGAACCTAACTAATTGAAGTGCCAATCCTAAGCCATTTAGGTATCTGAAGGGAAGGATATGAACAATTAAACAGGAAAACCAAACCAGTTCAATCTTGTTCTTAACAGCTTCCTTTCTTAAAATCTCAGTCTCCTCCAGAGGGACATCTGGGACCACTAGTCCTGCAAGAAGTATGTCCACAGTGAGATAATTCCAACTAAACGAACGAATGAGTAAAAAGCTTAAGATGTATGAATTTTTAAAAAAGAAAAAATCACCACGGGATAATAAGTGCTTCATTTAATAGATTCTTCATTGTTTGGGAGTTAATGAGAGGTGTAGCTAAAATTTCTGTAACATACAGAGTGCAGATGCCATTCTGATTCCAACTGTTGATATCTTTTTCCATATTGGTATTGGCATATGAAACCATAAGTAAGTATTGGTTCAAAAGAAGTCATCTCAAGTCAACCTATTATCCAGGAGAGGTTTGCATTCGCTACAAATTAGAACTAGCCCACAAAACATCCTTAACCAAAAGCCCGAAAAATAAAACATTTTGAATAGGCTTTGTATTTTTAATGGGTTTTTATTCCATTAAGAATGAGCCTCACAGCTCTTGTAAGAGCTGGTAGTCGTGCACCATGCATATCGTTACTTGGCCTCATGACGAAACAAACTTGCAATCAAATATTTCCAATTTAATATACACTTTCTACGTTTCATGGAGCCTTGTGCCCTGCAATTAGCAACCATCAAAAGAATGACATTCAAGAACCTAATAGAGCTATTTGACATTAGGTTTCTCCAAGAAATTCAAGACATAAACTTAAAGTTTAAGAGCTACGATAAGTGGCAAACTCCATCCATCATTTGCAGAGCATGTGGACTACTAATGGAATATTTTTGACAGAGAGAGATCAAGAACCTTCATGGATTCATTACTGATTCCATAAATATGACACATACTATTCATTATTGCTATATATTTCTTTGTTATTAGCAATCAAATGTGATCACATATAATCGTACTACTGAAATTATTGTGTGAATTTCTTGTAACTATTCCATCTGTACCTTGTTCAACTCTTTCCTCTAAACAGGGTTACTCCGCTCAAAATAAAGGAGGGTTGTGATCTGTTAAGTTGAAAAAATTAACATAATATTAGAGAAAGAAAGTAGTCAAAACTTAACCTACCTCTCATACATCACTTGTATTTATAGTTAACTTACAATAATAAGAAAGACGAATACACCCTCTTATTTTTACACATAATACCCTAATACTCTTAACAGTTTACACATAATACCCTAATACTCTTAACACTCCCCCTGAAGCTGGACCACGTAAAGTGAACCGAAGCGACCAAGACTCCTAAAGCCTAGGCGAGAAGTGAAGCGAAACGCTTTACCGAAGCGAAGCAAACAGTTAAAAAAAAGTAAATATTTTTGTTTAATTACTTCTAAACATCTAAGTTCTAATTTTATATACACTAAATATTTAAATGCAAGTAACACCACAAACATTTAAATTAATGACACTATCACACTACAATCAAAAGAACAAAACAGTATAAGAAATCAACAAAATCAACACTATCACACTACTAATAAAAAAAGCACTACTACCAGCGAAATCATCAAGTTCAAATGCATTACAGAAAAATCAAGATTACAAAAAATCAACAATCAGCATTACAGAAAATTAGCATTCATCATTACAAAAAATCAACACTACTATCAGCAAAATAGCATTACAGAAAATCAGAATCATCAGCTATACAAAATCAGAAGCAGAAAAAAATAGTAAAAGTAGAAGCAGAAAAAAAATAGAAGCAAAAGTAGAAAAAAAAATCTCAGCATCAAAAAATCAGCAGAAACAAAAAAAAAACAACAGAAGCAAAAGCAGAAAAAAAAATCAGCAAAATATGCATTTACAGAAAATCTCAGCATCAAACAGAGAGAGAAGAAGAAGAAGAAGAGAAACATAACTAGTGTGTGGACCAACGAGGACCAGAACCAAAAGCTAGAAGAAGAGAAACATAAGAAAGAAGAAAAAAAGAAGGTGACAAACCTGTGTATGGACCAGCGAGGGAGGAACAGCAGCAGCAGTCGTCGTCTCTGACCAGCGAGGAAGGAGCAGCAACAGCCAACACTCGTCGTCTAACCCAGCGTTTTGAAAGGCTCGCCTAGGCGAGAGGCGAGGCAATCTCGCCTGGAAGACCCCAGGCAAAGCGAGCTTCAGTGAAGCGAATAATAAGCGAAAAAAGCATTCGCTTTTCGCTTAATTTAAAAGCGGAGAAGCGAACGCTTTTTTATTCCAGGCGAATGTTTTTTATTTTTTTTTATACACCGTTAGATTTGGCAATTGGAAAAAAAAATTGATGATGTTGATACACCGAATTATTCCCTTATCCAATATATACAACCAAAGCCCTAATTTTATCAGATTCCCACACGATCGCGCTGGAGCTGGACACAGGGGCTTCGCTGGACACCGAGGCTTCGCTAGACACAATCGATCGGCGATCGCTGCTCGTTACTCAGACCCGATCGCTGCTTCCACACAGTCGCTGCTCCTGCACACTCGATCGACTAGCAGAGACGATCGCTGGGCTGGGCTTGACAGAGACGATCGCCGGAGCTGCCGCTGGACAGAGACGATCCCAGGTCAGTCTCTCCTCTTTTTCTTTTCTTCTATTTCTCTTTTTTTCTTCTCTCTTCTTCTCTCTTCTGGATCTTCTTCTCCATCTTCTTCTCCATTCTGCTCCTTCATTACTCAGACCCGATCGTATTTCCTTCTGTTTTTTTTTTTTTTTTCTGCTTCACATGCTGATTTTTTTTCTGCTTCACATGCTAATTTTATCAGACGATGCTGTTTTTATCAGACGATGCTTCACATGCTAATTTTTTTTTTTCTGCTTCGTTACTCAGACGATGCTGTTTTTTTTTTTATCATTCAGCTTCGATTTTTTTTTTTGCTTGTGTTGCTGTCCAGTCCAGTGTACTCAGTATGAAAATGTGATGGTGCTTCTGTTATTGAATGTGAATGTGCTCCTGTTATTGAATGTGAATATGCTCCACTGCTCCTATTATTGCTGATCAGTCCAGTCCATTCTGCTCCTATTCAGTACACATGAATGTAAATTGTGAATGTGCTCCTGTTATGAAATTGTGAATGTGCTCGTGTTATTGCTGTCCAGTCCATTCTGCTGATTCGATTGCTGTCCTGATTTTGCTTCTTTTGCTATGCAGTCAATATGAAATTGTTTATAAATATTATGAAATGCAATTCAGTACATGTGAATGTATTTTGTTCCTTTGATTGTAGTGTGATAGTGTTATTCATAAACAAGTAAATGGCATCGTCGTCCGAAGGAAACAAAAAAGATCCGGCATGGAAATATGCACACTTGGTAAGTCCTCAAAATCCAAACAAGTTCAAATGCAATTTTTGTGGAAAAGAGTCAAATGGAGGTGTCTATCGGGTCAAGCAACACCTTGCGGGGAACTCTACGAGTGTTATTACTTGTCCAAAATGTCCTGCTCATGTTAGGGAGGAGATTAGAGAATATATGGCTAAAAAAAAGGAAGAGAAGAATCTAATGAACATGGTTCCCGATTTTCATGAGATGCCTAATGACTTGGAGGAGGATGAAGATGATATTGTAGAGCTTGTTGCGCATCGTAAAAGATCCATGACTAATTCTAGTCAAGGTTCTACACAAGCTACATCCAAACTAAAAAAGTCAAGACAAAAAGGACCTATGGATGTATACTTTACCCCTGATCCGAATGTTGTGGTGCAAAATCGAAAGACCAAGGGGGGACAAACGAAGATTGATGTCAATGATCCTTTTAAAAAGGAAATGAGAGAACGAGCCATCACAGCATTTGCCCGATGGATGTATGACACGGGAATTCCCTTTAATGTTGTGAACTATGAAAGTTTTGCGGCAATGTTTGAATCTATTGGACAATATGGCCCTGGTTTGAAACCCCCTTCTTACCATGAGATTCGGGTCCCATTGCTCAATAAAGAAGTAGGGCATGTCAAGGCATTGATGAAAAACCACCAAGAGGATTGGACAAAATATGGATGTTCCATAATGGCCGATGGATGGACTGACAAGAAAGGGAGAACTTTGATTAATTTCTTAGTAAATTGTCCAAAAGGGACCATGTTCTTTGAATCCATTGATGCTTCTGCATACTCAAAGGATGGACAAAAAATGTATGAATTGCTTGATAATTTTGTGGAGCGTATTGGTGAAGCAAATGTGGTCCAAATTATCACTGACAGTGCGGTAGCAAATGTGTTAGCAGGTATGAACTTCTTGAAAAAGAAAGATAACTACTTGTTATATTGAATTTTTTTATGCACACTAGTTGATAAAAAATCTTTATTTAATAGGCAAGTTTTTGGAGGCAAAACGACCCAACATATATTGGACGCCATGTGCTAAACATTGCTTGGACTTGATGTTGGAAGATATTTTTAAGTTGCCAAACTTCAAGAGAACATTTGAGAGAGGAATAGCATTACACGGTTATATTTATAACCGTCCAACTCTGTTAAATATGATGAGACGATTTACCCAGTCAAAGGAGTTAATCAAGCCCGCAAAAACTAGATTTGCTACGGCTTTTCTTACTCTAACAAGGATTAACCAACAAAAAGGCAACTTGAGAAAAATGTTCACTTCAGAGGAATGGACTACAAGCAAATGGGCAAAAGAACAACAAGGCAAAAGGACAGCACAAATTATTTTAATGCCTTCATTTTGGAATAATGTTGTTTACTCTCTTAAGCTTACAGACCCTCTTGTTCGTGTGCTTCGATTGGTTGATGGTGAGAAGAAGCCTCCCATGGGGTACATTTATGAAGCTATGGACCGGGCTAAAGAAGCGATTGCTAATTCTTTTAATGGCAATGAAGAGAAGTACAAACACATCTTTGAAATCATTGACCGAAGGTGAGAAGTTCAATTGCATCGCCCTTTGCATGCAGCTGGGTATTTTTTGAACCCAGAGTTTTTCTATTCCAATCCAGAGGTTGAGAAAGATCAAGAAGTCATGAATGGCCTATATAAATGTTTAGAGAGGTTGGTCCCAAATCTTGCGATGCAAGATAAAATTGGTCAAGAGTTGAGTATTTATATGAAAGGTGAAAACCTCTTTAAGTTGCCCATGGCAGTTAGACAAAGAACAACGAGGGCACCAAGTAATCTATGTTATCCCACAAGCTTCTTTTATTATCATCGTGTAAAGATGCTAGTTAATTAATTGTTATTCATTATTCTCAGCTGATTGGTGGAGTGCATACGGGTCTGCAACTCCAAATTTGCAAAGCTTTGCAAAAAAAATTTTAAGTCTGACTTGTAGTGCATCTGGTTGTGAGCGAAATTGGAGTGTGTTTGAGCATGTGAGTATCATTCTCAAACCTCTTCAATTACATTTTTTTAATCTTTTTATAAATTTTAATGTATTGTTAATAAATTATTGCAGATACACACAAAAAAAAGAAATAGACTAGCTCAATCTCGTCTCAATGATCTGGTGTTTGTCAAGTATAATAGAGCTTTGAGACGCCGATATGATTCCCGTGACACAATTGATCCAATATCTTTGAAGAATATTGATGATAGCAATGAGTGGTTGACTGGGAGAATAGATGCAGAAACAGATGAAGATGATGAACTTGTGTTTGGTGATGATACTTTGACTTGGGGTGAAGTTGCTCGAGCTTCCGGAGTTCAGGAAAGTAGCCAACGGACTAGATCAACACCATCTACTAGGGTACCATCAAGGTTGACAAGATCGACCACTGGACTCATCGATGAGGAAGACATAATTTCAGATGAGGCAGATGAGGAGGATACAGAGGGATATGAATCTAAGGATAATGAAGAAGATGGTTTCTTTAGTGATGAAGAATGATTTCTAAGTCTTTGAGATGGTTTCTTTTGTTGCTTCAATTGTGTGACTTATATTTTTAAATATTAGAATTTTGGATATTATTAGTGTTTGTTTAAATTTAAATGTTTAAGCTATGATTGTTATTAAGATTTGAGATATTATTAGTGTTTGTTTTAATTTAAATGTTTATGGTTTTACTTGCATTTAAATATTTAGTATATATAAAATTAGAATTTAGATGTTTAGAAATAATTAAACTAAAAAATATATGTTTTTTTTAAACTGTTCGCTTTGCTTCGGTAAAGCGTGTCGCTTCGCTTCTCGCTTCTCACCTAGGCATTAGGAGCCTTGGTCGCTTCGTTTCGCTTTACGCCTTAAATAACACTGGTCTAACACTTTGAGCAAAATTAGGGTTTAGGTGTTGTATTTATGGAATAAAGGGGTAATTGGGTGTATGGGCATCTTATAATTTTATTTTCAATTGCCCCAATCCAACGGTACATGATAAAAATAAAACAATCCAAGACAACCTTGCCTTGCATAACTAAGGCGTTCGTTTTCTCGTCTTTCGCTTAAGCGCAAGGCCGTCACTTTTCTTGTTTTTTCCTCGCTTCAATCACATTCGCTTCACCTAGATGCTCAAGACGACAAACCCTCACTTCGTTTCGCTTCTCTTCTCGCTTAGGCGAGCTTTTCAAAACACTGAGCTGGACTATATATATCATATAATCCAAGCTTTGAACAAATTGTTGTAAGACATGTATGACTCAATGCTTTGACAAACATATCTACAAGCTAATCGTCAGATTTCACAAATGGAATTGTAATCCCCCCAGCTACTATCTTGTCTCGAATAAAGTAACAATCAATCTCAATATATTTGGTTCTCTCGTGAAACACTTGATTGATAGCGATATGAATAGCTATCTGATTGCCACAGAACAACTATAAAAGAGGTTGAACTGGAAATTTAATTTCCTAGATAAAATGTAGTAGCCAAGTCAACTCACTCGTCGTATACACCATTGCCCTACACTCAGCCTCAGTACTGGATCTTGCTACCACAGATTGTTTCTTAATTTTTCATGAGACATTACCTCCTAAGAAAGTACAATAGCTAGTGGTTGATCTCCAATCAAAATAAGAGTCAGCCCAATCAGTAACTGAGAAACCCTCCACTCTAAGATATTCATTAGCTCGATATAACAGTCCAAGTCCAGGAGCACGCTTGAGATATCGCAAAATACAAATAATTATCTCCCAATGTAGTACTCTAAGACACCCCATGAACTGACTTACTATACTGACTGCATAGGAAATATTCGGTAGAATCATAGTGAAATAATTAAGCTTCCCAACCAATATGTAATACCGACCCGGATTCTCAAACAGTACACCATCATCCATCAACAGTTTCTAATCCAGACCCATAGGAACATCAATTAGTCTGCCACCCAACAAACTTGCTTCCTCTAGCATGTCAAGTACATATTTTCTCTAGGGTAAAAAAATACCCGATTTAGATCGAGCCACCTCAATACCCAAAAAATATCTGAATTTTCTCAAATCCTTGGTATGAAATCAATCTTGCAAGAAAATTTTTAACTTTGCAATCCCCTCAGAATTATTTTCAGTAATCACAATATCATCTACATAGACCACCAATAGAACATATCCGGCATTTGTCTATCTATGAAACACAGAATGGTGTGCCTGACATCGAAGAAGACCAAACTTTAAAACTGCATCTAAAAACTTACCAAACCATGCCCCTCAGTGACTGCTTCAAACCATACAAATACTTCTTTAACTGACATACACTCTTACCATACTCACCCCTTAGCAGTGAACCCAAGTGGCTACTCCATATATACCTCTTCAACTAAGTCACCATATAGGAAGACATTCTTGACATCTAATTAAAAACAAGGGTCAATCAAGATTAACAGCCAAAGAAATCAAAATACGAACAGAGAAAATTTTAGCAATAGGAGAGAAAATCTCCTCATAATCAACACCATAGATCTGAGCAAAGCTCTTTGCAACAAGTCGGACTTTGAGACGCTCTACAGCACCATTCGGATGAAATTTAACAGCATACACCCAACGACAACCAACAGTTCGTTTACCAG
>CM042195.1:3277050-3298388 GCA_023539305.1 Ilex asprella | reverse complement strand
TCAAGGCCCAAATAAGATGTGTATTTAAGCTAAGATGTGTATAAGAGACAGTATATATATAGTCTAAATTTATTTATTTTTTTAAATTATGTTTTTGACCCGTACTTTAACAATTAATTATTATTTTACCCCTTTAATTAGGATTTTAATTTTTGTTTCGGGTTTTACATTTTAGTATATATTATAAAGCATATTAAAAACCTCTTTGTACACAATATTTTTCGTACATGCTCCTTTTCTTCTTTTCTTATTATCTGGTTTGACCAAAAACTTTGTTGTTGACATTGAAGTTCCCCCTGATAATACAACATATAATTGACCACGGGAAAAACACATGTTGAGGAAGGTAAACTCCAACATATGGTATTGTTTGGCCTTGTGCTTTATATATAGTCATTGCAAAACACAGACGTATTGAAAATTGCTTTCGCTTGAACTAGAATAGATAACCTTCATTCTCGGCGAGTGAAAGCGGTATTCTTGGCAAGAAAACTTGTTTCCCAATATGTTGCCCATATGTTATTTCAGCATGAATTACATTTTTGACATATCCTTTGCATACCATTCTTGTTCCATTGCATAAACCATTTGATAGATCCAAATTTCTTAAAAGCATGATTGGGCAATTCGGTTTGAGGGTTAATTTGTGTGGAGGGAGGCCATTTGGCATAAAGGAATTTAAGAATGCTTCTTGGTAGTAATTGTTTGTATCATTGATTGCTTCATCAAAGCTATTAAATGTTGTATTATTCTTGGAAATATCAAAATCAATCATTCATTCAACTTGTCGACATCTTGATTGGTTGTTGCAATGATTGCGCGCTTTGTCATGTAGGTTGTCGAGTTTGCATTATGTTCTAATGTTGGAAATATGTTGTTGATGAGATTATTTTCAGATGTTTCATCATTGTCGTACTTTATCACCATTTCTTCTAGAAGAGATATCATATCATCATTGTCTTTCTGTGCATCTCCGTTTCCAACTTGTAGGAGAAAATCATTGGATTTTGTATCTTCCCTTGCTCTCATATTTTGTCTTAATTTTAGTTTTTCCATGATATTCCACAAGTGTGATCTCACTAAGCTTGCATTAACGGTTTCTACTCTTGTACCACGTCGAACGACTGGTAGTACTTGTCTAAAGTCTCCACCGAAAACGATAACTTTGCCTCTAAATGAATGGGAATTACTCATTATGTCCTTTAAGCTCCTAACGAGTGTCTCAATGGCAAACCACATAGTCACAGGGGCTTCATCCTTTATAATGAGTTTTGTTCAGCGTATTAATTCTGTTATTCCACTCTGCTTGGATATGTTACATAAGCTTGTTTATGTTGCAAGTATAGGTATTTTGAACCGTGCGTGAGCTGTTCTACCCCCTTGCAGTATTGTAGCTGCTACACCAGATGTTGTTGTTGCAAGTGCTATTAGTTTTTTGGATCTTATGTTTGCAAGCAATGCACGGTAGAGATACGTCTTTCCGGTTCCTCCTGGACCATCAACAAAGAATACCCCTGGCTGACCTGATTCAATATTGTTCTATATGAATCTTCTAGTTCGTGATTAAAGTTAAGGGATATTGTGTAGTCTTCTAGTGGAATCTCGATGCTTATTTCATCCATAAATTCTCTTGATTGTGTGTTTCTTGGTTCAGTTGCACTCGAATTCTCTGTTACAACCCTTGTTGGCAAGTCATAATCTCTAATATTTTTGCCCATGCTTTCTAAAAAAGAGTTTATACTATCCAAGGTACATGATATACAGGTTGAGTGTTAATCCTTGTAGATTCTCTTGAAGTCTTCATAAATGGATTTGAATTGATCGTCCCATAGTTTTCTTATATCTGAAGGTCCACAATAAACCAATATTGTTGCAAATAATCTGCGAAGTGCTTGAGGCAGTTGAAATGTTATCGCTTCATTCGAACATTCTGAGATGCTTTCATGTCATTCAAGAAGTCCTCTTTTTTGTGCAAATTCTTTGAACAACAAATAACGCACTCCATTGACAGTTAATAAATCTTCAAGCGATGTCGGGCCTCTTACATGATTCAATAGAATCCTCAGATAATATCTTTCACCTTCGATAGGATTTGCTCCATTCACACGACCAATAACTTCTTTTTTTTCTTTTACTCCAACATTTACCCTGCTTGTTCCACACATAATGTTCTGGGAATTCTCTGTATAGATATATCCTTGTGTCAATGTCATTTAAGCAAGTATTGAAGAATTCTGTGAGCATTGTTTTCGTGATATGGTCCCAGAGAATGACTTGTTGTAAATTGTGAGTCTCCCAATAACACACTAATTGTTTGTTGGGGAGGTGTAATTGCAAGTTGATTACTGGTGGATACATCACGTTTAAACTGGTGGATACTTCAATATCCATATTTTTCAACTTCAACTTTTTCCATGAAAATCACGCTAGCATGCAATCTAGGTACATCAAAAAATGAGAAAACTCTTCTGGTTGATCGTGATTCGTAATTTCAAGAGGTAGTTCAAGTGGTAATAAGGACGAGCTATAAACTCAGACATCTTGAATTCGAATTTTGACAATCTTTACGGGCCAGGTCATGAAGAATTTATCCCTCATGAATATCCTAGTCCCGACATGGATGACCTACATTTGATTGGATTACGAAGAAGATTAATCAATGTGCGTGTAAGTTGACACGCCTGACTGTTGAACTAGAAAATAACAAAAAAAGGTCATGATTATTTTTAATTAATTGTACCTTTACCTTTAAAAAATATATTTTGATCTTAAAAAGTAGTAATTTTTTGTATTATTGCTCTTTTTCTTTCAATTAAATTCACCTCATATACAACTCCTAAAAATTATAAATCTGCACGACAAAAGTCCAAGAGAAAATAAAATAAAATAAAATTTATTTCTATAATAATTCATACAATAATAAATGAATCAATCAATCGAATGTTTTCTTACATTGTTAATAGGATATGTTTATTACTTCAGTCAAAATTAAATTATTCATGTTTGGATCTATTATTGTCAAATGATCGGGACTAGTTTTTTTCCTGATGTGATTTTGTTTTGTTTGGAGGCAAAGGAGGAGTGGGAATGCGTTTACCAGAAGAAGTAGTCCTTTGAATGCGTTGGATGAGACTTTAGTCGCACAGATTTTATGGTACGTTTGCCCAAGCAGCTGCGGACGGTGGCAAGAACTTGAATTCAACAACGCGGATATGGCTGTCACCTCCCGTACGTCACCCCCTTATTCCCCTTCAACACGTTCATCCACAACACTTATCTACGAGCAATGCTACATGGACTTAAAAAATAGACTTGATAATTACAATCATTGATTTCACTGTAGGTCCCAGTATTTATTGAGACCTACCACCTATTCAATGGTTGGGATTATCAAGTCAATTTTTTAAGTCTACTTATTTAGTCCATCTAACATTACTCCTTATCTACTGCTAAGCTCATGTCCCCTTGTGTCACATGTGTGTAGGTATGTCGATCGATTGAATTTTGATCCAAACTTAAATCTAACTAGTCAGATATAGTTTGATATTTTTTATTGATTTTTCGAATTCGAATCCGATATCTTATATTTTACGAATTCGAATTTTAATATATCTATATCTAATCCTATTATGATTCGATTCAAAATATTTATATATTTTTGTATACCTATTAAAATATTTATAAATTATTTTTTTCCTCTCAATAAAACTAACTACTGATAGGCTTTCAAGAGGATAAGAATCAAAGTCCGACCAAAATAATTGTAAAATTAGATAAAATTTTATTAATTCTATAAGCATTCATAAAATACTAGATTATTAAATGCAAAATATATAAAAAAAAATGATAACAACTAAACGTGCTTATCGTATAACAATTAAATTATCTATAAAAAAATTATGATTAATTGCAATGAAAGTCCCCAAAGTATGGGGTTTGTCTCATTTTAGTTCTCAATATTTCAATTGCATCATTTTAGTCCCTGAAACGTTAAATATGTTTCTATATAGGCTCTCAAGTAGACAATGTACAAATTGCTAACGATTTTTTTTATCATTAATTTATCACATGATACCTAAATATGGGCAAAAAAATAATTTAAATAACTCTTGATTAAATTTTTTCCCAAATTTTTATCAAAGAGCTATCCAAATTAAACATATTTTATCATGGGTTATCTAAAATTTGGTCAAAAACTGCTTATATTATACTTTTTTTGTCAAGAGCTACCTCACATTATTTTTTATCTATATTTAAGTATTACATGACAAGTTTATGATAAAAAATCACTAACAATCTAAACGTTATAGATCATATAAAAACCTTTTTTGGTGTCCATCCCCTATCATTCAATAACTTGAAACCATGTTTCTAAAAGATGCTTTCAGTGTAAAAATATATTTTAAAAATACGTTTTTATTAAACTAATAATGGTTTGATACATAAATAAGATCTAACCATGCATATTTGATTGCGAAGTCGATTATGTTGAGTATTTTGTGAGGATGAGAATAAAGATCTGATCAACGCATTTTTAAAACAGTTTGAAATTAAAATACCAAAAATAGGATTTAGAGATCCTAATAAAAATTGATAAGATTGGAAGGTTTATATATTTCAATAAAAAATAGAATTTATAGGTTATTTTCACAAAAAAAAAAGAGAAAGAAAAGAAAACAAGCAGCAAAAGCGGCATCAAATGAAAAAAATATTAAATGTAACTGTTATACTATGTCAATAATACCATGTGCAACGATCCACTAATAGATAAATAAATTAGTAAATAGGCCCCATTAAAACTCATAACCACGCGGTCATGTCATACATAACTACTTTTATGATAAGAAGTAAACCCTATTTTATTTTATTTTATTTCTTTCTTATTAAATGGTTATACCATGACACTATGGTGTAACAATTATACCCAAAATTTACTCCGACGTATGACCATGTACGGTTAACGATGCCCCGCCACTGCAGAACCGTTGAAAAGGAGGCGGCTGTATCTCTAAATTTTTGTAGAAACGCAGAACTTTTTAGAAAACATGAACCACTTTTAAGCAGCAACAAAAAGAGAAGCTTGAGCTAAGTATACTACTGTTCAAATAATTTTATTGGCAGAATTAGTGTTAGTTTCTCATTCATTCTCGGGTTAAGCGTGTTGATCCAAACATGAGATTAATGAACATGTTCGGGTTAACCCAAGGGAAACTCAAGTAATGACAAAGACGAACTATAAAATCAAATATTCTGAATTCAAACCTTAACGACCCCTTGTCTCTCATAAATTCTTTAATCTCAATGTGAATGACTTACTAGTTTAGACACTCCTGACCCTTAATTGATCTCATGTTTATAGGTACAGAAACTATCTCGGCTTACCAAGTTGGAACTCCATTTCACCATACGGATCAGAGACAACAGGGTGTTTCAAGCCCACGGCTAGCATCAAGTACGATTATACGAAGTAAACTAATAATAACTGACAAGTTGAGAAGACATAAATTTGTATGAATACCGAATCCACCAGAATCCACGCTGGCAGCAGAAAATTGCATCACCCCCCCCCCCAAAAAAAAAGAACAAAGACATTCAGTAATGGATAGGGTTAACTAGAGCTTACAACCCATAGATGCCCGTGAACTTCCGAGCTTCGCATTATTAGAAACAACACTAGTGAAATTTAAATTCAGCAGGCATCCAGATCTCGGCATGGAGGCGGCTTTGGCTCACCTAACAATGTAGTATTCCCTCCTTCTGGCCCAGAATTGAAGCGCTTTGGGTTCTGGGTGCCACGCTGCAAATGTAAAGGGTAAATCAAACAATTTATCCAAGGAAGCGAAAATACATCCCACGTTCTGTTGATTTTCCGTTGGAAGAACGAATAAGCTTTATATACCCAATCCATTTGGCTTACCGGTGGCTTTTCCCCTCTTTTTAAAGCATCCACTATTTCTACAACTCGCTTTGGAGTGACATCTTCCTGCATTATTACCACACGACTCGTGTGAGGTTCCAATAAGCTTTTTATTGCCTAATGTTACAAGAAATAAACAGTGCAAATTAGAAGGGATATTGATGTACTCACATAATAGTTGTAGGTGTATCCTTCTGACCCATTGGAATAATCAGCTACTGTAATCATAGGAGCATTTACACAACATCCCTGAAAGAACCAATTAAGATATATTGCAGTGGGCATTGTTCATCAAGAATAATTTTGCCCCAAACCAGTCAACCAGATCAAAATGGTAAAAAGCTTCTCAATACACCCCTCTTAATGCTTATACAAAATAGCATTACATAGAGGGGTTATGAAACAAATTTGCCTTGGCTTCATATTTGCCTCGTCTAAATTTCAAATCAATTAAAGTGAACTATGATAAATAAAAACTAAAATTTCACAGGTTTTCAAGGACACTCACTGCAGATGTCATCACTCAACCTTTTGTTGGCACGTGGTCTCCACAGACACCAGATGCACTTTTCAATGACATTGTGCATTGTTTTTGTCATGAATTTCAGATTGATTATGTAAATAAATAAATAAAAGAAACCATACCCAAAAAGTAAACCCCCATATGTTCCTTTGACTTCATAGACCTTGACACGTGAAATTCTCCTATGGCATTTTAAACTTTCCAATATGCAATGAGGTGAGCTACAGTTTCAACACACTGGTGTTGGACAGACATTGCAAACAGCCTCAAGGTCGTCTTTATCTAAGACACATAAAACTGCTTGTGCAGCTTATGCTATACTTCGACTCCTACTTACCATTTTGATGAATTGATGCTTGCCAGTGGCCCCATGGTTCAAGGTATCGGCCGAGTCCGATACGACTCGGCCGAGTCGTATCCGACTCGGCCACTACCGTTACGATAACGATACCCGAAACGTAAAAATCACGAGATGAGCTAATATCGGCGATATCTCGGTGGTATCGGCCCAACTCGGAGCTAAATCGGTTGGACTCGGCCGAAACGAACCAAGTCAGACGTATTTATGGATACACATTTTTTGTTCTTTTTTTATTTTTATTTTTTTTAATTAGGTACTAGTAAGTTAAAAAAAAATCTAATAACATATATTTAAAGTTTAGTGTGTCCTTAAATAAAAACATTCAACCTAAATGATGATAACTATTTTCAGTAGCGTCCTTATAATTCATTTTTATTATGTTTAATATGTTAAATAATGTATTTTTAGAATATAATGCAAGAATGATGATATTTACATATTTTTAAAAAATTTTATGATTTTTTTTTTTAAAATTGGGTCTTCTATCTAACGTTTTGAGCGTATCGACCGATACTACGCCGCGACGCCACGACCGATGTGTCTCAGTACCCTCTGAGTCGATGACCGATACCGCGACTTTGAACCATGAGTGGCCCAATGTCATGGGAAGGCCCAAATTGCTTTCTTTATATATTGTGCATCCACATACCACCAACGACTCACCCTCATCAGAAATTTTAGGGAGACAATACCAACAATGGTATCACAACGTAATGCCTCCAATCTAGTTGTGGCCGTGAAGCGGGGTCCCTTGGATTTGTGGCTATGTGATTAGGTCCAAGGGCTAGAAAGACTATGGGTTGTAAGCCTACCAGTGACAAACTATACCAAGCTCATTATCCAGAGGAAAGGAGGAACCTGAGATCCAAGCTGGAATCTGAGATCCCAACTCTGATGACCTTTAACTTGGAATTCCACACCCTTAACCTAAACTCTCTCCCTGTCCTTAAAACCTCCCCATAGCAACTTTCCACTCATTGCAATCAGCATATTCTGCGTATTACCTTCTGCCTATTACAACCACTTTCTCAGAAAAATCATAGGGACTGCCAGTCTAAATGATTTTCTTTTGAACTTTTGTCATCCTAATTCCCAACACCAGTCAAGCCAACAAGTATTAAAGTGGCAGCAAAAGAAGAGGTTCAAAAGACTCACCATACATTCCATTTCTCCAACAGAAAACAAGCCATCCTTTGTTACTTCTGTACATTACAGAAAATAGACCTCAATTCAGAATGAAATTTAAATTCAAAATCAGAAAAAAAACTAGTAAATGTGGTGGCAAGACCTACCACCGCGCTTCACTCCTAAGTGCTTTAGTAGTGCATCTTCAATTTCTCTTGAACCACGTATCATACATGGTGTTGTGCCACAAACCAAAAGGTGGTATTTGCCAACCTACAAACTCATAAGAGAGGTTTAGTAGGGTCATCACAAGTTTGCATAACAAATTTAGTGGTCATACATTGCCTATGTCTACACAAAAGACAGTCCCTTACCTTCAATCTGTTGAACATTGAATAGAATGTCGCAACCTCATATACACGAATGGGAGCAACTTCAATAATCTTAGCCACCTGAAGACATTCAAACAAAGTATAGTAGGTGAGTACAACTTACCAATGGGCATAATAGTTGAGTTTTTTCATCATATTCTCCTACCTTCAGCTCAACAGCAAAAGATGAGTAAATAAACAAGTAAACAAATGGGTTGCAACTAAATCTTGACTATCACATTGATCACAAATTACCTACGGAAACAATTGAACATATTGCAGTTTCTCTCTCTCCCCCTCTCCCCCCCCAACCCAATGGAAAGATTGGTAACAGCACAATTTCCTGATGAATCTTCGTCATCATTCCTCGAAAAAAAGATCATCAGTGATTCTTTGAAGATATAGAAGGTTTACTTGAAGAGAGCAACACTGGCGCAGTTCCTCAAGAAGACACCATGCATGTTTAGTGAAGTAATACAAGTGTTTCCTTCAAATGGCTCCAGGATTACAAGGTCTCGCTCAAATCCTTGACTACTCATTAAGGATGTATATATTCTCTTCAGCTACGCAAGGATTTAATAAAATATCCACCATTGCGACAAGAATAAAACTCATGTTAATAGATATGGCAAAATATTTCAAGATGAGCAATATAAGCAACTCTTGTCAAACCTTCATAAAAAAAACTATTGAAAGTCAATTCTAGTTGGTGAAATGCTAGTTGGCTGCAAGATAAAAAAGGAGCGGCCGAGGCTCCACCACTACACAGGGTCTGGTGAGGGTAAGATGACCCAGCCTTACCCACGCATGTTGGTAGACCCTAAGACAGAACACTAAAATTGACTGGATTCTGAGTGTAGTTCAACATATCAAGAGAATACTTTTGAGTCTTTGAATTTGGCCTAAATCACCATGAATCACGTATAGTTTTTCCTAAAATTGAACAGCAGATCAACTAACATGCTAATAATATTAAAGACTACAACCTGGATTTTTTAAAGCATTTCGATGTGCAAGTACAAGCAACCAACAAAATAGTAAACATCATATTTATACCTAAATTATTGAAGTAGCTCGTCACAAAGCAAATCGATAACCTTTTGAAAATCCGATGATTGTTGAATGTCAAATATGAATCACATCTATCTCATTCATGAAACCGCATGAATGGCAGATTCTCACCACGTGTAAACCTTTTCACCCACTCATGTATCAAGAAATAAACACTTTGAGGAATTACACGAGTTTATGTTACATACTGCATTCATGGCGGAAACAGGAAGCCACCCTCCATGTTGCTGTTGCGCAAGATCCAGCAAAGGAATGACTGCAGATTGCTTGTAATTTGATGGATAATGTGATAATATTTCCTTCGCCTACATAGAATCAACTCATGATGCACTTAGAATTTGTAGGATAGTAGATTAATCAGTCAATCCTACTCATGACATGTAAGAAAATATGCTTCTGGTTGAATTAGTTGCGGCTCCAATTAGCTGCATGTCAACTTGCTTTTCAAGATGGCAGAAAATCATCTCTACAACATGAAGAGGGAATTGGGAAACCAATGCCTTCTGACAACAGCCGTCCAGATACATTGCTATCAGAAAATGATTCAAGCTAAATCCACACATTCTATGGTAGTGAATTCATTATAACCTTCTGAGCAATAGTTACTTGCAAAGCCACAACACAATTACGGCAACATAAAGAGTTAAATCTCCGAAGCAGACTCCAAAAAGAAGTCTTCATGCCAGTTGCAATTTTTTCAGAGCCTTCAAGATGTGGTCCCCCTTCATTTACAAGGAGGACTCAAAATTTGGGCAGGACAAGCTTAAGAACTGCCGAGCACCCTTGAATCAATGGAGGACACTATGATTAGTATTATCAATAATAGCAATTTCATATGGTCTAAATGTTTTTGCTAACTGGGTGAAGAGTGGTGCTAATGAATTAAGGAAGCTGGGACTCAGCTTGTAGTTGATATGATGAAAAGCTATGAAAAACTGACAGTCTAAAACTCATTTGAAGAACTCTATGCATAGCCAAGTCAGGTTTTGTTCAATTTCATATGGCTAATCCAACAAGCTGTTCGATAGTATCAAATCTTTAGCGTCACTAACCTTCTCTTTATTCCCATCGGTGAATTCCCATGGAAGGTCTGGGTTGTTATCTGGTGTATCAAGGTGCTGCACAAACACTCATACACATAAATAAAATCCCTAAATATATAGCGATTGATTGGTGTGTGTATGTGTGTATCGTATATATCTACTTACATTGGATAATCATATGTATTTATTGAGCGATTAGTTCGAACTTACGTAGTTTAGAGCAGTGGAGAATGATCGAGACCTCTGAAGGACACGGAAAAACACAAGAAATGTTTAAAGAGTTGACATCGATCTCACAAATCAAATAAGGGAAGAAAATCCACGAATAAAAGTTAAAGGAAATAGGCAAGAGACCTGAGGAAATTGACGGAATGCTTGACGGATCTCGAACAGGCGTTGGGCGGCGAGGCGAGCCAGCATTTTCGATCTCCGACGGTTATGTGAGCTCAGCTGAGAAAGTGAAGAGAAGGGGACGGAGAGATGTGAGATCAGAGGCCCGGGGGAGGGCGGGGGAAGAGTTCTTTCTGCTCGTGGCTGAAGTGAGAGATTCTAACGTCTACGGGGTGCGTAGAACGCACATGGCGCTTTGGATTGAACGCATGCCCTCCACTGGGTCAGTAAGATCGGCCCATAATAGTTTGCGGGCTTTATAATAAGCTCCGCAATTTTTCGAGGCCCAAAGCAATCACCTAAACTGAACTAGTTGTGTATGACCCAATTAATCCACAACCCTATAAACCCAACATATGCATATAACCTTGATCAAAAAAAAAAAAAAAACATATGCATATAGCAATGAAAGTGGTAGTTATTGTATTATACGAGATTTAATTTATCCAGATGATGTTCATTATTTTACGATTATGTTGTGTATCAGAGACGACGTGTTATCATTGTCGAGATTTTATTGAGTTGAGTATATCGAATGTGGTGATTTATTGGTTTTACAGAATATTCATTTGATGATGTGGTATCATCGTTAAATTGTGTCAATTATTAAATTGGGCTAGTTTTATAATAGGGTATGACACGACATGTTAACATGGTAGGAAGTTAGAAGGTTTGAGTTTTTTTTAAGCAATTTGTTTCGTAAACGAGTGGACACGACTAATAAATGAATCGGGTATACGTGAAATCAATCAAAAGAAATAAACGATACGACTCATTTATATATCGATTATACCCGATACGACACATTAATAAATAAATTCGATATGAGTTGAATATTTTTTAATACGAACTCGTTAAAACTCAACACAAACCCGTTTCAATCGAATCTTCCCACGTCTCGGCGTCTAGGTTTTTGCTACAACCCAAGTCTGACCCAAAGCCCACACCACTTGCTTGACCGTTCGAGTTTACGCCGAATCTAAGGATCAATAGGTGCTCAGTTGGATTAGCCCTCGAATCCGAACCCGACCCGATCCGAACTCTCCCACCCCTATACTGCCCCTCTTCTTCCTCTCTTCCTGCGCAGAAGACATTTCTTAGCTTCCCGCGCACGGAGAGAGAGAGAGAGAGAGAGAGAGAGAGGAAGGGTAAGAGGTCAATGGCGGTAGAACAAACTCTACTGTTAACAAAGCAACTCTTTTGTAACCACAAAGCTCCTCTGACTAATTATCATATACCGTCTGTGTGCCCAATTGCTCGTTATTTATCTTTTCGTCGATTTGAATCGAAGAGGAACAGACTATTGGGTTTTGCTTTTAATGGCGGTTTGAAATGTTCGATGGATTATAACTACAATAATGACCACTACGAGCGAGTGGTGGATCCACAGTACCCAAGACCATCGGAGATTCAGTGGAAGAAGGAGCTCTGCAATTCTCTACAGCTCATCGGCACCGTTGCAACTCCGGTACAAATCAAGTACCTCAGCTCCGGCAAGGTTCTGGCTTGGTCTCGCCTCGCCGTCAAGAAATCTTCAACTGAAACCACCTGGTAATTTTTTCATATACTTCTGATGGTTTAGCGCATGTGATTGTTTGATTTTGTCACCTTAGTTATTTGGTGTTAATTGGTTGGAAAAGGTTTTTATCTCGAAGTCAATTGGCATTGTAGATAACCCCAAAATATAGAAAAGATGAACACGAACCTACTTCAAAAAGCTGAATGTCCTGAGTTGGGTCACTTACAAAGGATTTTGGTTTGTTTTGTGCATTGCTATTGCGAGATGCATTCCGGGATTACTCGGATAGTCCGAGAGGTCTTGTACCACCACACTCGCAAGAAAAAGTGGTTGGCTTAATCACTCTCTGTGATTTTGCCTATTTGTAGAGCATGGAATATATTTCGGTATTGTTTGCATATGGGTGTATCATGCATGCTTGTGAGGAGAAGTTTGGTTTTGTTTTGCAAGCCCTAAGATCACTTAAGCTTATCTATTCATCTGATGAGTTGATGTCTTCGGGGTAGACTCAAATCATTATTCCGTTTTTGTATTTTTATGACATGTCTTTTAGGTGCTTGTAATCTGCTTGCAAGTGTGAAGTATAGCTCGAAACTTGAAGGATTGAGTTAGAATAACATCTTTTATAATTTATAGAAACTTAAAGATTAATATAGAGTAATCGAAGGAATGTATTCTAGAATATAATTGGGATGCATTATGAGCGTACGAGTCCTTCGTGAATTGATATCAGAGCCGACTCTGGATTGAGTGTGTGTGGGGCCTACCGTGCTCGCATGTAGTGGGCGGACAAATAGCTGGCAAGTTGCTGTACGGAGATGTGCAGCCTTGAGGGGGGTGGATTGTGAGATCTTGGTATCCCGCATCGGTTAGAGAGGGGAAAGTTGTTGGGCTTATGAGTAAACCCCTCGCCTTATATTGTATAAGACCTTATTCCAGGAGTACTGGGAGGAACAAAACTACGAGAGCCAGTGGGCCCAAAACGGACAATATTATGCCATATGGAGGGTGGGGTGTTACAAATTATTATTCTTATGGGCACATCGTTTTCCTCACTATTAGTTAGAATGCAGCAACCGTTACCTAATTGCAGTGTGATGGTGTAAGGCTTTTTTGATAACAAGGTTGGAATGGAAATATGTTAGTTCCAAATGTCGAACATTGTTCTGTACCTGTATATATTAGGGGTAACTTGTACCTGAAAGCAAGGTACAACGTAAGTGAGAAGTGCTGAATTTTTTTTTTTTTTTGGGTGGGGGGAATTCAATGTGAATAGTTTTGAGAAGGATGTTGGTGACCATTGGATAAGTCTATTCGACATCGTCGGATAGACTTATTAAAGTCTGTTTTATTTTATATTATAGATGTTCGCATCAACAAAAGCTTAATTTAAACCTGATGGCACATATGTGGATAGCACATGATAAGACTCTCCCGAGAAGCTTAAATAGGGGTCAACAAATCTATCAATCATCTGACCAATTAACTGCAAAACAGAGCAAACTTGAGAGAAAAAGGGCCTTGGTTCATTAAGGCCTCTATTGCAGCAGCGTCTCTCTCTCTCTCACACACACACACACACACAAAAAAGTTGCTAGTAATCCATAGATCTTTCTTCGAGTCATGTTGCCAAAATTGTTTGGTTGGGCAATTGAACTTCAACTATTTATGAGATCTCAATTAAATCTCAGAGGTAAGTCCTTGTATTCTTTAGGCAATTGTTTTGATATACTAGTATTCTTATTGGAATCTTAAAACGAACAGGGCTCTAGTCGATCAAAAGCCAAAATTTTAGGGGCATCTCTCCCTCTCTGTCTATAAAAAGTGGCTGATAATCTTTCGATGGTTTTCCAAATTTGTTGTCAAGACATGTGGTAACTTTGTTGACAATTGAACTTAATTGTTTTTGAGATCTCAATCAAAGCCCTAACAGAGTTTAGTGCTGTTATCCTATGTTTATTTTCACTGGTTTTCCCTATATGACCTTTGTGTTAATATTGCTGCGTTGAGACCATGAATTGCATTATCCCTGTCATTACCTCTTCAACCCCATATTTTCGATGTAATCCATACACATTGTTTATCTCATCCATTACTAATCTCAAAAGCACGCTTAAATTCAAACTGTGCCACCATATAGTTGATAGTTGTGCAGGTTAAAGTTCAATAGATAAAGATGGCAAAATAAATTGGCAAATTGAGTTACCTTGTGAGAAATCAACCACAAGCACACACTTAAAAAACGGTTTCTTCTCTTCCCTTCCAACTGAATTTCTGCTACCTGGTCATTGGAAGTGTAATTCTACCGGCTGCTCAAGTGTTGTTGCACAGTTTATCATTTGTACTATGCAAGTATATAAAATATTTCCAATTAATTGGCATTAAGTCTAAACATTTACAAAAGTGATGGTCTACATGTTCAGGATAAATTTGACATTCTGGGATGAGTTGGCTCATGTTGCTTCTCTGCATGTAGAGAAAGGCAACCAGATATACGTTTCTGGTCGCGTGGTTTCAGATACAGTTGAAAATGATGATGGAAAGCAGCAGACCTACTATAAGGTTCTTACATTTTGTTTTCTACTATGGCATCACTCCTTTGTGTGTTTCCGTGTTATCTGGACTTCAATTGCCTAAAAAGATTGTAATTGTTTAAAATCTTCGGCAGGTAGTTGTTCAGGAGCTAAATTTTGTTGAGAGGAGCTTCTCATCAGTGTCCTTGAGTGACGGGGACTCTAATTCTTTGACACCAGGCAATAGCTATTTTTTTCTCTGACACAATTACATTAAAGCAGGGGCTTGGAATCTTCAATTTTGTATTGTCTTTCCTTGCAGGTAGAAAACCTAACAATTTTACTGGGAATAGCACAGGAAACACAGAGGAACTATGGCAAGCCTTCTTTGCTAATCCTGTGGATTGGTGGGATAATAGGAAGAACAAGGTAATCTACTGTACTCATGTGTCTGAAAGATGCTTAAATGTTTGTTCTAATGCAATCTTAGCGCGGTACTAAGCCTTGAGCAGGAGCATAATCTGGCGTGGGTTTGCACTTTCTTCGTGTGTTCACTCGTGTGCATGCATTCAAGCCCCATTTGTAAAGACCTTACTTTAGTGGATCAAGTGAAGAAGCCATATGCACTGTGTAGGCTGCTCTTTGCATGTGCAGAGATGTTCAGATACCACAGCTAAACCAGAGATTATGCAGTTATTAGATAAAAATGTGGTGAATGACTTAGATAAATAAGAAAAATACAGAAGGAATGTTTATTTGTTAATGTGAGTTTTGCTGGATTAAATGCTTCATCCCTGTAGATCATTGATGTGAACTTTTTTGTTTATTGGATTTTAGTTGCTGTTTTATTTTATTCGTCATTAGAAAGTATTAGGTTTGTGGCCCAAATTTTAATTCCTTGCTCTTGATGTGATTTACAGCGGAACCCAAATTATCCAGATTTCAAACACAAAGATACTGGGGAAGCTTTGTGGGTTGAAGGCAGATATAATCCATCATGGGTGAAATCCCAACTCGCTATACTGGATTCAAGAATGGAGTCTCTGCAAGACCAAAACGCTAGCATGCAAATGAATTTCATGACTGGCGATCGTTTCGCTCCTTTTTAAATGTTCATCATGGTGGTTGTGAGACATGGGTCTCAACCCAGATAAAAGACAAGAAAGCTGTGGGTCTGAATCAGAAAATTTCTTTGTATGGCTTTAGGTTTCTTTGGTTGCTATAAGCCTTGGAATGGATTCAACTGGATTTGTATATCATTTGTTCTAAATTTTGGAAATGTTTCAACTTGCACTGTATCGATTGTACTACTCAATTTGCATCGCGTGCTGGGTGTACATTGTGGGGTATCAATTTTGGTCATTAACCTCAGGGAATATCATATATTGATAGGATGATAATATAGAAACGGTAATTCTAGTAGTAATATAGACGAGTTGTAAAATTAGACGTGAATGATCTATCTTTGACTGGACTGGAGAGAAGATTAGTTGAGGTGCGCGTAAATTTGTTCGAACATTCAGGACCGTTAAACTAGCAAATATATACTGCTTTAATAATATGATAATATATATGTGATAATTAATTTGGGACTGTGAAAGCGTTTAAATTAATTCGATATCTTGGGAATAGTTTTTCTAATCCTACTCACAATCCCTGAGCTGTGCATATGGTACCCTTGTTTATTAGGATTTTGCAAAAATTCTGAATCATACTTGCAATCCTGGGGAGTGGGGAGGAACCCTGCAGGCACTAATACAATCTTATTACTTCTTTTTTATTCAATTATGACTGGAAACACTGTCTCTTTTGCTAAAATGGCGTTTGTTTGTGAGGATCTTTATGTTTTTTCTTTTTTTTTTTTCTGGTGACAACGATCTGATTGTTTGCATAGAGACACGGTGCATAGGTTTTCTACAGCTTCCAAAAGTATCATGCTTTACTGTCAAAACCAATCGTTTAAGTGTTGTTATGACATCTTAAAGATTTGGGAAAGGATCAAACTCAACTCTAAGCAATTCTCAAAATGCATTATTTTGTGTCAATTATATATTGAGAGAGAGATGCTAGGCTTTGTTTTTGTTTTTTCAGTTCCAATCAACACATCACATATAATTGACACAAAATAATGCATTTTGCCGTGTATATCTTCATTATTATGTAACAAAATCTTCTAAAAAACACACTTTGAAGTGTAATTTTCATCTGTACAGACACAAATGGAAGATATACATATATATCCCGTTCTTGGGGTTTGGTAGCTAGAAAACCAAAATCAAAGAGGCGCAAACCCAGCCATATTAACTTTGATGGCATGATCTGATCACTCATCTGTGAGTATTAGTGCTATAAACCTGTAAGACACCTAGCCATCTTGGGGACTCAGAGAGTAAGGAATAAGGATCGATCTTGGGTGAAAAGGTTTCTACAACCATCCCAAGCCCTTAGCTTCAGACCCTTTCATGATTCTCAGCCTTTTGCAGGATGTCATAAACATGTCCCATGGAACATCTCCAACCAGCATCCAATCACCATCTTTGTCTTCATAAGTTGGTGCATAATCAGACCCATTATACCCTTCTCTCTCGGAGTACACACCTAAAACAATGAACAAAAAAGATCAGATCAAATCAATGTACCCAAAAATATCTTCAAGTCCATCTTCATGATCATTCACCATATATAGTAGAGAGATTTGGTTCTTAATTACCTATGGTGCACTTGAACATATCTTCCAAGGCGTTGAGAAGCTCTGAGTAGCTTTGATAAACTTTCAGATCAATCTTTCTCAGATAAGGAGCTCCATCCATGCTCACTTTCACGTACATTCGGGCACCATCAGCCTCGACCTTCTTTGGTTGGAGAACATTTCTCCGGTAAGATCGGACTGGTGGCCATCCTACTACTTGTGCCCTGCCATTCATAAACCTCTATATTAAGTTCATGCATTAACTCTATGCACACACAGACACAAATATGTAGAGAGAGAGTGAGAGAGAGAGATGTCAAGGCAAGGCATAAGATTACTTACTTGGTGGCAGGGGAAGGGTCTTGGTGGTCACCCTTTTGGGCATCTGATTCAGTATACATCTCTGATGAAGCTCTTTTGTTTATACTCCTAATACTAGGAGAAGAGTACTGTTTCTCTGGCTGGTCATCATTCCCAGGCAAACCTAATCTTAGCTCGGTTGCCTTGAGATTAAGATCATTTCCCAAGTTCACCGGCCTTTCCATTTCCATTGATCTTCAAGAAAACTCTGAATTCACCAACAAAACTTTTCCTTCTACCACAGTCTTTGTATGTTGCAAGTTTCCGGCGAGTTCCGGTGAATTACCGGTGAGCTCTTGTGTATATTTCCGTCTCTCTTGCTGAGTTGAAAATTTTGTGCTATGGGAGTGTTTAACGTATAAGAGTTTTATAGGATGGTTATGGTGAGACAACACTTAGGTGACTTACTCTCTTTGTGCATGAATTTCATAACATAAAATTCGCACTCCCACGCGCCCCCCTCTATCAACATTCAGGAATAGATCTGTCAATATTTTCTATATTATTTATACTATATACTAAACAATCAAATTTTAAAAAAAGAGATCGAAAAGTTTTTTCTTTGGATATTCTATATATTTTTTAATTTAAAATTATTTATGATCCGTTTAGTAGAAATAATGAAAAATATGAGAGATAAAAAATAAGAGAGATATATTTTCTCTCATTCAATGAAAGAAAGTAAGAAATGATATTCATTTCTTCCTTTATGTTTGGTAGGATGGATAAAAAATAAAAATAATTAATTTTTTTTTTGTGCTTGCAAAGATTAGAAGTAACAATTGAGTCGTGTTGTGTAAGGTTCGTGTCAAGTCATTGCGAGTTAATGTCAAACATTAGTTAAACTTAACTCATTTAACGAATCGTGTTGTGTCGAGTTGACCTGTTTATTTTCCTGTATTGTTCGTGTTGAACTATATACACTTTAAATAAAAAATTTAACTTTAATATTCTATTTTCACTTAATTGAATCAATGCTTATTCTTTTTCTAGAAACTAAAATTAACTTAAATAAATATAATAATAATAAAGTAATAATATATTTTTTATGTAATAATATGTTAATGCTTAATAATAATTAATATTTTATATCTATAATATTAGTTAAACATGTTAATTGTAACAGGTCGTTTTCAAGTTCGTGTTGAGTTATAATCCAATTCGTGTCATAAAATTTGTATCGAATTTGAATCGTATCATCGTGTTGAGTTGAAAATTTTCACCTTTAATAAAGATGGAATAATTATTTTTTATTTTTATTTTAAAATATTTTTTTTTAAAAAATATAAATGCATATCTTATCATTTTATTTATATATGCAATTAATGTATACATAATATATGTATATATCAAAAGATATATAGACAAATAAGAGACATTTCAATACAAATAATTAATATTTTATCTACTTTTCTTTTGATTTTGGAGGGATTAATTTTGGTGAATTAGAAAAAAAACTCATTCATCAACTTTTTCATCCTTCATATTTTCCTTCTTTACTATGTTTTATTTATCTCTCTAACTTTCCATCCTTCTAATTTTTTATCCTTCTATTTTTCTATTATATCAAGTGGAATATTAGTTTATCTCTTCTAATTGAATTCCAACATGTAACATTTTTAATTATTTTTAACTTTTTAATAACTAGTTTATATTTAAATTTCTCATCATCTTTATCAATTATTTTTTATTAATATTTTTTAAAAATATTAATTTAACACATTAATAAATAATTTTTTAATTACAGTAAGATGAGATGGTACTATGGATGGCAGTGGGTGGGCGTATGGATGGCTATTGGCCGATGATAATGAACAAGTATTATAAATTTTCTACATTACACGGGATGAATTGGTAATTCTGTATAAATTCTGTTGCATCAAAATTTACTCAATTGAAATCTTACCGCTTTAAGATTGGTGTTTAATTCGATTATACTAATTTATTTATTTAATAAATTTAGAAAAATATTAAATTGATTTAAAAAATTAACTTAATGAATTATTATCATTGAATAAAATAGTAAATTTCATTAAATACTGGAGTCTATAATTAAGTTAATGATAAAAATAACAGTCACATCATGAAATTAGATTATTAAGTTAATATTTTAAATTTGTATAACCTTTCTATTTATCACTTAATGGCGTTTTACACGCGTATGTAGCGCGCGTATGGAATGAAGTTTACTAACGGGAGGACATGAGGAGCAAGAGATGATGGATCTTTGTTGTTCAGTGAGGGGACAAAGGTGGGACAAGCACAACCGCCGGTATTGAAGACTGTGGTCTAGGGATAGACGGCTGAGATGCATTCTACGGGGGGCTTCGTACGGAGTGAATTCAGGAACGTTGGATCACGGAGACTTTTTACAGTGAAACAGCCCCATGTGAAAAGGTCCTACATATGTCGGTTAAAGAAGGTTGGGGCATGGCCATGTGAGACGTGTGAATAGTGGGACCCGGTTAGGAGATTGATTGGCTTATGTGAATGGGGTACACGACCATGTGGGCATGGCCAGCTCATATGAGTCATAATCCTCCCTAGGAGTAAATATTGAATCTAAGATCATGTCACTATTGATATTGATCACAAAATATTATTAATCAATAATAAATTTTTTAATAAAAAAAGTGAACCTATTTTGGCGTACATGACAGGTGTGTGAGAAACTATTTATTTACATGACAGTTTAGTTATTGATTTTAGTGGGGTCCATATACTTATTTATTTTAATATTATTAGTTGGTAATATCACATCACTTTGTCACATGATATCATCGTTGTAATGAATATTTTCTCCCTCGGTAGGCCATTCCCTTGTAAACCAACAGGCTTTAAATTTGTAACTTTAAGATTTATTATTTTTATGAGTATTTTTTATTATTATTGTAGATATTTTTTTTAATTATTGTAGTAATTATTTTTATCGTTTTTATTGATAAAAATATTTACAACAGTAATAAAAATATGTATAAAAATAATAGATATTAATACACTACCCATTTTTTTTTTCGTAAACAACTCCTAAAATATAAAGCTTTTTAAAAGTGTGAACGAAGCTTGGATGGGTATACGTCTAACTAACTTTAAAGAACCACCGCTTTCCACATAAATAAGCGATAGAGCAATTTGATCATTACTTGTGTGAGTTTCATCCACAAATTCTCTCTTCATAGAAAATTCAAATTTAATTATTGCGTACGGGGATAGTCTATCTCCGCTCCGCTCCGCTTGATATGATGAAAAAATATAAAGATAAAAAATTAAAAAGATAAATAAAATATCATGTTTGATAAAAAAGAAAAATATGAAAGATGAAAAAGTGAATAAATTAATTTTTATTCCAACTTATAAAAATCAATCCCTCTAAAATCGAAAAAAAAAATGAATAAAAAGTTAATTATTTGTGTTAAAATGTATCTTATTTGTTTATATATCTTTTGATATATACAT
>CM042195.1:3242000-3267050 GCA_023539305.1 Ilex asprella | reverse complement strand
CTCCTAAGAGCATCTCTAACAACAAATTATATTTTAGTTATTTAAAAAGTAATTTTTTTTATTTTAATTACTCACTTTTTCAATACATACTCTAACAAATTCTCTTTATTTTTAACTATTCCTTTTAAATATTATTTCTTATTCCTTTTATATATATATATATAATAATAAAAGGGAAAAAGAGATAAAATGAAAGAAATGAGAAGAAAAGAGAAAAAATAATATATATTTATGTTTACATATTGTTACAGTGATTCTCTATATTTAGAGAATCACTGTAGAAAAATGTACTATAGTTATTGTGAACATCTGTTGGAGCATAAAAAGTGTCTTTGATTAGCTAAATTATAGCTATTTTGATCATTTACTAAGAACATCTCCAACAGATGCTTCAAATGCCCAAAATAGACAAATTTTAGTTAACTAAAGCAAAAAACAGCACTCCAATAGATTATGTTCATATGCTGTAAAATAGATTTTTGTTACAGTATTGCTCTAAATATAAAGCATCACTGTAACAATATGTAAACATAATACATATTATTTTCTCTCTCTTCCTCTCATTTTTTTCATTCTCTCTCTTTCTTCCTTTCACTATTTTCAAAAAAATATAATACAAAAAGAATGATAAATAATATTTAAAAAGAGTAGTTAAAAATATAGAGAATCTGTTGGAGTGTGTATTAAAAAAGTGAGTAGCTAAAATAACTATTATTGTTGGATATGCTCTAAGGATCATGCTTCAAACCATTTTTAGCTATTTGACCCACATTTTATTTTTCCCATTCCCGGCCATTTATTTAAACCACCGTCCAATAAATTAAAAAACAATAATAATTTCGTGCATTGATCATTAGCCTATCATGATCTCTAACTCCTTAAGAGGAGAAATAACATGAGGTGAGAACTTCAACGACTAGTCTAATAGTCACTATTCTACTAGTAGATCTTAAAATCGTAAATTCGAATCTTGTTTTGCTTTTTACGTAATTGTGTTTGACAGATCTTACAATGAAGAGGAGATCTTCAACTGAGAAACAACGAGGAACAAATGGTGCGGGAAGCTTCCAAGGATTTTCATTAGATATGGGGTAATTATAGTGAGATCCCTCATAATTGGAAATAATTCTACCGGATACTTTTTTTTTCTTGAAATTATACAAAACCCCTTTTAATTTATGGTTGCATTTCAAAGAATGTACCCTCACATGATGGCACTAGTGCCCCAACCATCATTCAGCCCCCGCGGCCGTAGCTTTTGCCGCCACCAAATTTGGCGGTGATAGTGAACTCATTACGCATACCACTCAGTAAATTAAGCTCGGATAATCCCATTCATCAATCCCTGGAAATGAAATATTCTTATCATTATGGATTATGTTGAAAATATAAATTCGAAAGATAAATTCAATAGAAGGGTGAGATGCGAAGTATGTCTCCCATTTAAGATGATTTGTGTCCTTTTACGAAAAAATATGACTGTTCATATTTAATTAAATAATAATTTTTAGAATTTAATGAAAAAATACTATTTTAAAACTAGTCATTAGACCCTAAGTATTCAGAAACTGAATCTTTTAAGAAAATATTCAGACTCTAACAAATTAGAATTCCCAACCTTTAGTACCCACTAATTAACATGGGATGGAATTGAAATTCAAAGAGATAAAGGGCATTCGTGACAATTATCATATACTCACAGGGGTGTGAGTGTAGTTATGTGTACCTAGCGGGACTTAAGGGGGTTGTGCTTTCTGGTGCATTGTGACATATACTGCAAGCTAATAAAGAAGGGTCAGTGGGTTGCCCTGCAGCGGCGCACATGGAATAGGGTTTGACACCCGGGTGACATCCTCCAACAGGTTCACATGCCCACTTCGCGGGTCCCACTACCTCCCCCAATAAATCAAAGCACATGCTTTACCCCAACTATTTGCGTCCCACCTCTCCTCCCTTTTAAATCATGTACATCCATGTAGATAGGTAAGTATTCAGTAATTAGATTAGATATCTTGATAACTAGGGAAAATTACATTTAAAATTTGTCAGATTTATCATTTTATTACTTAAATCTTTAATATTTTAAATATTACATACAAATTTCTTGAAATTTATACTCGTGTAACACTTACATCCCCGTCAATGTCTATTAGTATATCCATTAATTAATTACACATAAATTCCTTAAAATTTATTAGTATATAACATTTAAATTTCTTATTAGTTACAGAACTAACATAATCTATTAAACTGCAAAATTATCATAATTAAAAATATAAGATATTGTGTCTATTATTGTTTTATCCCTTATTTAGTTTTATTCAAATAGATAGTATAATTGTATGTAAATGACTATTGAATTGAATTTTTTTATATATTCATATTGATTACTATTTTTTCCTCAAAAAATTGAGATTTTATTTGGATTTTATGCAAATGTGTTGATTAAACTTATTTGATATGTTCGTACTTGATGATAGAAAAATTGTCTCAAGGTGAAAAGTTCATTTAGTACAAGATGTTCCAGGTATGCCACTCCTAACTTCTAAACGCAGTCTATACCTTTGAGTCGCTGACTTAGACATCGGAGAATCGACCCCCGAAACTCTCCTCCGGTCTCGGACTTTTATTTTAGGTAATCACAATCTAACAAATTCACGTGGAAGTCATCCAAATTTTTGGCATCAATAATACTAATTATGATTTTTGAAGAAAAAATATATTTTTATTTCAATAATTAACATAATAAAACATGAATTTTAGTTGTAAAATTTAAATATTTGATATTGTATTTTTAATTGTATTATTTTTTGTGAAAGTGTAATATTTTTAACTTAAGTGGTCTAAATATTACACGTTTCAAATTTTAGGGATTTAGATGCAATTTATTAATAAATATACTAACAAACATTAACGACAGGAGTCTATGTGTTATGTGCGTACACATTTTAGGGGTCTATATGCAATATTTTAAATATCAAGAAATTTATATGATTAAGTGACAAACTTAAAGGGATCTTGATGTAATTTTTCCTAATAACTATATTTGAACAATCTATATGTATAGATTTGAGCAAGGATTTTTTTTTTTTGCAACGAAGTATTCAAGTTTATTTCAACTATTTCCTTAAGCTCAGCGGTTGACCATCATGACTTGAGTTGAGTTAGAGCATGCCCTTAAATGGACAAGAGTGACTAGCCATTTGGAAGTATGAGAAAAGATTGAATATAAGACTTCTAAATTATCAAAGGTCAATCTTAACCACTGAACCATCCCTAAAGATTACATACAAGGAATTAAATTCATTATCATACTTTGAAGTTGTGATTAATTGTGTATGAAAGAATGGGTTTTTTTTTTTAACGGTATTATATTGAAAGTTACAATCTAATTATTTTAGGATACAAGTCTATTACAATTGTTTTACAAATTTAATTTATTGAATTAAATTCTAACAACTAACTTAATGACATAAGTACTAAAAAATACCAGTCATAATCATATAGGGCTATGTTTGGATAAACTTATTTGTCAGTATTATATATATGAGAACTAGTTATTTCTCATGCCTGAAGACACAAAATAATAAAAAAAATTAATTAATATATTTGTATTTATACATAAAATAAAATCACAAATATAGAATAGAGATAAAGAAATTCAATCACTAATTATAGTGGGGGTGAGCGGTGGTAGTGGTGATGATGGGAGACAGTAATGGTTGTGGTGAGTAAGTTGACGACCATGGTGGTGGTAGCAGCTGTGGGTGACAATGATGATGGTGATAGTGATGGTGAGTTTTGAGTGACAATGATGGTAGACCAGTCGTGGTGACAACGGTGATGGTGGGACGACGATGGTAGTGGTGGTTAGTGATGATGATAGTGGTGGGGCTAGGTGAAAGTGGACAGTGGTGATGGGTGGTGGTGGGTGCTGATGGTGGGCGACTGTGGTAGTGAGATGCTGGCGGTAATTATAATAAATATAAGAATAAGATGACGATAGTGGTGGGTGGTGATCATGAACGACAATGGTAGAAATCGGTGATGAGTGGTGGTGATGGTGGTGGTGGGACAGTGAGGGTGGAGCAGTGGCGATGGTGGTGATAGTTGTGATGGTCATGGGGGTGATAGGGGTGCTGGTGGGATTGTAGCAATGGTGGCAAGGTATGACAGCGTTTGTGATGATGATAGAGTGCGACAGTTATAGTGGTGATAATTATAGTGATGATGGTGGAGATAATTTGTGTAGTGACGATTGTTAGTCACTGGGCTCCCTTTTCTTACAACAAATTGTTTAAGAGCCAATGAATTGATGACTAACGATCTTAAGTTAAGTCTCGAAGAAGCAGTAATGACTGTTACTAAGTGATGGACCTTTGATATTGAGTAATACTACACTGATCAAATTTTGAGATTAAATTTAGAGTCCAAATAATATGACACTAAATAAAGAAGCTCAACTAAATTGTCATGCCATTTGAACTCTAAATTTAATTTTAAAATTTGATCAGTATGACATACTCTTTGATTATTTGAAGGCAAAAAAATACAACTCTAAAAAAAGAAAGTACGAAGTGAGGGCTTAGGCTCAAGGACTCTTGAAGAGTGATAATTCAATGACTTATAAAGAATAATAAAAAACTTAATTCTTGAAAGAGCAGACATTTGTAAATAGTAATTGGATCCGATGCTTACAGAGAGAAATAGATCCGATAGAAATATTGAATATTATTATATGTGTTTCGGACATCTTTATAGAAAACGTTATGTATCTTAAAATTTTAATCCAAATTTTTATCCTAAATGAAAGGAGATCATTGGATCAGTGGGTCCTATTTAAAAAAATTAATGGGATCCACTCATCCAATGGTCTCTCTTAATTTGGGATGAAAATTTAGATTAGAGATTTGAGATATATAACATTGTTCTCCCATATATTTATTAGGTTTAAGGTGATGAATTGAATACGCTCTACGCTGCCGTGACAATGACATCACCTAACCAGCAAAGGTTGCAAGCTCCAGCTCAGAATTTAGCCACGTGTCAACACCGCCGCAATCGATTATTTAGTAAGAGACAAATAATGCGACCCGTCAGTAAATCAACACCCCCTTAGCCCCCAAACACACACGGACACGCACACACTTTTTCTCTTTCTACGTCCTCTGTCACCGTCCTCACTTCCTCTACATCCTTTTACTTCCACTTTTCCTCTCAACCAGTCCAAGAATTACAAAAAGGAGAAAGAGAGAGATTATTTGTTGCTGTGAAAATCCATGAAAGTTGGCCGGAAAATGGTGAACATGATCAGCGAAGGAAGCGAGAAAGGAAAGCTGAATTTCGAGGCGACGGAGCTCCGGCTAGGGTTGCCTGGGGGAGGAGGAAGTGAAGGAGAACTGACCAAGTATAATAGTAATGGTAATGGGAAGAGAGTGTTCGCGGAAACTGTGGATTTGAAGCTCAACCTTTCATCCAAGGAACCGGATATAGTTCCAGAGGAGAAAGGGAAGAATTTGGCAAAGGAGAAAAATATTGTTTGCTCTAATGATCCAGTGAAGCCTCCGGCCAAGTAAGTTAATTAACTTTGGTTTTATTTCCATACTTCTCCTTTTCTTATGGCTCACTTGAGTGCTTGCTTACGTAGTAATTAAGGAGAGAGACAGAGAGAAAAACATGGACAGACATGGAGAGGCAGACAGAGAGATTGCAGTACCAATCATCATCTTTGGAGTTGGAAGTCTTTGGATTTGGAAATAAAATTGGGAGAAATTTGGCGCAACATTAAGATTGTTCTATTGTAATTTAAAATAATAGGTTTGAGTGTCAAAACAGTCTTTAGGGTATGACTACATTGACCTTTCCAAAATCTCGTGTACTGAGTAGAAAATAAAATTTTAAAACAGAAAACTCAAACTTTGTCGTGCCAGGGAGGAAAAAATTGATTTTTTCTCACATTAATTTCTCGAAATAAAAAATATAATATATTTTGCGACCCCAAAGTCATAATACAAATCATACACTTAATTAAAATTTTCATTTTTCTCTGACATTATCATCTAGAAAGTTTAATTAGTATACAACAATCTTTTCTTGGCATAAAATAGCTACATGAATTGAGAAGTGATAAGACCTAAACATCACTATTTTCTTTTTCAATCAAATTTGCAAATTAAGCTAATTATAATTATATTTGTTAAAAATTAATGCTTCTTCATTTTAATGCAAGGATTCCTCATGTTGGTTAGCAAGAACAAAAAAACATTATAAATTTTTAAGCCCAGAACAATCAATGCAAGACTTTTTTTTAGTTCAACTGTCAGGAGTGTCTGGATCAATTTACACGCATAATTATCCCTTTACACAAATAAATACATATATTTTCCTACCTTTATCAGGTCTGGCTAAAAGACATACTATTTACGCTGAGTATTCACGACCTAACCTAAAAGGGTTGCAAGGCTTTCAATTTACTAGAGAAAGACAACCCATTCTTTTTTCCTATTTACCATTTCAGGCATTAATTAATCGTACTTTTTTGTACATGCAAAGATAATGTTCAAGCTGTAGACTTGCTTAATCCCATTACATTTTGAAGTCCCAAGGGAAGAAAAAATATATCTTGCTTGTGCAAAGCCATCAAATAAATAAATTAAAAGTCGTATTTTTCGCCCATCACAAATTTTGAAAGAATTAAGTGGTAGACGACCTTAGTCCCGTTATTAAGAGGTGGATTGCGGATACGAAAACCATCGAATGAAAATGAATAGTATTTTACTGGGAATTTAGGGCACAAGTTGTGGGTTGGCCACCGGTCCGATCATACCGCAAGAATATGGTAGCAGTCCAAAAGAACAGCAATGAGGAGAGAGAGAAGGTTAGCGGCAGTGCTGCCTTTGTGAAAGTTAGCATGGATGGAGCACCATACCTTCGGAAAGTGGATCTAAAGATGTACAGGAGTTATCAAGACCTCTCTGATGCCTTGGCCAACATGTTCAGTTCCTTCACCATTGGTAAGTATTTTGATCATCAACTTCATTCATAATTTTCTTCTTTTTCTGATAAATATTGTTGAATTGTTGGTTTTACACAGAAAAAACAATAAAACAAATATAACGTGATCGATACAACATATTTTCCCTTTATATTGTATTTATATTTACGGACTAAAAACTTACATCGATATATTATTCACTTAAAAAATTAGTTATCTGGTACTCAACTCTATTTATAAGAACAAAATACTATAATTCAATACAAATTGGATACTGATAAATCTCTATATTTTCTATCAATTGTTTATTAAGGTTCTTCTAATATGTTTCCTATTCCATTCATAATTCTTACATTAATTACCCAACAAACTCTCTTTCATAATAATTAGAGAGTTTAGGTCAAATTTTAACGAGTAATGTTACACTGACCAAATTTTGAGCTCAAATGACGTGACAGTTGAGTTGGGGTTTTTTATTGGGTGTCATATCATTTGGGTCCCAATAAAAACTTCAAATAACATGTTGCCACATCATTTGAGTTTTAAATTTGATCAGTATAACTTTACTGAATTTTAACAGTTATAAAATGTATGTCTGAGAATTTCAGACACAATCATCAGTTTGAAACGAAATTAACGCAAAAAATTAGTAGATTAAAGTTGGCCTTAGCCCTTTTGAGTGGTACACGAATGAACCTGTTGGTTGCCACCAATTCAACTAACATAGTACGAATACTGTGATACACAATTATAACTTAATTAAAATATTAATACGACATGACTTAGACACGGTACAAACTCAATATAATACAATCTTTTATGTAGTTCAACCTATAAAAACTTATATTCGATCAAAAAACCTATAAAAACTTATATCTATAGAATTCAAAAACCTTTAAAACATTTTCTCCTCTTTTATTTACGAAATAATAGTTATTATTTTTTAGTTTTCTGTTTCTTATTGTCATGGTTCTTCATACTGAAGGTAATTGCGGAAGCCAAGGAATGAAAGATTTCATGAACGAGAGCAAGCTGATGGATCTTTTGAATGGTTCTGATTACGTTCAAACTTATGAAGACAGGGATGGTGATTGGATGCTTGTTGGGGATGTGCCATGGGAGTAAGAGCTTCCTCCTCTCTCTTGTTGAATGAAAATCTTTTCATATTCTACAAAAACATGCTAACATTTCTTTGATATATACATTTCAACCAGCATGTTTGTAGATTCCTGCAAGCGTTTGCGCATAATGAAAGGAGCGGATGCAATAGGACTCGGTTAGTATATATTTTGAGCAATGTTATAGGGACCTTATTTGGGGACATAATGATGTGGCTTTAATGAAATTATTGGATTAATTGTGAGTTCCAATGTTAGATAAAGCCCACAACTAATCCAATGGTTGTACATCATTAAGTCCTAGATTAGGTCCTCAAATAAGGTCCAAATAGCATTTTCCATATATTTTCTGTCATTACTTCATTTTTTTTTATCAGAATCATTACTTCATTAAAGTTATTCTATTATGGCTTGTTTGATATTTGTTTGGGAGGAGTTTGGATTGGATTGTCCAACCCGAGTTTGACTCAAAGATGAGATTCAAATATGAGATTCAACATTCAATGTTATCCATACCAATGTTTGATATGTGCAAGAATATATGATTATTATGATAATATATTTGTATATAAATAACTATTTTATCTCTTATCCAATTTGTATATATAAGGTATATAGGATATATAGAGGTATAAATGTTATTTGTATGTTAAACCCCTAAATCCACATATAAAATCCCTTTACTTGGGTTTCATGAAATCCAAGTATGAAGGTTTCATGACCAGACCGAGTTTGAAATTCTATTCATACTTCATACTTGTCAAATATGGGTTTAAGGAGGTTTACTCATCAACCTATGTTCCCAAACCCTTCCAAACTCGGGTACCAAATAAGCCCTTAGGGTGTTTTTGTTTGGGGTATAAAGTGGGGTATTAGCAGGTGGGATATAGTACTTTAGTACATGGGGTCCACTAATATCTTTTTTTTTTCTTGATCAAGTATATCGTGTTTGTTTAGTAATTTAATATTTGTATAGATTTTCGGATCTTATTCCTGACCCGGCTGCTACAGTGCGCGATAAACCCATGTACATGACTATATCTAAGCAGGTTAACGACTTGAGGGCCACCGATGGTATAAAACACCTAAATGACTATAATACCCCTTCTCATCTATGAAATGGATGGTATTGGAGGTAAGTCTATTTGTAATATGAGATGTGACATAATAGATATTTTCTCGTGGGTTCTATAATAAAATATATTGCTCAAATAAACATAGAATGAGATTGCCTTAATTTTTATGCCTGGTATTAATTTCCCTCCCTATTGAAAGTATATAGAATACATTAATCAATCAAATGAATATCGGTCCCGAAACAAACATACCTGTCTTCATAAAACTTTATGTATTAGGTACGACTTTTAGTCAAGTGCAATTTCATGAAATTATATTTTGATCTATATTAATATTAATGAATCTCTCATTTGAATTCAGCACCAAGAGCTATAGAGAAATGCAAGAACCGAACCTGATCAAAGGAGTTCTTCTATTCAACCACAGCCTGCTCTTTGGATCTTTGTAGTCACTGAAACAAAAGTAAAACAGCTACATGAGATGGATTGAGAAGGATGCTTGGTTGTGTTTGTATTATGATGGTTTTATATATTTGTGTGAGTGAGATATTTAAGTGTTTATTATTACAGAAACAAAAAAAAAATGATATTGCTTAATTGGACCTAATTATATGAGTTAGTTTGCCAATTTAATTCCTTCCTATCTTTGAATTGATAGTAGGTTAGGTTGCAATGATAGATAAAATTTAATTACTATCAATTTAATGATAATAATTAGTAAATTAAATTAAATAATTAAGTCCAAATAGAATTATTACAAAAACATAAACTTGCCCCCCCCCCCTAAGACTTGGTTTGTTTTGCTTGCTTAATATATCAATGGTTTGTGTAATAAATGCAATAATTAATGCACTTGTTTTCTATTGTATGTATGCCTGCCTTTATATTACAATTATTTATTCTTTTTCTACAAATGGGATTCCTTGTTTTAGAATTTCTTGATTACATATTCACATTTTATGAGACAATAATGTTATTTGAACTTGTTGATCTAATTCATCACAAACATTGAATTAGTTGTGGGTCCGAATAAATGCTAAGATCCACAGTTAATTCAATAATTATGAATTATTAGGTGATGCAAAAAAACGGGTAGAAAAAATAGTTTAACAAACGAAAAAAAATAATAAAAATAAACCGTTAATTTACACAAATACCGGCTGAACGACATTGATCACGTTCAAATAACATTATTCTTTATGAGGTTGTTATTTCTCTTTAGGAGGTGAGGATTGGGAAAGAGTATGCTCTTGTACAAGGAGGGGGCAATACCATGTGCAAGTCAATAGAGCATTTATTCATCATTTTTTGGTAACAGTTGGTATGTTGATTCATTTCAAGTGACTTCGAGTAAAAAGTTTAATTTGATACAATATATTCTAATGAAGAAATTATTCAAATTTAAATGAAGATAAACCCAAATAATTAATACAAAACACTCCACCAGAGAGATTATGCACGAGTACTCACTCACAATGCCTAACTAAATATATCATAAAATAGCTTAAGAATTTTTCTGCCATTCTTAAAAACTGAAATCTGTTAGTACTGCAGGCCCCCCAGATTTCTTTAACCATGATCTATGTTAGATGGTCGCTTGTTGCTGCGGAGCATCAGTGACATCTGCACGCAAAATTAAAGTTGGGCAAAGTTAACGAGTACTAGATTGTCCCCGTATGGTGGTCACTTGGCTGACTGGATTAACTCATCGAGGAAAACCACTACCCAGAAGTTTCGATGACATCTTAATCCGAAATCTGTTACAAGTAAACTGCGGTATGGCGAGGGCTTAGTGATGTCCATGGTCTCATTTCCGAAATGAATGGCAGGAAGATAGTAAGTTTAAACTTGATCTCAACTCTATGTTGAAGCAAAGAGACTCCAGTGTTCAGGATGGTTTATACTGTCCAGATCAGTAGCCAATACATTGAGAAGAGGCAAAAGATCTACCTAAGTAGGCCAAGTGTGGTAGCAATGAGATCCGCAGAAAACGTAAACTCAGTATCTCTAATATAGGTGACAAAGTGATTAGCTTGAGGATCGGAAACAGTTTTCGCTCAAAAACAACAGTGATTTAACGGTAAAACCATCTCTTCGACAGTCTTTGCATAGAAACTATCACAATAAACATTGGGTATCTGTGGCTATAATGTGTTGTTTCTAATCCTTCTGTACAATGTATGTTCATCAAAATACCCCTCTTATAAAGGAAAAAATAATAATAATAGCGTACTATATGACGGTTTTGAAAGCAACACTCACTCATCGTGGTAACTGCAGAATTACTGAAGATTTCAGAACAAATAATTCTCAAGACCTTTTCTCTTTACAACATCTCGTCACTGGTCCCAACTTGAAACCTTTCGTGCCCTTCCTTGAGAATGATCCATTGCTGTTGTCTCTGAATATGAGTTTCCATAAAGTATTTGATTCACAGGAATTGACTTCCAATTATCCACCTGGTGAGCCTGCCAAAATTACAGAAGTTTAAGGACAGCAGAAGGTGAAGTTGATGAATTTATAAAGAATACTGACAACCACAGTTCTTTCCCATCATATGGAAAATGCATATCAAACAACATAAAGAAACAAATAAACGAGAAAGTCTATATGAACCAAAATAAAATAAAGGACAAACATTGCTTTGTGGTCTAGTTCAATAGCACTGCACCCCCTTATGGTTCACATATACATTTCCGGTTATCACATGACTGTCATTTAGTTTCAGACCGACATGAACTAATACCATTAATGGTAGTAGCAAAATGACCTTGACACCTCGCATCAAGCTGCCAAACAATGGCCAACAATACAACCCACCGCGACAACTGCCCCCTGCCCCTGCGTGGCATGGCATCACATCACCAACTCAGCAGGCCTCCACCTCCTCCACAGTTGCTATGAGAGAGAGAGAGACAAAGTCACCACCCATCCTCCACTCCCTTCTCCACCCTCCGACCACCCAAATCCAATAGACGGCAAAGGTCCACAACCTCTCATGACTGCAATTTGCTTCCCCCACCCCCACCACACACACAAAAGAAGAAAAAAAAAACCGGTGCATTCCACCTGTCCCTCTGGGCAACCCCTTGCTTGTTGAAATCTTCAGAGAACTAGAGAAAGACACAGAGGATTGAATTTAGTTTGTGGCAGAGTTGAAAATTTTGTTACAGTTTCTAGTTCTACCCTTCTGCAATCAATGTTGTTGCACTGTGAGGCTCGATTGGTTTCAAATTCCAATGGGGGGTTTTGGAGAGTTTGATTTAAAGTTTTGCTATACTGATGTTATTCCACGAATTGGGGTTTCTGAGGAAGGCTTGTTTTGGGTAGGACTTAGGAGGAAGGAAAGGAGATTTCAAGGAAATATTTGCCCTTTTGTATTGAAATTTGGCTTGACTGAAAATTTTCACATGCCAACCCTTGAATTAGGTGCGCATGTCATAGTTTCCGTAAGTTAGGACAGAATTTCCAAGGTAACACTTTATGCCAAGTTGCCAACACTACAAGAAAATTATATGGCTATATACAAAAACCATAAGGGGGTGCAGAGTCCCAACCACTATATAGAATTTGCCCTAAATTATCATTCCTTAAAGGGCATCAGAATACCTTGTGCAGCAGTTCTCACCTAAAATGGCAGGTTGTTTTGACATAACTCATTTTAAACTCCTGCAGCAGATTTAACCTCGGAATATGACTTCCCCTGAAAGCGATTGACAAGAAAGGTTATCAATCAACAAACTCAAGAACATAAAAAAATTAGACATGAACGTCTTTGCAGGTTATAGAAAGTGATGGGTGCCAACCGGCAAAACTAACCAACTAGCAGAAAGAAAATAAGAAATATCTCTGGAACAACTAACAAACAATTCAAGAAATAGAGATTGCTTAGAGTCAAAGACAAACCTCTGATGAACTGCTCCTAACCTTCCGGGTAGGAGTCCTCATCGTGACGAGCTCCTCTGCTGATGTAGGGTGGATACCCACAGTGACATCAAAGTCTGTCTTTGTCAAGCCAGCTTTCACAGCAACTGCAAATCCCTGACGATTTGACAAAGTTAACTCTATGAACTGCAGATCTTTTACAATTAAAATTTGAGCAAAGCACTAAGCTGACATAACACAGCTTTGGCAAATTACCTGCACAATTTCTGCTGAATCATCTCCGCACATGTGCAACCCCAGAACTTTGTTCGACTTTGCACATACTATTAGTTTCATAAAAATCCGGTCAGGGAGGCCAGAAAGGGTAGCCTTTAAGGGCCTGAAGTTGGCTGTGTAAATATCAACATCACCATATTCTTTGATAGCCTGTAAATGCTTGGTACGTTAAACGCAAGAAGTAAATTAGCTAATGCATTTACGACTAGCAATTTGTGTTACCTGTTCTTCAGTAAGACCAACTTGTCCAATAGGTGGCTGGGAAAACACGGCAGATGGTATGGCCCTACTCACATGCAGAAAATTATGCGGTCAGGAAGCTACTAATTTTCAAATTAACTCCATATCATTGAACTGCAATCCCACCTAAACTTTTGTCATCAGCTAGTAAAATGAACACTCTAGTGATTAATCAAAGTCCTCATGAATTGCGAGCACATTTATCAGGAAAATAAGTTGATCTCCACATCAGCAGCCCAAAAGGTCTATCGTCATTCTTAAAGCTATCAAATATTTTATCACAAGATAATAAGAGCACCTATAGTCTGCTTTCGTTGGTTCATTTGCAAACAGAGTTTTCGCCAATGCCGCTCCCTCCATCAAAGCAACTGGTGTTAAATTCACTCTATCGGTCACATCTCCAACCGCCCAAATTGATGGAACTGATGTACGGGAATATTCATCAACCTGAACAAACAATGAAGAGGAAACAATTTTCTGAGCAAATAATAGGCATATACATATGTGGGTGTGGGTGTGTGTATATATTTACATATATATGTGGAGAGACAGAGAGAGAGTACACAAAAAATACTCTAGATAATCAAAGGCACTACCTCTATTGCACCATTCTCTTTCATTTTTACCCCTGCGGCCTCCAATCCTAGATTCTGCCATGCATTAAAAGTCCAATTATCAAAGAAACCAAAGACAAAGACTGAAAAATATAACTGATGTAGGACAACTTTGTAAAATAAAAATAGGGACTGTTTAAGGGCTGTGAACAGTAATGGGACTGTGAACAGTAGCTTGAACAGTAATTTTGGCTAGGAATCACTCCTAAGGTTCCGTAGGCATCACACCTAGGGTTAGAATTGCATCACACAACTCAAGAAACATGTAATTGCTGAAAATTCTGAATATCTCTCTATCTTTATTATTAAAAGTAACACTAACTATATATAGAGTTCTAACTAATCCTAATCCCAAAAGATTAGGATTCCAAAGTCTCTAGAACTTCAAAGGCACTAGGTCCTTACAAATTAGAAAACTAAAATTAACTAAAACTAGGACTTTAAATTCTAAAATATTCAATACTAGAATTTGACCCAAAAAATATGACCTGTTCTAGAAATTCTGAAAATTACAAAAATAACCCTAACACTAAAAAATATTAAAATGACATATAAAATACTAATACTAACAAATTAACTTAAAATAAGAATCAAAATAAAATACTGAAAGGTTCCATATGAATCTTTGTCTCGATGGAAAGCCAATTCTATTATCTTTCACATCTTTGAATTTGTGTTTCTTTCAGCATCTTATCTATTGCATCAATAACTCCACACACACGAATCTTCAAGTACGTTGACCAGAAACAGTTATGGAGTCCTTTTCATCACTAAGACAAAGAAAGTAAAAAAAAAAAAACTAGCTTCTTTCTCCCAATAAAATATAGGGAATGACACCCATGCCTTCTGCCACCTTTCAATTCACATGGCAAAGAACTTGAAGAGCTGATACAGGGAATGAGAAACCACACAAAAAGAATTCAAACCTTTGTGTTAGGCCTGCGTCCTGTCGCAAACATAATATGTGAGAAACCTTCAACTGTTCCTTTGTTAGTCTTCAAGGCCAGCGAACCGTCTGCTGATTTGACAATAGCTTGAGGTGACTCCTCTGTATGGAACTCGATTCCTCTTAAAGCCATCTGTTCTCCAACAAAATCCCTAATCTGCACAGTTCAAAACATGCAAGTTTTGTGGCATGAAGGAAACTCCTGCAACAAATATGAATTACCCAAACAACACAAGAATTGATGCAATTGATATACCTCCTCATCAAAGCCTCTTAAAACCTGCTTTTGTCGTATGAATACATGGACCTGACTGGTCAAACCATTGAAGATGCCTGCAAACTCAACTGCAATGTACCCGCCCCCAATTATAGCGATTTTTTTAGGTTTTGATGGCAAATCAAGGGCAGCATCTGAATCAATGGCGTATTCACTTCCAGGAATTTTGGGAATGAAGGGGCGTCCCCCAACAGAAATTAGGATGTTCTTTGCTGAGTAGAGTTTTCCATCAACATCCACCGTGTGTGGATCCACAATCTGTGTATATTACCAAGCATGCGATGATTATGAAAAATATTTAAAATATGAATGCACATTAAGGGTGTTTTTGAGAGGGATAAACAACTTTGTTGAACTCTTTATATGGCAACATGACATCATCCATGATCTAACCTTTCCACGCCCTTCAATTAGTGTGACACCAGCATTTTTCAGTATGTTCTTGTAGATACCAGTAAGCCGTTGCAACTCAGCATTCTTATTAGCCATCAGGGTGCTCCAATCATGCTTGGGTTCAGTTTCATAAGTCCATCCAAAACCGTTGCTCTCTTCAAATTCATGAGAATATTTGGAGGCAAACACAAGTAGTTTCTTAGGTACACATCCGCGGAGTACACACCTTCATTGGAAATTCATCTAACATCATCAGAAAGTCACCAGAGGTCTTTGGAGCACAATAATATGACAATTAAAATGGGAAGAAAACTATTCAATGGAACAATTTCCCAATAAAAAATATACACATATATCTATTTTGCTCTCCCCAAAGCAATTTCATGAGTTATGCATTTCCCTAGTTTCATTCGATATAATCCATCTAGTGTACAAATTCACTAAAAATCTCGAAACCTTAAACCCAAAGCAAGTATTTTTTTTTGCTTATATGGAAAAAGTAGGCATTGGTCCTTAAACCACTTCAAAATAAGTAAAAAGCTCTTTAAAGACCCTTTTTATTTTCTCGAGTTCATCAAATCATCTCATCAAAAACAAACAGAGAGTTTTTATTCGGCCTACTCACTAATCGACAGTCGACCAAGATTTCTTACCAAGTTTTCAATCCCAAGTGAAGCGACAGTTTTTATCATTAAACAAGAGAGCCCTTGTGTCACACTTGGATGAAAAACTTAGTAAGATAATTGATAAACAAAACATTACTGCCCCCCCAATTCCCACAACCATGAGAAATTACGCGTCATTCCCAAAGTAGCCTCATTTGTTTTGCCCAAATTGATTGTCTTTCTTGCTTGCAAAATAATAGTGGAGTGTTTTAAATTATGCCTACTATATCCCTCAACAAAAAAATAAAATAAAAGAAAACAATTACATCATCACTACGAAGCGAAAAATAATTCGAAACTTACGTTCCACCAACACCTCCAGTGTTGTCGGAAGATATAGTGGCGAAAGGAAGCTCGCAAACGGCAACGGAAGCGCCTAAATTGGAGGCGAAACGCGAAGCCCTAACTCCACCGCTGCCGGCGCCGATGGTGAAGAGGTCGAAATCGTAGTGGCTCGGTGGCTCCGCTCCATTAGTGGACTCGGCTCGAGTGCTGAATCGACGGTAGCAAGAGAACGATTGGCGGCGATGTGAGAGAGAGTCTAGGACTTTGAAGTCTGAGAGAGGGCCTGAAGAGTGAGGAGAAAGAAATATAGGGAATCTTTTGCAGAGGGTTTGGAGCGTTGGGGAAGCGAAGGTAAAGGTGGTGCTTAGCTTCGGTGTGCTCAGCGATGTTGCCATTCTATCTGCCTTTTTTTTTTGGTTCCGTTCTAGCATTTGGGGGTTTATTATTTATGGAACTGAGGTGAAATTACACTTTAACCCTCCAATTATGGCCTCGATTCTTTTTCCACCCTTCTTTTTAAGGAGTAAATATTGAATACAACGGTGATACCATGTCACAATTGATGACATGGTATCACCAACCAATTATAAAACCCTAAATGAGAAAGGTGAACTCCACTTGAAATTACATGGTAAAAAAGTGGGAAATTATTTACTTACATGGTAAGTTAGTTATTGATTTTTGTGGGGTCTATGTGTTTATTTGTTATAATATTATTAGTTGGTGATACCACATCACCTTACCACGTAGTATCACCGTTGTAATGAATATTTTTTCCTTTTTAAGTTGGATGGTCAGAGGCATTACAATAAACTCATGTTCCACGATGCATCATTCCAAAAGGGTCCAACTTATGAAGGGATAAAGGCAACTTTATTAACCTTATCATCCGTTTGATACGGATAATGGAAAGAAGAAATAAAAGAAAAGTGAAAAAGAATAAATTTTTCATTTATAAAGAAAAAAAAAGTTATTTTTTTTTATTTGGTAGGAGGAATAGAAAATAGAAGGAATATATTTTTTATCATTTCGTATTTGATGAAAAATGAAAGGAAATGAAAAATATATATGTCCAATTTATAATTTTACCCTTAAATATATTAAGTGAATTTTTATTACTAATCAATCCAATTAATTTTTTTAAAAAAATTAATCCCCTTATTTTTATTACAAATTAATTTTGCTTTGAATGATTTGTAACTATTAATGAAAAAAATGACAAAATGGCATTAATTAAAAATAAATATATAAAAAATAATTTACACATTGGTGCATTTTCTTGGATAAAAAAATGAAAATACAAAATTAAAAATAATATCTAAATTCTATAATCATCTATTCTATATCTATATCTATACTACTAACAAAAGTATCTTAATATGCAAAATTTTTGATTCTCTATTTTACTCTTATAAAAAGTTATAAAGACTACTCTATCATTTCACAATTAAATATCTAAATTATCCTTCTTATGTATATAAATCTCTCAATTTTCTCTAACTTCTCTTTTAATTATTTATTTTCTCTATATAAATATCAATTTCTATGAAACTTTTTGATTGATTATATTATCTTTAAAAAAATATGTATCATTATATTTTCAATAAAGTGTTCAAAAAATTCTCAAAAACTTCATCAATCTAATATTATTTATCTCATATGCAAAGATAATATTATCCGCATATATGCTTTTTTTATTATTTAAAAATTTTAACCCTTTTATTTATAAGATAAAAAATAATTATATATAATTTTTTAGTTTACAATAAACTTTTTAAGTTGTATTAAGATTTTATATGAAAGTAGTTTGTAATTTATTCTTAAGTAAAACTTGCATTTTTTAAAATTTTGATATGTTTTCAAATATATATTATATAGTATTATATTAAATCTTATTCTAATTGATCTAACTAATTCTTAAATACAACAAAGTTTCAATATAATTGAGTAGTATATTGACAATTACTTTTATTTTATTCAAGGAACTATAAGTGAAATCATAATCGAATGAATTTCAAAAAATTTAATTTCTCAAACATTACTAAAAAATTACCCTCAATCACAAATTTTTTTAAAAAATAGAACTTTAACTATTTTTTTAATCTTTTTTCTTATAGTTAGAATAATGAATTTTAGAAATATACTAAGTTTTTATAATTTTCTAATAGAATATAAGTAATGAAAAATTAAGTCTGATAAATTTGAGACAATATTTAATTCAAGTACACATATATTAATATACTATATCAATTTTTATGTACGAAAAATTATTCACGTGTAACGCACGTGATACATTATTAGTAACTTTAAAAGTGACTAACATCATCAAAAGTAAAATAGGCATAGAATATTGTGCAAAATAAGAATGGACAAGAGGACATAATAGTAATTTAGCTTAAACTTTAATCAAGACTCCCTCCTTCTCTTCCACTTTCCACCCAAAATCGGAAGGAAAAAAAATTAGAGACGGAGTGGATTAAGTTTCTTTCCCATTTTCCATTCCATTGTGTTTTCTTTTCATACTAAATGAGTGAAAACCTTTCCTTCCCTTTTGTTTTTCATCTTCTATTTTTCATCCACCCTTCTTTTTTCCATCGTACCAAACACAGGGTTAGAGACAAAAGTTGTGCAATCGATTTAGCACATGTGAGCAGCTCAATTTTGTTGAACACAAACATGCACAATTAACACATAAGTTGTTCACTTATTCAACACGAGATACACACAACAGGATAGTCACACGCATTATAAATTGGGAAATACTATGTATATCAAATATCTATCTCAAATGAAGGGATACCATTGGATGAGTGGGTCCCATTAATTTTTTCAAATAGGACCCACTAATCTAATGGTCTTTCTTAATTTTAGATTGAAAATTTGGGATACATAGCATTACTCTTATAAATTTGTAGCCCTTGATCCACTCTAAAAGGGCTTAGCTTTTGAAAAGATCGAGACAAATTATACAACTGATATGATATACAAGAGCGGTTCATTTTTTTTGAATAGTAGAATACACAATTGGAGGATTTCTTACATTATTCTTTCAACTTCTTGGATTGGTTTTTGTAAGGAATTTTTCTCTCCACGAAAAATTTCGGTTGACATGCGCATGTTCAGCAATAGTCTTTGATCGCACAAGGGGTTCGTCCCACATCGACTGAGAGTCGTCTCCCCACCCGCCATATAAGCCCTTGGCCTAATGGAGGTGGAGGGAAAAATCCCTTACAAAAATGCGCCTTTTTGTGGATGGAATTATCCCCCGCCCAAAAGATTTTGACTGACTTGCACGCGTTCGGCAGTAACCTTTGACCTCTCTGTCCGTTGCAAGCTTGTCCCACATCGGAAAAGAGTCGTTTCTCCACCCGCCGTATAAGCCCTTTGCCTAATGGAGGTGGTACCCATCAACATCTATGACGGGTGGAGAGACGACTCTCAGTCGATGTGGGACGAGCCCCTCGTGGACATGGGTATTAATAGATTAAAGATTACTACCGAACACGCGCACGTCAGCCAAAATCTTTCATAAAGGGAAAAATCTCTTACAGTTTCATATTTGGAAAATAGGTAAACTTCATTTAAGGTTCCTGTGATATACTCCAAACGAACTTTAACCTCCTTATATTACTATTCAAAAAAAAAATCCCTTAAATTTAAAAATATCCACATAACCCTCATATTTATGTGGGACTAAATTGCAAAGTTATATTTTTCATCCAAATTAACTAATCATACAAATGAGAATTGGTGTGGAACCGTCCCTCTCTTAACCATTGTTGTAACCATCTCGCCACCACCCCAACTTGGACCTTTCTTTTCATGTCTCTATTCCCGTTTGAATCATCATTGATTCATCACCTTCACACAACCATACTGATAGTGGTATAGTGATATACAACACTAATGCTATGTAATATAAATTTGAAATTCTAAATCAATAAAGATCATTCAATCAGGAAGTCTTATTTAAAAAAATTGATAATACTCACTCATAAAATAATCTCCATTCATTTGAGATCGACATTTGAATTGCATATCATTTTTCATAACTGTAAGGGATAAGTTCTTAGTCGACCCCCCATGGAAGGATTTCGGTTGACCTGAGCGCATTCAGGAGTAATCTTTGACATCTCTGCCCGTTGGGAGCTTGTCCCACATCGGAAGAGAGTCGTCTTTCCCACCTCCATATAAGTGTTCACTTCATAAGAGTGGGGTACCCATCAACCATCTGATCCAAATTCGGCTTGTTTAGAAAACAAGTCAAATCCAAGTCAAGTCAGAGTAGCTCGATTATTTTACATATAAACGAACCGAATCTTGCGAGTTTGAGCCGAAAATTTTACGCTTGTTTTCTAAATGTGTCTAAAATAGTGTTCAAACTAGACTTGTTCAAAACACGAGCTGAGTTCTATCCGAGCTAAAACCGGGCTCAACTCGAATAGTTCGATTCAATTATCAGCTCTACTTATAGGTGCTTCCAAATTAAAACCTGCCCCAAAGTCCAAATCAATCCCCTTTGCAATGAAGTTTATTTTATAATAAGCATTTACATATAATTTGCCCGAATAAAAGAGAAGGGTTGCATTAACTCACAACCTAAGCCAAAAATACTTCGTATTGCCTCTGCTTTAACGGTGACTAAGCGGAGCATGGAGTGAAGAAATACAATAAAGAAAAAGGAGTAAAAGAAGATGGAGAGTGGGGAAAATACAATTAAGTAGACATACACAAACACATCAATACAAAACGTAGTAGCATTACTCATTACAATAAAACACAAAAAGAGTTTCAAATTCAAAGGGACAATCCTGACTCCTCATCCTCTTCAAGTGTAGAAGTGTAGATAAAGTAGAGAGACCAAATCAAACCAAATATACTAAAAAGGATCCAACCAAGAGTGTTGTTGCTCAAACCAAAGGGAAGTCCAGTCCCTTCTGTGCTCATTCTCTCATCCACTAGAGCCATGGCTGGGCTAGACATGGTTGCAGCGCACGCCGCCGCAATCAGTGAAGCACCCATGCCCATATTTGAGCCATTCTCTACCACTGCAGGCTTTTCCTCCATGGAACACCTCACTTTTCCCACCTTCTCCATTGCTGGTAACCCTGGAAATAAATTTTAGATGAAACCATAGAAGAAGAATTCATGATCTACTTACTATACACAAGAAGATGGGTTTTTTTGCCCAAATTACTGTCTTTAATCCTACTTCCTATCAAAGAGTGGTTTTAAATTTAGAGTGATTCTCAAACTATGATTCTTGTGTCAATTGAACCCTTAAACTCTCTAATTGCATCAATTAAATCATTTTTTTTGCCTCTGTTAGATTTTCTAACAGAAAATAGTGAAGTATGTCACTCACGGGACACAAATAATTAGAATAAACTACACACATAACCCTTAAACTATAACTTTTATGTCAATGAAGCCCTTGAACTTTTTTTTGTGTCAACTGAGTCCCAAGACTATCTAATTGTGTCAATTGAATTGTTTTGTCTTTTTCGTGCCATATAGTCACGTGAACAACGCACTTTAATAAAGGTAGACAGAAGGGTTCAATTGACACAATTAGAGAGTTCAAACGCTTAATTGACACAGAAAAAAAAAATTGAGACTTAATTGATATAAATGTCATAGTTTGAGGATCATATGTATAATTTACTCTTAAATTTATTATCAATTTACTCACAAACGTGAATTTAACCTACACTTTTCATTTTAAAAGTTTATTGAAAGTGAATTAAATCTACTCTATTATATAAGCAGTTGAAGAAAGGGAAATAAATTAGAAATCACGTATTTAAGGGATAATGTCAAAAATTCTATTGATTTATCGGATTATCTAGTCTCTCACGCTATCTGTATCTCTAAAACTATGTCCATAGTTTATCTGTATCGGATTTTATTCGTGCATATACCTCAAAAAATCATCAGACATGTGTTGAATTATATTATGTATCTAAAATTTTGACTAATAAAACCATTTTTTTTCCAATTAACAAAAAATGTTCATTAATTTCATGTAATCAGGCAAGGTAGCAGCATAGTTCAACTCAAACTACAAGAATTAATACTATCATCAGCCATGAAAAGCCTTACCAAGAACGGACGGGGAAGGACGTAGTGCAGTTCCCTTGGGCAAGAGAGCAGGACGTGAGACCGATGAGGTTGTAGTGCAAGCAGTAATGGTGGCCATTTGTAAATTGGAGGGAGGGAGAGAGAGAGAGAGATGATAAAATCTAGTGGAAAATGTTAACTAGAAGTTGCAGGCAGGAGGGTGAGTGTGTTTGATGCACTTTCTGATGAATATACAAATTAATATCTTCATTGTTTGCTCACTGTATGTCTATTGCACCACACAACCTGGATAGATAGAGAGATTGCACCGCATCTCTAAGACCCAACCAATTTATTCCACGTGTCATATCATCCCTTAGTGGCTAGTATAGCTCCTTGAAGACAGATACAACTCATTTCTGGTTATCATAATACTAGAGCATGTGACATATGCTATACGTGTTCAAATTATTGTTCTAAATTGTATCTAAACTATTCTTTTAGAAAAACCATTATTATTATTATTATTTTTTTCCTAACAATCATTGATGTTTAGGTCAATTTACAAGCGCCTCAACTAAATCTTTTACCGATTCGGTTAAAAACAGACCATCCACGCAGAGACTAAGATATTCATGAGGGATAAATCTCTCATAGTCTGACTTCAAGAGGTTGTCAAGATTAGAACTCAGAATGTCTGGGTTTACAACTCGTTCCTGTTATCACTTGGAGTTAACCATTAAAAATTAAAGGGTTAATAACATTTTTTGTCCATAAAATATGTTTATTTTGTCAGTTTGATTCTCATTGTATTAATTTTGTCAAGTTAGTCTCTAAAATTTCAATTTGTATCACTTTGGTCCTTAATTAGACAATTCGTTAAATTTTTTTGAATGAAGTAACCACGTATCATTTTTTCAGATGGTAGCACATGATAATTTTGTCAAAAACTAACGGTTCGTCTGTGTAAGGACCATTTAAATACGAATTGAATACTTTAAAGACTAAATTGATAATTTATGGACTAAATTGACAAAACGTACATACTTTAAGAACAAAAAATACTATCAACCCATAATTAAATGACAACAAAAATAATTTTTTGTCATAAACATAAATGAAATTACTATTGGAATTTAATTCAATATGCGACTGGAATTTAATTCAATACAACAATTGAATTAAATCTCCAAATTAAATTAGAACAATGTTATATATCCCAAATTTGTATCTCAAATATGCATCCCAAATCAATGAGAACTATTAAATCAGTGAGTTCCATCAACTTTTTTAATTGAGATCCATTGATTCAATGGTTTTCATTTATTTAGGATACACATTTAAAATACAAATTTAAGATATAAAGTATTACTCATTAAATTACGTGAAACAGAGGGAGAAGAGCTTACAAATTAAAGTTTGTGAGATTTAAGAATTTGGGGAGTTTGAAAAGCGTGTATAATCAATTTATTTTGAGACTTCAAAGAATTTAAAAGATAGTTATAATTGGTGAGGCAAGAGAGATAAATGGAGTGGATTAGATAAATTATTAACTACCCTTATATATGACTATAACTATCCAGTACAACTATCCACTACGGAGAGACTAAGGATGTCAATAGATCGAAACGGGGGCGGGGAGTGTAATCTCTATCCCCATACCTGCTTAAAAAAATTTCGTTCATTCCCGGTCCACCCCCGTTAGGGGGTATAATTTTCATCTCCATCCCCGTCCACGGATAAATTTTTAATCCCCGTCCCCGCTTCCCCCATACCCGCCCAAGCTCAAACTAATTAAATCTAATATTTTAAATAATCTAACAATATTATAAAGGAAAAATTTCAGCCACACCCCCTCTAGTTTATCATATTTTCAAAGACACCCCCTCTTGTTTCTAAATTTTCAATGACACCCTTCTAGTTTATATTTAAACATCACTAACACCCCCTACCATTAAACTACCATTTCTAATAAAAAAAATCAATCTAAAATACCAAAAATGTCCCTACATAAATTTCAAGTAATTTTTTTACATAAAATTTTATTAAAATTCGAGCAGATTAAAATTTATTTTTTTACATATTAAAATTTGAACCAATTAAAATTCAATTGAAGTTGAATAAATTTTATTTTTTTAACGTATTAAAATTCGAACCTATTAAAATATATTTTGTACATATTAAAATTTGAGTCGATTTGAACTCTACCCGAGCTGTTAGT
>CM042195.1:3219263-3232345 GCA_023539305.1 Ilex asprella | reverse complement strand
CGCCAAAAAACTTTTAGGATTAAGGTCCCTCTAATACATATATTTTTTTATTTTTATTTTTAACAAAATATTTATCGTTAAGAGTGAAACACTAATTTATGTTGTTTGTAATTAGTGTTACGTGAATTCACGATATATAATTGACTAATTAAAAAATTGAGAATAAACTGTATTAGAGAAAATCTCACTTTTAACTGAACTTTTGATATTAATTGTCATGTAATTTTGCATAACTTAATCACGTAAGATCCCAATTGTAATTTGATGGGTCTCGACTCAAACCTAAAGCCCTTGTCCATCTTTTCTAATACACTGGTCTTTACTTATTTTATATCGATTGCAATCGTTATGGTCGTAAGAAAAAACGTGAAAAATATTTAAAATTTGTTTTTTCATTATTTGATCTGTTTTTAATATATTATAGAAGAATCTTGTTTTGTTTGTTAAATTATGGATCAATTATATAGATTTTTTAAATAAAAGTCTTAGCAATTCTGTCTTCCTTTTTTTTTTTCTACAAGATGTTCAAGTTTGTGTAGACTATTTCCTCAAGCTTTTATCTGATTACGATAACTCGAATTAGTTTAAGGACATGTCTCCCCGAAAAAAAAGAATGACTGACCCTTAAAAATGTATGAGAAGTATAGAATCTAATACCTTTTAATTGTAAGAAGACAGACTTAACTATTAAATCATCTTAAGAGCAATTCTTTCACGAGTTACAAATGTTAATCCAAACCAAAACACACCACCATTCAATGGATAAGAGTATGCAGCAACATGTTAGATTTCAAAAGTAATGGTGCTGGATTGATTTAAAAAGAGATATAAAATATGAACCAGATGTCATTGTGAATATAATAAAAAAATAAAATATTAAATAAATAAAATTAAACTTAAAAACATTATTTATTATGATAAGATATTATTTAATTCTTATTTTTAGCCTCATTTTTTTTTGTCAAATTTAGTATTTCTAAAATGACCTAGATGTATCGTAAAACTCGGCATTAAAGAGTTCAACCCTTGCCGTTGATTTCAAGTATTCGGGGTTAAAAAAGGGAGTAATGCTACATATTCCAAATTTGTATCCCAAAAGTGCATCCCAAATCAATGGGAACCGTTGGATGAGTGGGTCCCATTGATTTGAACTATTACCTTTATTATAATTTATATCTTTACTTATAAAAAATTTCACATTACACCTTAAAATATTAATTTTATTTTATATCACTACAATAGATAATGATTGCCAATTTTGTGACGATAAATGTATATGTAAGTGATTTATACTGCCAATAAGTAATTGTCTATTACACATATTTAAGTAAAAATCAAGAAAAATACATATTCATAATTTTGTCCTTCCTAAGCTCTAAATTTTTTTCTCTGGCCAACCTTTTTTTTTCAGCATGAAAAAAGTAAAATAAAGTGGTACTAGACACTTAGCAAAAATCTCTTTGGAGTTTTCCTCTCTTATTTGATAAATTTTCAAGTTTGTCTTTATCTATTTAAGTGATATGAAATAGAATTAATACTTTAAGGTACACTGTGATAAATTTTATATTTAAATATACAAAATAAAATAAGGATCATAATTTAAGGTGATAAAGTATAATTTACTCGTTAAAAAAAAAGTAATGGCCAAAGCATTGTGTGGCATAAGCCAATGATTTTTACAAGTACGTTCCAGACTCGCCTATCCGATTTCACCACTTGTCATCCTTTGGGAGCCAATGATTGGCAGTTTATGGTGGCCACAGTAAATGACATGCATGATCATGATAATGACCACCTTATTAGCCATGATCATAATGTTAACGTGTGTCGAGGTGTAGTATGAATTGAATTTAACGCGTCTTGTGCTGTGATCTCTTTCTTAAGGCTGTCCTCATTCTTTGGGCTTTTTTTTTATATGGTAGTCCCAACCTTTTTCCACCTTCCCTCATCCCCGCGATTAAATTCTCATTATGTTTCAATTATATTAAGATAAATATCATAATTGGTTGTTAAATTTTATTTTTGATTTTAATTTAATTCATAATTTTTTAATTAATCTCAACTTAATCCCTCAACTATTTTTTTTTTCAATTAGGTCTTCTCATTAATTTTTATTGTTAGATCAATTGGAGATAAGTCCAATTTAATTAAATTTAACGATGATCTAACGCTAGAAATGTACAAAAGAGCTTGATTGTAACAAAATTGATAGTTGATGGACCAAAATAAGGCAAGTAAAAGTTCAAAGACCAGATTAAAATAAAAAACAAAGTTCAAGGGACCAATTATAAAATTTACCCATTACATTAGGGGTGCAAATTAGGGGGCCAAACCCAAATTCAATTCGAGCTCAACCCAAAAAAAGTAGGGTTTTGATTAGAATTTTTAATACTTAGGTTAAGGATGGGTAAAAAAAATTTCGAATTGAATTCGGACAAGTCTTGAGTTGTTGGGTTCAACCAAAATATATATAAAATATTTAAATATATTTAGCTAGAATTAGTATTTATCTTCACTCTTCAGAGTCCAAACTTTCACTTCGCTTCAAGTTTTCACCCTTGCACCTCCATCACTTTCAGTAGGGGTGTCAAATGTGTCGGGTTAAACGGGTGAAGAGTGAAAAACATGTAAATCCATACACGACATGTTTAATAAACGGGTAAAAAATCTCAGCACAACCCGTTTAATAAACAAGTAATACGACACGACTCGTTTAACCTGTTTAATTTTTTTAAAAAAAATTATATCAACAAATTTTACTGCACAACTTTTTTTACTGTCAATTGTATTTACCTCAAAAAGAGAAATTTTTAGCCAAATTTTACATAAAAATTAGATTTGAAGGATAAAAAAAAAATAAGATGTCATTGTCTTTTATAAGAAGGCAACCCTCCCCAACTTCTCTCATTTGCCGACGTGAGACAAGAACAAAAAGGGTTGGTTTGTTTTTGTCATGAACTGCTCCCATTTTTTTGGGGGGGGGGGAGGGGAAGGGGAAAGGGACAGGAGACGAGGGACATGAACCCTTGACCTCAAGAAAGAGAAGTTTTTACAAAACAAGGAGTACCATTGAACCAAAGATCCATTGATAACTGCTCTCATCTTCCTTCATTTGTCTTTGAACTACTATTTTGCTTTATTTTTTTTGCATTGATTTCTTTACTTTTTTTTGGCTAATTTTTTAAAATAATTATTAATTTATTATTATATTAATTTTATTTAAATGAGTAAATGTGTGATAAACGCTTTGATAGGTCTCATCCGAATACAACCAGTTTATTAAACGTGTCTGACAGGTCAACCTGTTTACCACCCAAACTCATTAAGATCTCACTAAAATCTGTTTAATTTGTGTTGATTCGTGTCGTGTCGAATTTAGACAGACATAACTTTCAGATCCCTCTCACACTCATTTCTCATCTGGTTTCAAACTTTCAGTCTTCCTCTCTCACTTGTCTGAGGCTTGTCTCAGAATCTCAGTCTTCCTCTCTGACTTGTCACTTCTCTATTTTGTCAACCCGAATTAAGTAACTCGAGCCAAACTTGATTTTTAACCTGACTCAGCTTGAATTATGTAATTTGAAATGCGTCCGAATTAAGTAACTCGAATTCAACACAAAATCGTCGAAATTAAATTTGGGCAATACTCGAGTTGATGTTGGGTTAGGATTATAGTTAAAAATTATATACCTAAGGTTGAACTAAGGTAGACCTCTCAACCCGTCCAACCCACTTGAGTTGCCCCCCTTACATTATATTATATTAAAATATATTAAATATATATTCAACTCATTTACAATTATGTATGATCGAATTTACTAACTTAATGATGTGGTTTCATTGATACCATTAAATCAACACCAAATTTTAATGTTTGATAGAGTTCATAGTCAATTCAAAAGTTATAGTGAATTAAATCAACAAATTATAATAAATTATATTATGCTTAAGTTTTGCTTGAATATTGACCAGAAATAAAGAAAAATTCAGTTTAAATCAAGGCATTTAACTACATGTGATTGAGATATAATAATATATTTTTTACTAAAACTAACCTATTGCCATTATAATTTTATAAAAATTATAAGTCGTACACTTTAATTTAAGAGTTGACATACAAAAAATATGAGTCATACTCAAATTTCAATATAAATATGTGATTACATCACCAAGCCAGAAACCTTAAAAAATCTACATCAAGCCACCGCCTTTGGTTGTTCTCGCCACGACAAATTCTTTTTTAATCTAACAATAATTTAAGTGATAATACGGATAAATTATAAATTCAGATATATTGAATTCAAATTTTAGTAATTTTTTGGGTCCAGACTATGAAAAATTTATCTCTCATAAATTTTCCTAGTTCTAACGTAGATAATATGTATTTGACTAGATCATAAATAAAATTAGCTAAAAATATGTGTAAATTAGCTCGAACATTACCGACCGTTGAATTAAAAAATTAAAAACAAATTCTTCATTAGTTCTTAACAGTTTTGTCACTGTCTTGGAATGATTTTTTAAAAATAATTTTTGTTATTTATATAGTATAATAATATGAGAATTCTCAAAAAAAATATATCTATATATAATTTTAAGAATTTATTGATTGTAATGGTGATTGCATGAGGTGAAATACATTTATTGAGAATAATGTGCATTGGTGGGGAGGTTAATAAAATTGAATTCTTTATTTATGAAAACATAATAACAATTAAAATTAATTCAATAAAATAATATAAAATAATTCTATTTTTTTCACTAAAAAATATCATATTCCATGCATGGCTCTCAGTGTCATATAACTCAACAACACACTTTCTACTACCAGATAATTTCATTAATTTACACTTATTTCTCTTATCTACTTCTCTTGTTTGTTTATTTTAGTTTTAAATTATGTAACTAATAAAATAAAATATTATTATTTAAAATATAAAAATTACACAATCAATGTCAAATTTTTTGTATTGTATAGTATTTTAAAACACGAGTTATTGCTAAACCTATCAATGGATCATATTTTAATTCAAACCCATTTGACCGTATTTGAATTGATATTTTTTACCAATAGTTTGAACACAATTCTACTATCTTATATTTTTCATGAGTGTGGATATACATATATATTCGATCTGAAATATGTATATATTTTTATATAAATATTAAAAAATTAAGTAATTATTTGGAAAAAAAATAATGAAAAATTGATGTAATTTGACAATTTGTTAATTTTTAATTAAATTAAGTTATTTGGAATTATATCAAATTTCAAATTATTAACTAATTCAAATACAAACCATAATTAATATTTGTCGGATAATCAAATCGATTCAAATTAGACTTTCAAAATTCAATTTGAATTCAAATTAGTCCAAATTCGATCCGTCAACCGATTTAATTATTTATAGTTTTTATGTATGAGTCAAGGGTTTTTTTGGACCAGAAAATGAGTCAAGATGAAATAACACAATTTTTATCGCGTTTTTATTACTTTTTTTGCCTTTTTTAATATATAATAATTATTAGCATTACTGTATGGTCATAGTTTCCCATGTCGCATGAAGATTAGGCTAAAATGCGCCCCCACACGGAATCAATACCTAAGCCCCCAAAACACGCCGTGGCAGTGGTCGCACACATGACACATTGACACCTGGAACACGGTGTGCCGGGTTCTCCCCCCGGGGCCCAAAATCCTAATGCGCAACAGGCGCACTTTATCCGATGCTTCTCTTCCATGAACTCGTCCTCAATTTCCAACTATTTAAAATAGAAACCAAAAGAAAAATATATAGAAGAAAAACACTGTTGGCTCATGCGAATATGAACGAGCCTCTCTCTCGATTTCGGCTCCCAATCCCCAATAGCTCATCAACGACGCCCCTTTACCCAAATCCATCACCAACCCACGTCAGTTCTTCACAGATCACCCATACCCATCGCTCAATCTCACCTCAATACCCCAATCTTTCTTCGTAGATTCACGGGTCTCTCTCTCTCATATGTGTAATCACTAATGTGTTTTCGTATTGATCTCCTCTGGTCACTGTGGATCTTGTTGTGTGTTTAATGCAGATGAATAGAGGGCGATGGACGTAAATTTCATGTGGTGTCGGGTGCTTCTAACATGCACCGTTTAGCTACGTGAGTTAAGCTCTGGAAGAGGTTGAAAGAGTTGAGTTTGAGAGAGAGGACAGCGAGATGTCGAATCAGATGGTGAAAGTTAGGAGAGAGACAATTGCGGCATGCATGACTTGCCCGCTCTGCAACAAGCTCTTGAGAGATGCTACCACTATATCGGAGTGTCTACACACTTGTGAGTCTCTTTCACCTCTTTCTACTGGAATAAGTCTTCTTTAGCGGATTTTATTTCAATGTTCTTACTTGAATTATGGATACTTCGGAATGATTGCGGGTTCTTCTTGGACCCTTTAGGATCTGGGTTTGGCTTGGATTGTTGGATTGGCTTATGGTGATCTGGGTATTTCATATTCATCGTGCATGGGTCTTTAGTAATTGATGCCGTTTGGTACGATGTTTGTTTGTATCTTCTTGAAGATATGAATATAAACCGGCTCAGTTATGGAGCTAGATCTATCAGCATGAGTTGAATTTGCAAAGTAAATTGGATAACCTTTATGTTTCATTGTTCTGATCAGTTACATGGAGCGTAGTGTTTAGTAAACGATGATATGTAAGATAGGAGTCCAAAACCGGATTCCTCAAATTCATAGTGATCATCACCAACTGCCAAGAGCTTGTAGGGCTCTATTGATGCAAGACTACATGCTGTTTCAGCATATAAGGAAGAACACTTAATTCCTTTTATTTATTTCTTCCATGATGTAAAGGCATGCATTTTTATTCTTTATTGTTTCCAATGTAAGTAGATTGGATTGAGGGGTAAGGTTCATTACGCTCTTGGCTTTGAGTAATTTTCTTTTAATTTAATAAAATTACACCCTCGTACTGCCCGGGTTCAACCCAAAAAAATAAAGATAGGCTATTGTTAAGTCAAGTTACCTGGGATAATTCGATTTTTCAATAAAACACTCATAAAGTCAGAGCCAAGTTACTCGGGATAATTTGCATTATCAATAAAACACTTGCTTCAGATTCCGTCCTTTTCTGGGTTTTTCACTTTGAAACGGGGCTATTAATAGCAGGGCCTTTAGAAGATAAAAAACACGGTTTCTGTTTGTTTCAATTTATGCTCGCAAATTGTAGTAATTTAGAGTTTGGATTGCCTTCCAGTGCTTATAGTACAAGACTTACTCTAAATTACATTGCAATTCTTACAAAACATTACGCTACTGTCATGTTGTCATCTTGTACTGATATACTTAGGTCCTATTAAATCCATTAGTTCTTCATTTTCTTTTATATTTATTTAGGAACTAGTATATCTTGATTGTGGTATTTTGATTGAGGCCTCTTTTGATTTTGTGGATCAGAAATTAGTGATGTTTTGTGTTTTCCAGTTTGCAGGAAATGCATCCATAGGAAGCTCTTAGATGAGGAATTGGAATGCTGTCCAGTTTGCAATATTGATTTGGGCTGTGTACCACTGGAGAAGTTGAGGTCTGATATTTCTTCTAACTTGTTGCCGTGCTCTCTGTTTGTCTCTCTCTCTCTCTCTCTATAAGTCTCCTATTGGATGGAGCATGACAAGGCATGTCTGGGGGATCTATTTCTACTCTACTAGCAGCTGTATGCATGATGAACAGCAATGCTATACAATGGTTAAATTGCATAATATCATTTGTATTGTGAAGTAGTAATGCATTGTGAAGCAGTAATGCATTCAGTTTTATGGTACATGTGAGTTGGAATACGAATTTGATGGTAAAATATTTGTGTCCAGAAAATGAGATAGATAAAAATTTGTAAAATCTACCTAGAAAAAAGTCTCATCTGAAGCAATTAAGAGATAGAAAGCCAAGAACACAAGGAGATATCAATGTGTGTTATAACTGCTTAATATAATTGCGGATTACCACTCATAACACCCAGGTGGTATACAACTAGCTCACAGGGATGATGGATCTTGCAACACTATAGTAGTGGTTTATAGATGAGATCTTGAGGCTTATTGCGCACTCTGAGCCTTTTGAGATTGCTTGATTTTATATTCGTCACAGATCACTTAAGGTTGAACTATACTGCTTCTATATGTGCATGAACTTGCATATCACATGCATGTATTTTGGCCAATAACCATCGTCGAACTCTGGAACATACCTTCTTATCGGACTAAAGAATTCGTTTGCAAAATTGATTACATGGTTCATTGCTCAATTATTTTATATGCCAGTTTACATCATTGTCATCCATGAAGTGAGATTTGTTGATATGCATTTATCAATATGAACTTTGCATTTGGAAAACGATGGATGTTTGTTGAGCAGCAAATCGGCTGTTCTTATTTATCAGGCCAGACCACAATTTGCAAGACGTAAGAGCCAAGATTTTCCCTTGCAAAAGAAGAAAGGTTGATCCACCTGAAGTTGTGACTTCAGTTACGTTACCAGTCAGAAGAAAGGAAAGATCACTCTCGTCATTGGTTATCAGCACCCCTAGAGTATCAACCCATACCACCATGACCAGAAGAAGATCAAAATCTATCGCAAGGAAGGCATTACGAGGTACCAGTTTTTCCACCGAGAAACTTGTTAAGAAAGAGGCTGATTCAGTGGAAGATTGTCCAGAGAGCTCTAGCTCACCTGAGACTCTTACCAAATTCGCTCAGAGTACAAGGAAGGTAAGGGACATGTGCAATTGAATCTTGCACGGGTCACCACATATTTAGGCTATTGCAAGCTCCTGTATACTGTTAGCCTTGTGCATATGCTTATGTGCACTCCTACTTTTCACCGGTGCAGAATTCTGCTACTGTTGAGCCGTCTAGCGATGATGTATCTGATAAACAAGTAAAGAGTTGTGCTGAAGCCTGGGATGGGAAAGTTGACCTATGGAAACCTTTCACTGATTTGGTGGAAGTTGCAAATAGGAGTAAGTCTCCAAAGTGCATTTCACAAGTATCTGCTGCTAAATTAGAACCTCGACATTCCATTGACAGCGAAGGGCATGTCCATAGAACTAAAGTTAAGGGACGTGAACAAAACTCTAAACTTCAAGATGGTAAGACTAGCAATGATCCGAACCCTTCAGAATCAGAGAAGCCTAAAAAGTTGCGAAGGATTCGCCAGAAAAAGGCAGCTTATTTTGGGGAATCAAGTGTTTCGCCCCAAGCTGTGCTGGATGGTGCCAATGCTGAACGCGAAAGAAGAATGCATCCAATTTGGCTCTCGTTAAAGGCTCCCGAAGACCAGTGAGAATAGACTTAATCTTAAAAATTTGAAAGATTATGTCTGTGAAGGATACTTAATTTATTTCTGGATTTTTCTGCCTATTCATTTTCTCATAATTAACAGCATTGTTGCAGGGATGGAATTGCACCCTTGCCCCAGATACCTGCAAGTTACTTGAGAATAAAGTGAGTTCCTAGTAGCTTCATATCGGCCAAGTAGTTTTTTTTTTAATATTCATTGATCTTTTCTTTTCAAAATTTTGGGATTTTGTTAATTTCTACATTTTCTATTTCATTCGTTTTGTTATAAAGAGCTTATAACAGTGAATTGACTTCGTCCAAGAATCTCTTTATTGGCATTAGTTTGTATTTTGTATAACTGCTGGTCTGTCACAAGTCTGACTTCCTTTGGCCAATCAATAGTTCTAATATGTAGCATCGAATTAGAGAAGGGTTCGTTAACCATTATCCACCAATTGATGAAGTGTTAATGTTTGTTGCCAATGGGAATGATTCTTTCAAATTATCAACAATGCTACTATTTTATTCCACTCTTGTGCAATATGAGATAACACACCAGTTACTGGTGTGTTTGTGTTTGGCTTTATCTACTCCATGATTGGTAACTTTATGGAAATCACAGAAATGAAGTGTCATTCCTTCCGATCATTTCCCTCTAGTATGTGTCCCACAAGTCCACAACCATAAATTTTATGTATCTTCCTAATGAAACTACTCATAATTCTATCAAGACATGTATAGTACTTTGGGTCCTCTTGAATAATATTAGCATCTTCCTTGATGTCTGTTATTTTTTGTCTTTCTTGTCTCTGTCCTTTTGGCTCAAGTCTTTCTTGTCTATGTTTAGTTTGCCTAAAATATATTCTGACTTTTCAAAAATTGGTCAATTTTCATATCTGGAGTTAAGGTGCCAACTTTTGAGTTTCAATGGATACAGTCGAACTGCTTTTGAGACCTGATTGATCTTAAACATTAAATCTTGATTGCGACAGTTTATCACTGAATTTATTATTCGCCAGTTTGTGACCTGAGTCGGACATGAAAGTGGTTTAATTGGCAAACTTGTCATGGATGTCTACCTGAGGATCCTTTTAGATTTGAATCCAGCAGGAAGAATTTTTTGGATTTCTGTGAGCATGGTTCCATGAGAAAAAGTTGAGAAAATATGATTGGTTCACTGTTAGGTTTCAAAAACTGTTTGCTCTGGATCCAGTTTTCCTTGATCTTCTGGAGATGTAGACCTTCTACAGCTTGTCTATCTGTTCATTACTTTACCAGTGTTTCACATGCAATCATTGCATCATCCACATTATCATCATTATTACAACCTTACACTTTCTCTAAATTTGAAAAGAAATCACTTTCCAAGTATTCACTACTTGCGTAATGTGTGACTGCTGAGGGTTTCCTTGTTTTTCCCAATGTGATAGAATCACTTTAGAATATTAGTAACTACTTTGGAGTGCTTTGACCATGTGTTCAAGGATTGTGAAGTTTATGTGTCTAACGCGTTTGACATATACATAGCTTTGTCTTTTACCTTGCACCATTTCCATTTATTAATCTTTGTTGGACTAAATACATGGATGGTGCTAGTGGAACCTAACCAAAAAAAGTTTTTGAAGACCCACCAAAGAAGGTGGGTCAAAGCGGACCAGTCTATCTCTCTCCCTCTTGTGTCAAATCTCACCTGTCTCCCTAACCCTCTCCCTCTCTCTCTATCCAGCAAAACAAGAGGAAAAGAAGAAGAAAGAGAGTGACTGACACCCCCTGGTTCTTCTTGTTTATCTTGTGCATGTATAGTTCACTTGACCTGTTTTTGTGTGATGTAATACTTGTGAGGGTATACTAGATGGTAACCTCAGAATGAGGGACGGCTACTAAATAACTAATATGAGCTGGACTAAATCATATTTGTTTCATTAAGAGGTTCTTTGCTCTTGATTGATAATTGTTCTTGCTTGTTAGCACTTTAGTTTGATTGTATCCTATGATATAGTCTCTTTAGAGGAAGCCACCTCGTCTCCGCAAGGCAAAGCTCCCTCTGCCCCTCTAAAATAGTTAAACTAATTCAACTTTAGCATTCCTATAATTGGAGTTTGCCATCTAACCCCTTTTTTCCAAGCCTGTATCCACCAAGTTATTTTCTTATCCATCTCACAGTTGCTCGTTGGTTGTCCCTGCATGGAAACTAACTGGTTGAACCTCATATGATGATGCCCAGTTCGAATTGAATTTTGGACAGAAAATTTTAAATTTTTCTCAGGAATGTAGGTGTTGTAAGTAGAGACTTTAAGACTTTAAGTTTTTCCAGCTTAAGTGGCGGATTTTAACTTGGGAGTGAATCTGCAGTCTGGACTTTGCCATGTTTCAAAGTCGCTTAGTTATTACTCTCTGGCAAGTTGGAGTATTTTGCTATGTCGTGGCTCTAACAAATGTGAAATGAGGACAAAAGTTGGACTACTCTGTTCTTAAAATGAGTATTAAGAGATGTCAAATTAGTGCAGTAAATTCTATCAGTCAGAGCCTAAGAGTCCTTGCAATGAGCAAATTTTTTTATTTTCCATTTGTAAGGGATAATCCTTTGGAATCCAGGTGAGGCCTTTATTCATATTTGTTTCTCTTTGTTACAGGGATGGGAGTATGCCTGTTTCTTTCATCCAAAAGTACCTGATGAGGAAACTAGATCTCACAAATCCAGATGAGGTGAGTGAATTCATCCTTGTTTATTTAACCATCTGTGGCCGTCATTGTTAATCTACCAAGATCACATGAAATTTAGACAAATGTTAATTTTGAACAACTGACTGTAATGCTTTCTTACATATCTAGCTTTTGTAATAATACTTGTTGATTTTAGTTATCTTGGTGACCATCAAACAGTAGTTATCTGACTTCTGGCTTTGACCCTTCTTCCTTTTCTTCTCTTCTTCCTTCATTTCTTTGTATATTTCGTTTTATTTCTCTCTCCTTCCCAGGCCCGCCCCCTCAACCAAAAAAATATGGAAAAAAAAAACTCATTTTTCCTCTGCTTTTCCCTGAGTTTTGTTGACTTTCATGCAGGTTGAAATTAGATGTATGGGACAGTCAGTGGTCCCGACACTGGAACTGTATGATCTAGTTGATTTGTGGCTACAAACTGCATCGACTTCACAGAGGGTACCAGCAGCAATTGGCTCATCAGCGAAGGATTTCGTGATGGTATTGACCTATGCTCGCAAGATTCCAGCCCCTTGAACATACTTCATTCTTTTTCGCTGACACACCTTCATTAGTCGATACATTCTTCAGATCTCAAAAGGTTTCGGTTACGCATCCTGATCTAGCATGCCTCTGGATAGAGATGCTCTGCTTGCAGTGATTGGTAATTGGTTGGCCTTTCAGTGATTGTTGAGATGCCAAGCTCTCAAGTGCATGAGCATAATTTGATACTTTATTTTACTGTTGTACATTACCGGGATTTATCACAGGTGAATTATGAAAATGCCCACCTTTTCTTTTTCGCCACCTCTTCCAATTTTCTTGTACTGCTGTATTATTAGAGCAACCGATTGTAGTTATTTTTTTCTTTCTTCTTTTTGGACCTCGATAGTCTTTTACTTGCATAGTCTTGCTGTCATTTTAATCTGTCCTTGAACTCTTGACGTTTCATGTCTCCTGCTTCTATTGGAAGTGTATGCATTTGTACCATCCACCAGTAATTGAATGATGCCTAAACTTTGAAGGACATCTCAACAGCTCTCCCCCC
>CM042195.1:3189928-3219163 GCA_023539305.1 Ilex asprella | reverse complement strand
TTTCCGCATTCTTTGCAAGAATTTTCTGTCATTATCAGATTTGCACAATTTTATTTCGTGTGTATGGATTGTTTATGTAACTCAAACTCGGCACGGGAAGGACCGACATAATTAGATAAGGTATTCAAATCATCAACAAGAGGTAGGTGAATTTGGTGTCAGTGTCTGGCATAATTAGATAAGGAATTCTAATCATCAACAAAAGGTGGATGAATTTTAGACTACAAAGATGCAGTGCAAACAAAATTGAGACGTTCGGGGTCCAAGTGTGAGTTGGAATTTCATTTCTCAGTACAAAGAGCAATATGTTACGCAGATAGGACTATGGTACTACCAAAAGAAGACAGAAAGTCTGCTAATCTTTTTTGGATGCTATTGTATTTGGAAGAGTGATCCGTTTGTTCTTCTGATGAAATATTTTTGAATTTTTTATTTGATTGGTTGTAAGTGTGCCACATTATTTAAAGGATAAAATTATTGGAGTAGTTAGAATATTTAGTCTTAAGGTAGTTTATTCCTTTTGTTCTTTTATGTTGCTCTACTATATAAGGGTCTTTTGTATGCATTTTTCTATTAAGCTATAACAAACTAATTTAGTGGTATTTATATTCTCTTTTTCTTTCTCTTATTTCTTTCTTCTATGTTGATTATGTAATCGTTGTTTACATGGTATCAGAGCAATTACGATCTGAAACACAAAAATTAATATAGTCATATTCATCGGAAAAAGAAATTGAAAGATAGTTAGGGTTGAAGTGATTTGGGTGGAAAGCTTGGTTTCTGGATTCTTCGCTGAACTGTTGGGCTTCTGCTTCAGTTCGCTGCAGAAAGGTTTTGGATTCCTTGTTGTGTTCACTACTCCTTCCTCGCTGCAAAGGGTTTTGAAGTTCTAGATTCTCCAGTTGGTTTGGTTTCTTCTTCTTTTTCGCTGCACAAGGTTTCTTCTTCCTTGTTACAGAGATGTTCTGACAAATTTTGCATATAGAGTTGTACGATTCTACAATAGTTGGGTTGTATTTTGGAGAATTCAGCTACTTTGGTTGGTTCGACTGAGTATCCCCTTTTTCACTGGTGCTCTTTTTATTGCATACTTGCTAGTTTTTTGATTGATTTCTTGTTAAATCCTGCTTCTGATAGTCATTTTCTGCACTGGGTATCTTTAGTTTGCACAGTCGCTGCAATTTTCCACTGGTTTTGGTCATCATCTCCATCAGGTTTACCGGCTTTGGTTGCTAGATTATTTTATTTTCTTTTGGGTTGATTTTCCTGCTGGGCTTGTAACTGTTGGATATGTTTTGGCTAATATTTTAGTTGGGCCTTTGGTTATTGGGTTTGTTTGGCTTCTAGCTGGAGCTTTGAACTTAAGTTGGGCTTTGTGGTTTGGAATTGATTCCGTTGATTTGATTGCTGTTATTTTTGGCTAGTGACAATTATAGCGAGCGACAATTCTGGCTGTCATTTGTCAATTAGTTTAAAATTGACTAAGATTGCTGATCAATTGTAGGAGCTCCTTCAACAGCCTAATACTCTCTCCATCTCACATTCTATAGGTTCGTTTATTTCGGGTCCTTCAAGTATATCTCGAACCACCTGGGTCTTTGACTCAAATACTACCCATCATATGACTAGTGATTCTTCCTTATTTACATTTACCTCTTTTCTTCCATCTATTTTTGTGCTTGTAGCTAATGGTACACAAATGTCATTGGCTGGTGTTGGATCTATAATTTCTCTGCATCAAACACTTCCTAATGTTTATTATATTCCACAACTTGCCTTGAATTTAATTTCAGTTAGTCAGCTATTTGACTTTGGATTTTTAGTTCATTTTTCCTCTTCTGGTTGTATTGTATAGGATTCACATTCTAAAACACTGATTGGGACAAACAGAAGAAAGGGAGGATTGCATGTGTTAGATGAGTTACATATTCCTGATATTGTTGCTTCTATTGTTGATTTATCTTCTTTTCATTTAAGTCCATAGTTTTCTAGTTTCTATTTGTTGCATTCTCGTCTTGGTCATGTGTCCCACTCTCGTTTGAAATATTTAGTCTCTACCAGGCATTTGGGTAATTTAGAGTGTCATGATATTTCCAGTTGTAGTGGATGCAAGTTAGCTAAATTTACTGCATTACCTTGTAATAAAAGTTTCACTAGCTCACTTATTGATGATTATACTAAGTTTTGTTGGGTTTATTTCATGAAACATCGTTCTGAATTCTTTCTGTGTTCACTGCTTTTCGTGCCATGATACGTACTCAATATTAATTTGTTATTAAATATTTTTTATGTGACCAAGGATGAGAATATTCTTTCAATTCTTTTCGTGATCTATTAAAATCTGATGGCACTATTTGAAAATCTTCTTATACTGACACACTTGAACAGAATGGTGTAGTAAAGCGCAAACACTGACATATTATGGAGACAATACGTTCTCTCTTACTGTCAACAAATGTCCCAAGTTCTTTTTGGGGGGAAACAGTTCTTATTGCAGTCCATCTGATTAATTCTATTCCCACTGCCATCATATCTTGAATTTCTCCATTTGAAAAACTATGTGGTAAGTCACCTGATTATTTCTCTTTGCGTGTATTTGGATGCACCTGTTTTGTTTTGCTTCCTAGTGTTATTTGTACTAAGTTCTCTTCTCGTTCAGCTTTATGTGTTTTCCTTGGTTATGGTGAGGGTCAAAAGGGGTATCGTTGCTATGATCCTGTTCCACACAAACTCTGTGTCTCTCATCATGTTATTTTCATGGAGCATATTCTATTCATTTCTATTCCATCTAGTTCTTTACATTTGCATAAATCTGATCTCATTTATATTGACTCATTTCCAGTTGATGTTCCCTCTAACACTTATGTTAGTGATATGACTGTTTCTGATGTACCCATCACTCGTCCCCCTATTGTGTATACATATGTTCGTAGAAAATCCAACTATATCCTCTACAGATGTGGTGCCTCCCCTTTCTTCTTCTACCACCCAATTAGGTTTAGACAATGTGGATCATACCCCGCGTTATGCTCAACGCTCTCGCAAATGTCTAGACATGTTTGGTTGAAGTAACACTTGTTATTCTTCTGATTTTTGTTCGTTTCTTACTTCTATTTACTCCTTATCTGAACCCACCTCCTACAAAGGAGGCTTTAGTTGATCCACTTTGAAAACAGGCTATAGATGAGGAATTGTCTGCCTTACATAAGACCAAAGCTTGGAAATTAGTGTCTTTACCACTTGGTAAATGCTCCATTGGTTGTATGTGGGTTTATAAGATAAAAACCAAGTCTGATGGTTTTGTGGAACAGTATAAAGCTCGATTAGTAGCCAAGGGTTTTGCTCAGGAGTATGGTATAGACTATGATGGGACTTTTGCCCCTGTTGCAAAGATGACCACTGTTCGCACGGTGGTTGTAGTTGCTGCCATTCGCCAATGGAATTTGTCTCAGATGGATGTGAAAAATGTATTTCTTCATGGAGATTTAAGTGAAGAGGTTTTAATGACTCCTCATTCTAGATTGTCTCATAGATCTGTTCAAGTATGTCGACTTCACCGAGCTTTATATGGCCTTAAACAGGCTCTAAGGGCATGGTTTGCTAAATTTTATTCGATTATTTATGACTTGAGTTTTCGCGTCAGTGACCATGATTCTGCTCTCTTTTTATGGTCTACCTCCTCATGTTCTATTATTCTTTTACTATATGTTGATGATATGATTATTATGAGTGATGACACTGCTGACATATGTTTATTAAAAATCCAGTTGCAGGAACATTTTGAGATGAAAGATTTGGGGCAGCTTAGATATTTCTTGGGTATTGAGATTGCTTCATTTCCTAAAGGATATCTTCTCTCTCAGCCCAAGTATACTTCAGATGTTATTCAACGAGCTTATTTATCAAATAATCGGACAGTTGAAATACCTTTAGAGCTCAATGTTCATTACTCTTCTTCTGATGGTACTCTCTTGTATGATCCTACATTCTATCGCGCTATTGTTGGGAGTTTAGTATATCTTACAGTCACTCGTCCAGATATCTACTATGCTATTCATGTTGTTAGTCAATTTATTACCTCACCCACCACTGTTTACTGGGTTGCGGTTCTTCATATTCTTCGGTATCTTAGAGGTACGCTGCATCAGAGTTTGTTATTCTACTCCTCTTCTTTTATGGAACTTAGAGCTTATTCTGATGCTTACTGGGCTGGTGACTCTATGAACCGTAAGTCCACTACGGGTTTTTGTATTTTCTTCGGTAATTCTCTTATTTTTTGAAAAAAACAAGAACCAAACTGTTGTTTCTTGTTCATCTGCTGAAATTGAATATCGTGCTATGACATCTATTATAACTGAGATAATTTGGTTACAATGGCTTCTTGCTGATCTTGTCATCATGTTACCTGCGCCGACTCCTATGTATTGTGACAATACCAATGCTATTAAGATTACTTATAATTTAGTCTTTCATGAGTGCAGAAAGCATATTGAGATTGATTGTCACTTTGTGCGTCATCATCTTCAGCTGGGCAGTATCTCCCTTCCTTTTCTTTCTTCCACTATGCAGTTAGCAGATTTTTTAACAAAATCGCATACTATTACTCGCTTTCGTTTTCTTCTTGGTAAACTCTTGATATTTTCTGTTACCATATCATGAGTTTGAGGGAGGGTGTTAGAGTAATTAGAATATTTAGTCTTAAGGATAGTTTAGTCTTTTTATTCTTTTATGTTGTCCTACTATATAAAGGCCTTTTGAATGCATTTTTCTATTAAGCTATAACAGACTAATTTAGTGGTAATTATATTATTTTCTTTTTTCTCTTATTTCTTTCTTATATTTTGATTATGTAATCGTTGTTCACAAAAATTATAATGTCCGCATTTGTTTATTAAATCTTGTAAGCCAAGTAATGTGTCAAAATCTCATACATTAAATATTTTGTGCAGCTAATAGATCTCATTGATTTAACCACCCACTTAGGATACAAAATTTGATAAGTAATTTGGTCACCATAACATTACTCTTATTTAAATCACAAAATTGAGTTAAAATTTAAGAGGACCAACAAAGCTCTAAAAAAGGAAAAAAAAAAAAGAAACAAAAAAAAAAGAAAAAGAAAAAGGAAAACAAGAAAAACAAAACAAAGGGAAAAATGATCAAGTAAAAGACGTCGTTATTGATGTTATCAATTAATTATATATAAATACATTAAATTAGTAAATTTTACTAAACTTTATAACTATCAATTACTTATAATTTATTTATTATTAATCGATGTCATTACAAAAGGATGATGATGCAGTATTTGCAGCCGTTATGCAAGGTGCATCAGGTCATAATTGGTCAAGGGTGGTACACCACACTGGTCCGCACCTATTCGTTATGCAGACGTGGCACAAGGCGGGGCCCACGCCCAGAAACTGACAACTCTGCCCTCAGCCGAACCGAATAAATATTGAATACAACGGTGATACCATGTCACAATTGATGACATAGTATCACCAACCAATTATAAAACCCTAATTGGGAAAGGTGAACCCCACTTGGAATTACATGGCAAGAGAGTGAGAAGTTATTTGCTTACATGACAAGTTAATTATTGATTTTTGTGGGGTTTATGTGCTTATTTATTATAGTATTATTAGTTGGTGATACCACATCACCTTGTCACGTGGTATCACCGTTGTAATGAATATTTTTTCAGCCGAATTGGGATTTTTTTTTGGGAAAACTTCAGCCACACCCCTCTAGTTTATCATATCTTCAAAGACACCCCTTCTAGTTTATATTTAAACATCACTAACACTCCCTACCATTAAACTACCATTTCTAACAAAAAAAAAAAATCAAAAATACCAAAAATGCCCCTACATAAATCTCAAGTAATTTTTTTATATAAAATTTTATTAAAATTCGAGCAGATTAAAATTTATTTTTCTACATATTAAAATTTAAACCAATTAAAATTTGAATTGAAGTTGAATAAATTTTATTTTTTTAACGTATTAAAATTCGAACATATTAAAATATATTTTTTACATATTAAAATTTAAGTCGATTTAAACTCTACCCGAGTTGTTAGCGCCGCTCGAGTCAATTAAAATTTATATTTTTTTACTTATTAAAATTCATGTCAATTAAAATTTGAGTCGATTAAAATTTATATTTTTATGGATTAAAATTTGGCTGGTTAAAATTCGAGTTGATTAAAATTTGACTTTAGTCGATTAAAAATAATTTTTAATTGGCTCAAATAGAATTTTAATTAGCCCAAATTTAATACGTAAAAAGTATAATTTTTAATTAGCTCAAATTTTAATATGTAAAAAAATAAATTTTAATTAACTTGAATCGAATTTTAATTCACTCGAAATTTTAATACTTAAAAAAAATTAGAAAATATAAGGGGTCTCATTAAAGATATGTTTATCTAGAGGGGGTCTCATTGAAGATATACATACTTAGAGGGGGTGTGGTTAAAGTTTATCTCCAAATATATCATAGATAATTTAGTAAATTTGTATTTTAGTTAAAAAATTTAGTCTAATAAGAGGTGTTATTGAAGATTCATAAATTAGAGGGGGTGTTTTTGAAGATATAGTAAACTAGAGGAGATGTGACTGAAGTTTTCCCTTTTTTTTTTGTTGGGTCTAATTTCGAATCGGATTTGAAAACCTATTAAGCGCATCATCCCTGAACCCCCAACTTCACTCCTCCCAGTCCCAGAGATCGACGACGGCCTCTGGGAATTCTCAGTTTCTCGTCTTCCTCCTTAGTCGTTTTTGTATCCGATTTCTATTTATAGCTTCATAGATTGGCCACAATGGTTTATATCACATCGTGGGACGATTTCGTGGAAAAATTCGTCTCCGTCCAATTGTTTCGTGCCAATCCCGAGAGAGTAATTTTTTTTGGTCGTTTTTTCTTGATTTTTGACTGTAAATTCTCCTTATATCAACGTACTAATTGTTTTTTGTAATTAGGATGCAGACACGATATGGCATGATATACAGACGTTGCGACGGTAAATTGGTTCTCAAGGTCACTGATGCTAAAGAGGTACCATTAAATACTTTTTAATCCCAGTTAATCTGCCAGATTCTTTTTGTTTGATATATGGATACGAATGTTTATGTTATATTTCAAGTAATTTACATTGACATTGTGTTTGTGTTTTGATGATTTTGAATGGTTGTAGTCTTGTGCTCCTGTTAAGGGAAGACATCTCTTGTACTCCTCCATAGCACCCCCAAAAAAAATGGTTGTAGTAATGCACTTGGTTCTATTGGGGTTAAGATATGTTTGACCTTATTGGTTACTGTCAATGTTTTCTGTAATACTTTTGCTTGATTTTTCCATGGTTTGTGAATGGTTTCAATTGCATACTAGTTTTTAGTTTTGTATCGTTGATGGGTATTGACCTTATTTATCCCTTAGTTAAATAAAGCTTAATGAATAAGTTGAGATTGAAAACTATGGGTGTTTATTGTTCAATATTGAGCTTAGCTGTATTCTGTTATATGTTGGTCAGTAGAACCATGGACCAGAAATATAGAGGAATATCCATCCTCTCCTCTCATGAAATAATGCTAAAAAAATGGAGGTTGTTGTAATCTACACAGAGATTTTCAGGTTCAAAACAGGAATGCCAGTTGTGGGTTTGAGGACCGACAAACAATTCTCTTAAAAATATTATGACGGGTATGTCAAATTGAACTTTGGTTCATTGGACATTGATCTTCGAAAGATTTAACTGAATTTACTCTATGGGTATTTCAGTGAATGAGTCCACAAAGGAACCAATATCAGCATAGTTTTGTCGAATTGGGTAAAGTGGCTTGGTCTTTATCTTATTTGCATTAGATGACTGCATTCCATAGCTTTTTCAAATTAGAGATGAAAAAGAGGGAAACCTTTAGTAACAATCTTTAAGAAGTTTCATGAGAGGCTTTTGCGTCCCAATAGTTCGAATGAAATCAATTCTTGCTTAAGCTTTTGTGAATCATTGCTTATTGGGTTTTCTCAGGCAATTCAGGATCATTTTCTGGCAAGGTTTTATTGATGAAAAACCACATATATTGAGGGATATCATATTGATGTGCATTCTCATGCTGTGTTGCGGGATATCTTGAGCTTTTCAAGACATGGCTGGGACAGGTCGGGAACCACAGGCAAGTGATGTGATGAGAGTGCTGGCTTGTGCTGCATATTGAAAGAGAAAAACTGAAGTAATTTGATGGGGTGGAATTGTACATGGTTGGAAACTCTTGTTTGATTTATGCATGCTTCGCTCTTTCAGTAGACTGAAGCACAAGTTTTGAAATTTTCTTAGATTTGATCATTAGCTAGCTTTCATTGTTAGGCATGTGTTCCCTGGCCGGGCACTTGTAAATTCAGCCCTTAAAGCCTTTTTTTCTTCGAGAAAATAATTTTGGTTTATCCAACCTTACCCACTTGACATAATGTAGGCAACCCTGACAAACTTCTATAGTCCCCAGCATGGGTACACCCCCTGTGGAGTGATTGGACAACTCATACAAAGGGGTGTAATCCGCCATATGCAACCATGTCCACTCACCCCTACATGTAATGTTAGAAGTTTGAAGTCATAAGACAATCAACTAAAGTTGAGATCTGCCTTGCTAGTAATATGCTATAAGAGATTAGTATGCACTCTGTTTTAACCAAGTTAAAACAGAGTTCCCAGTAAATGTTCTTACTCCAGTCACAATTACAAATACTGTTAATGGAGCATAAGCACAAAACAAGCAAGACATGGACTTAAACAAGATAGGAATTACACAGTTTAATTTATAAAAACATTTACTATTTGAATCAAAATACAAAATACAATAAATTGTAAATTAACTTACAAACAGATAATTGTGGAATGTTCCTTTGTATCATATGAAAACTAGGATACAATAAGAGAACTGGGGATATAAGAAGAGATAACTTGGCAAATAATCTTGTTTTTTGCCCCCCCTCTGCTGAGAATGACTCCAGTCCTTATATGGGCGTAAAGATTTTTTAAGAGAATCTTGGGTATGATTTTCTTTTTGATTGATGACCGCTTTACTTAGGTGAAATCATTTTTACTATGGTGAAATGTCATCATCTCTTTCGGTAGAGTTACTTTGTAGGCTTTTGGCAGGGAATCACACTGTTGCTGACTAGCTGCAGGCTTTTGGCAAGAATCTTACTATTGTTGATTGACTGCAAGCTTTTAGTAGCAATCTTACTGTTGTTGATTAGTTGCATACTAAAGAAACAACTTTTTTTTCTTTTTCTTTTGGGAAAGTAGTGATTGAAGTCTTTTGTATCTGGTAAAAAAAAAAGTCTTTTGTACACACATATAACTTTACAAAAATCTAACCTATAAGATAATTGACTGGTTAAATTAAAAAAGATTTAAAATATGAGTAGGTTATTCAGATCTAATTCATCAGTTAGCTCTAGAACTTCAGTTCCTTCTATACCATCAAAAGTAAACAAAGAAGAACATGAATTTCAAGAGTTAAAATTAGATTGGAATAGTTGGAATATACCTAAAGTACTAGTAAAAGAAATATACAAAACAAGTTGGCTAACAACAACCTTCAAGTCAGAACTCCAGGTTAAAACCATTGAACGAGTCTATGCCCTTACCAAAGAGTATGAAACTTGTCAATTGCTTAGTAAATAATCAGTTAAAAAACACAAGTCAGAAGGATATAATTTTATCCACATCGACTTAGTTCAAGTTGCAATTAAACCATTAACAACTCAAGGAATTAACTCCTCAATCTTATTATGCTTAAGAGGTGATAGGTTTAAAAACTATAACATAAGTATTTTAGGTATAATGGAGTCAAGCCTGCACAAAAGGTCAGTACGCTTTAATTGTTTCCCATACTTCACCTTAAGTCTAAGTGACATTAATTTACTAAAAGCTTTAACCCTGAACATAAAAACTTTAGGAGAATACACAAACATGGATGAAGGCAGTCAATCTATAATATTGATTTACCGAATCTATTACAAATGCATAACAACAAATTTAAATGTTCATGCATTAAGTAAAAGTCTTAAGGACAACTTTTTTAATTCAAAGCAGTACAAGTGAAGCTAATATTCAGGTTCCTAGGCAACTATTTTAGAAGGATATAAATCTTCTAACCAGTTGGGTTCTTGAGAATGAAAGTTACCACTAAAATCATCAAAATACTTCAGTCAACTTAGATTATATTCATCAATATTTTAGTGGATTAGCAATAATTTTCTTTGACGATAAAAGGTCAAATAAACCACTTCAAATTAATGAAGGAAGAAAGTCTGAGTATGGTTTCTCCAAGATATCTAAAAGAAATCAAGATTTAGCAAAAGATTTAGACAAAAAGTTAAAATTGAAGGGCATAGACACCTCTTCACAAATCAGTAAACCATATTACACCACTCACCCAAAATTTTTAGAAGAAGATGAAGATGAAAACTAATAACTTTCTTCTTCAATGACTGACATGGAAGGTAACAGAGTAAACAAACAATTACTAACAATTAGTAAAGCTAGTGGACCATTTATACTTAATGTTGATAGGTTACATGAAGAATTCAAGTCCAAGAAAAAAAATCCAAAAGACGAGAATTCAGAAGGAAATATAGTGAACATAACCAAGAAAAAATATTTGAGAAATGAACTAAGTTCATGAATGAAATAAGGAGTGAAGTCTATTTCTTTGATTACTTAGAAAACCATTACAAACCAGTCAAAGTAGTAATCAAACACAAATAGAAAAAAGAAGATGCCTCCATAGAATCTTCCAGTCATCCTCCAACAGAAATCATCTTAATCAATCATATGGATTCTGAAGTAAAAGCTTCACTATTCAAGTTACCCTCAGGTGCTGAACCTGAAAAAAGAATAATTGAACAAAATAACTTTACCAATCAATGTTTGAAAACAATTAGTAAATAGTTAGACAAAATAAAAAATAAGATTGATGACCTAAAACTATCAATAAGTAAAAAATTAGAGAAATTTCTAATTCAATTACTAGAAGATAGAAGTAAACTTGGTATTTCAGTTAATGATAGTAAAAGACTTCAGAAAATTAAAGAAGTTTTACTAAAACTGGAACAACCAAAATTTGAGCTAGTAACAAACCAAGTTACTACAATTCATCAGAGATTTTGAAACCAATAAAGAAACCGATGAATCACAAAGTTCTACTGATTCTGAAATTAGAGAATTAGAAGAACAATTTTTTAGTCAAAATTTTAAAAAGTTAACGTTTTCCAAAGTTAATCTTACTAGTCTTACCAAGAATTTTCATACTAGGCCAACACTCCTAATCTTCAGTATGAAGAAAAGAACATCACTAATCAATACTCAGTCCAATCCAACAAACTCTATGAATGGAACATAGATGGATTAAGTAAAAAAAAATCCTGAACAAAGTTAATGACATGTCTATGGTTAGAAACAATTATATTAACAATCTTGATTACACTAAACCAAAAATAGTAGATTTGGTAACTTCATGGTTCACAGGAATGTTAAAAAATTGGTGGGATAATTATCTCACTCAAGAGTCAGGAGATAGCATCAAGTATGCTGTCGAGTTAGATTAAGATAAAAATTTGATCTTTAATGAAAGGATTGGAATAGCGAAACCAGATGGATTAAATACTTTAATCTATACAGTAATCAAACATTTTATTGGAACACCAAGTAACATATCATCCGGAATTCATGACCAATTTAGTAATCTAAGATGTCCAACTTTTAAGTGATTTCAGGTGGTATAAAAATATATTTATATCAAGAATAATGCTCAGAGAAGACTGTGAGAAATCTTTCTGGAAAGAGAAATTCATTAATAGTTTGCTCACCAGATTAGAGAAGCATTAAGTAAATCAACAAGAATCATTGAATATGATCAGTTAACATATGGTGATATTATCAGTACTATTCAGAAAGAAGGATTAAGAATGTGTATTGATATAAAAATTGGTAAACAAGCTAAAAATGAGAAAATAACCAATTTTTGTGAATAATATGGAGCACCACCAGTAGCATCATCTCGCAGAAAACACAATCATAGTAAACTGTACAGCAAAAGTAAATCTTACTATAAAAGAAGTAAAAAAAATTTGCAAAAAAATGATTATTATGGAAAATCAAGTAAAAAACAAAGAAAATCTTATAAGAATAAAACTTATGAGAAAAACACAAGTAAACAAGACAATAATCAGATTGAATGTTTTAATTGTGGTAAAAAAGGACATATCAACACCAAATGTCTTGTGAAAAAAAAAAGTTAAAAAATTAAACTTATCCCAAAAAGCTAAGGATAAGGTTTTAGCAAATTTTAAAGTAAGCAATCTAAGTGAAAATGAAGAAAGTTCAAATTATTCAAGCAACCATTCTGAAAGTTCTTAAGATTACCAGTCAATCCACAATAAGTTTAGTGATCCTGGTGTTAAATTAGGATGCAAAGATAATTGTTGTAAAACAATTAAAGTTTTAACAAAACAAACTGAGGAAGAACACATCCTCATTGATCTCATCAGTAAAATTGAAGACCCAGAGTTAAAAGTAAAATAGATTAAAAAACTCTAAGATTTATTTATCAAGAAAGACTTTAAAAAATCTTTTAGCAAAAAACAGTTAATTAATTTTAACAAAACCATTGAAATGTTTAATAAAGATAAACAAAAGGAAGTAACTCTGCAAGACCTTAAGGTAGAAATTAATAAGTTAAAACAAGAAATCAGAGAGTTAAAACTCACTAACAAAAGGCTGGAAGGAGTAAATTTACTTCAAACCAGTAATAAGTTTCAAACCAATAACAAATTTGGTAAAACAAAGAAGTTAACTACTAGTGAATCTGAAACTACTTCAGACAGTTCAACCAAAACATGCTCTCAACGAATACCCATAACCTCCACCTCTAACGTGGAACCATTGGGTGTAACTTAAGAAGCATGGACACGGACATAGGACATGAATACGACACGACACGAAACGGACACGTTGACACGACAATTCTAAAAAAAGTAGGGTGCAGACACGTCGAAGATACACTGCAAAAAAAAAATATATTTTATATATAACATATAATTTATTACAAATATAGTGATAATGATATATAATTCATAAAAAAATCAGTATTTTATGATAAGAAAACTTAATGTTTAGTTATCTGTGTGAATTTTTAGACTAAAATACCCTCATTATAGTCAATAATCATCAATTTTTTTTTTAGACAATGTGTAGTTAATATATAATTTAAATAAATGTTGTCATTTTCTCAATTCCTCTTTTTTAAAAATTTTATGTATCTTTTTTTTTATTATTATATTTGAAGTACAACTTTAATATGTCCAGTATTAGTAATTATATGTTCTTAAATTTTTAAGTTTTGTTAATCATATTTCAACAAATGTCTATTGTTTAGTAGTAGATACATTCTAAAGAAGTATCGAACATGTCACTAAAGAAGTGTTTGACACGTGTTCGAAATTAAAAATCTATCATTTAATTATAAACATGGATAAAAGAGTATCGAACACGTGTCAGAGAATGTCTAAAGAGTGTCGGTATCCGTCCGACATGGATACGTCACTTCTCTAGAGTGTTTGTATTTCATAGGGTGTAACAAAGCTGCTATCGCTAGATGGATGTTCTCGAACAATTAATGAGGACAATAGGGTTAAATCTAATTAAACGAATGAATCTTCAAAAATGGCATGACAAAGTTAAATTAGTAATATGTAATGAATTTGAAGTTGAAGTTATAGCTCTGATGATATTAGTGCAGATCTAAACTCCATACAGGAAGGGCTTATACCGACCAAGTATTACTTTAAAACAACAGAAAGATTCAGTTCAGCTAATGAAAATAAAATGAATATAAAATACAAGTTATCAAAGGTACATATTTGTCAAGTCAATGTATGTTATAAAACATTATTTGTCTTAGTACAAAATATGACAGATAAAGTTATCCTTGACATACCATTCATGTTCCTCCTATATCCATTTACTAAAGATATAGATGGAGTAACATCCAAGCCTTTTAGTCAATCAATAACTTCTAAATTTCTAACCAAACCTTAGGTAAAAGAATTAAGAAGACTTAAAGAATACTTGATCTCACCGTCTCTTAGTTTGATCCACCAGAAGAATAACCAACTACAATTTCTTAAAGAAGAAATTCACCAAAAGGGAATTGAAAATCAGTTAACCAATCCTGTCTTGATCCAAAAGATTGAAAGATTCAAGAAAATGTTAGAAAATGATATATGTTCTAATCTTTCCGGTGCCTTTGGGCACAGAAAGTTACAAATAGTAACCTTACCTTATATTAAAGGTTTCAATGAACAAAATATACCTACAAAATCAAGATCAATTCAAATGAGTCATGAAGTAATAGAAATCTGTAAAAAAAAGATTTTAGATTTATTAAAGTAACAACTTAATCAGAAAGAGTAAATTTCCCTAGTCTTGTCCTACTTTATATTTCGGCAAGAATGCAGAAATAGAAAGAGGATTTTCAAGATTAGTAATCAATTATAAACCTTTGAATGCAATATTGGAATGGATTCGATATCTAATCCCTAATAAGCAAGACTTGATAAAAAGATTAAGTAAAACAGTAATCTTTTTAAAGTTTGATTTGAAAAGTGGGTTTTGGTAAATCCAAATAAGTCTACAAGACAGGTACAAAACTGCATTTACAATACTTTTTGGTCATTACGAATGAAACATAAGGCCCTTTAGATTAAAAAATGCACCAAGTGAATTACCAAACATAATGAATGAAATATTCAGCCCAGTAAGTCATTTCTCCATAGTTTACATGGATGATGTCCTCATCTTTTCGAAGTCAATAGAGGAGCACTGGAAACATCTTGCAGCCTTCTTGGAGATTGTTAAACACAATGGTGTAGTCATCTCCGCTAGTAAAATTAAGTTATTCCAAACTGCAATTAGATTTCTTGGATATAACAATCAGTAGCCGACTATTATTCCTATGAGCAGATTTATCTAGTTTGCAGATAAGTTTCCAAATGAAAGAAGAGACAAAACCCAGTTATAAAGGATAATAGGATCCCTGAACTATGTTTCAGACTTCTACAAAGACCTCAGAAAAAACACTCAAGCCATTGTAGGAGAGATTAAGAGATAATCCTCCTCCTTGGTCACCTGTTCATATTTCTATTGTTAAACAAGTCAAACAATTTATTAGGACCTTAACTTGTCTTGGTATTCCCTTAGTTAGTTATTTCAAAATCATTCAGATTGACGCCTACGATATTGGCTACTGTGGTATATTTCTTCAAAAAATTAATCCAAATTTTTCGGAACAAATTCTTCGCTTCCACTCCAGAATTTGGAACAGTGCCTAAAGTAATTACAGTACAATTAAAAAAGAATTTTTTTTTATTGTCCTGTGTATCTCAAAATTTTAGGATGATATATTGAACCAAAAATTTCTTGTAAGAGTAGATTGTAAAAGTGCAAAACATGTTTTGAAACAAGATGTACAAAATAGTGCTAGTAACCAGTTTTTTGCCAGATAATAATCTATTTTAAGTATTTTCAATTTTGATATCGAATATATTAAAGATAGTAGTAATTCAATTCATGACTTCCTAACCTGTGAATTTCTATAGAATGCCACTGGCAGATAAGAAATCCGGTAAACCATCTACCTCTAGCAAAAGACCTAGTAAAGACCATGGTAAACAACTTGCCCTGTCAAGTCCAAGTCCAAAATCTGGTCACCTGCCACCCTTGGACTTAGTAAATCGTTATCATATCCTTGGTAATATAGTTAGACTATCCTTTGTTTTCACCTTGGTAAATCCAAACACCAATAAGCAGACCTTTACAAACCCATATCTAGCCAATCTATATCCTCGGTTAGGTCACCCCAGTTAACAAACCCATCTCTAGTAAGACCAACCCAGTCAGCCCAAACCTACAAGACCGAGTACATTGCAAATCAACAGTACACAACCTGTTCATTATCGAACCGGTCCATGCCCATTAAACCAGTCCAGTTGACCTAGTCAATACATACCTTAAAAACCAGGATGAAATTTCATTCTATTGGATCCTGAGAAAACGTTTCATTGTTACTAGGATATCATGTTTCATACCCAATTAATATTTATCAAACCTATCTTTGATAGGGATAATTCTAGTAGAATAGTATATCATTCTTTGGATATACTCAAGTTTATTTTAGTTTGACCAAAAAAAAAAGTTTATTTTAGTTAAAGAATGAGGATCTCACTCTTCTTTGCACCAAGATCTCACTGGTTACAACAAGCAATTTAGCTACTATTACTACATTGAAGCCCGTAGAACATCTACAGTCAGATTCCTGTAAAGTTACATGTATGTACAAAGGATTTCAATCACTACTTTCCCAAAAGAAAAGAAAAGTTGTTCCATTAGTATATAGCGCAACAGCAAGGTTCCTGCCAAAAGCCTACAACCAGTTAGCAACAATAAGATTTCTATCAAAGACTGCAAAGTAACTCTACTGAAAGGAGATGGTGACATTTCACCACAATAAAAATGATTTCACCCAAGTAAAAACAGTCATCAGCCAAAAAGAAAATTATTCCAAAGATTCTGTTAAGAAATCCTTACGCCTATATGAGGATTGGAGTCATTATCAGTAGAGGGAGGCAAAAAACAAGATTATTTGTCAAGTTCTTTTTTCTTATATCCCAGTTCTCTTATTGAATCCTAGTTTTCATATGATGCAAAGAAACATTCCCCAGTTATCTGTTTGTAAGTTAATTTCAATTTTATTGTATTTTGTATTTTGATTCAAATAGTAAATGTTTTTATAAATTAAATTGTGCAATTCCTATCTTGTTTAAGTTCATGTCTTGCTTGTTTTGTGCTTCCGCTCCATTAATGGACTTAGCAAAGATTACTAGCAAGTTTTATTCCACCTAGCCTTGTTCTTTAAGAATTATTTTTTGTGGCTCCCCCTATGGTTGTAATATGAGTTGATGTTATACTGTTTATTCTACACGCCATATGTCATAACTTCATATGAATCTCCAGGTTGAAGGTATATTATGGTGTGTGCACCTGTTCCTTATTGGTGCTGGAAGGACCTCGTACAATCTGTTTGCCATATGTAGAAGATAATAAACAATGTTCTTTATTTGATAATGCCAATGACACCGTGGATAGATCTTTCACATTGTCAGATTGAACTTCAGGCATCATTTAAATTTAAGGCCGAGACAGCGGTTGATCAATTATATGTAGGGACTGTGGCTATTATTTTTTATTGGGTTGGGGTAGTGGGTCATTCAGATTGCTGTAGTTGTATGTTGCTAGCTGATTTGTGGATAATTTTTGACACCTCCTAGCAGTGGCTGCCTCTGAAATTCACTCCTACTGTGCTCTTTTTATTATTGAAATGACTAGTTTATCAAGGAAAATTGCAATGGCTTTTGGTAATACGAGCTTTCGCTGATTTTGATGATTCAGATTTTAGGCATGTCAAATGATATTTACTGTGCTCAAGCATTATGGATAGTTAGAATTATATAGCATGGGCAGTTTGAATTATGTAGCTAGCTTTTATGCCACATCTTTTTTTGTCTTCAGTAAATGTGAATATGTAGGCTGTGAACTTCCTAAAATCAAGGAGTTGCATACTAACTCATGTGTAACTAGTCATATGTCAATTTTCCCACTTTCGAAAACTTTAGTATTATATCAGCTGCACACGTATGACCAGTGTTTTCGTTTTCTCTTCTTTCTAGTGTATCAAGTTTAAGACAGACCAAACACAGGATTAAGAAGATGGAAAAGCTTAACAACATGTTCTTTACTTTGATGGTTTGCGGTCCTGATGGTATCACTCTTCTCTTGAATCTTATTTTGCACATTTGGACTTCCATGCTAATGTTTTACTATCTTTTTGTTCTTCCTAGTATTTGAAGGCATTAAGTTCCGCCTTATAGAATGCTATAGTGCAAAGTACATTACTTAAGTTGATAGTGAAAAATGGAATTGCATTAATTTTTCAAAATTGGGGAACACTTGTTCTGGGTGTAAGCCAAAAGAGTGCACCGTGACTGCTATGCAAAGTTTGAAAAATTCATTTGGGTTCTGTGTGGGCTGCTTTGGTATGTACTTGATTACATTGGATGTCTTGAATGTTACAAAAGTGAATCCAAAACATCACCTTCTATCTGAAGTGGCTAATTGTTGCACGTGTAGACCAGGTTTTTGGATCTTCATTGTTCCTTCGTGTATGTTGGATTTGGTTTTGTACCTAGATGTGCTTTGATTCATTCTAACAAAGCACCATTGCTTTCTCTTTTTCTGCAGTGGATATATCCGAAGTCACGGGAAAAGAACAGACGGAAGCACAACCAGCTAAAAAGGGAAGGGGAAGGAACAATAACATCTATATATCATGAAATCGGTTTTGGGCAAAATTACAGCACTTATGGCGATAAAACAAAAGGTTTTTGTTTTTCAAGCCATTTGATTCTGGTTGCAAAAGATTTATTTATTAACTTAACCCTTGTACTCTTCAATTAGCAAATTTTCAATGGAGGGCTTTGTCTCTATTTCGCAGCTCGCTGGTTGTGGTACTTGATATCTCGTTGTTGGCATTTTCATTGTTCCCTATACGTACTGCTATTGTTTTGGTTAGTGCATTGATATTATGGCGAAACCACCCAGCGCGCTGTCTACATAGTTTGGAAGGAAGTCCTTTCTCTTTGCGCTTGTAAGCATAAATTTTTATTTGGGTCATACGCACAAATACAAAATACATTTCCAGAATCACTTCTACGAAAATACAATCACTTCATTGTCGTTGTCATTGTCATTGTCTATCGCTCACATCCCTCTTGGTTCATTCACATGCACCCGCTATTAAGCCTTATTCAAAAAATTTCCAGTGTTAAGGGGCACAGCTTTTGATTGATTCCTTCTTTTTTATATACAAATGGGCCCTTTTCCTCTCCCTCCCAGTCCTAATGGTTGGGGCTTTTATTCAAATTTTGTCAATCCATGCCTCAAGGTGCCCACTGGGATTCTTCATTCAAAATATGCACTGTTGAGTCTCTCTCTCACATACACACACACAATTGTTATGTTCTTGCCTCTGCATTCCTATTCCAAATGCATGACCTCGAACTTTTCACTTGAAGTTAAAAGTTCGGGTATTAGATTTTACATTGGCGTTCAGTGGTTAACCAAGGGTGAATCCCTTTATTTATGTATTATTAAGGGATGATACTTTGATTATTTTAATACATTTGCCCCTCTTGATTTTTGGAAATATTTACAATAGTCCTAACTTATTTTTAATTTTTGGCAAGTTAGTGGCCCATTGTCACCCTCTCCCAAAAAAATAAAATAAAATAATGTTTTAGTTTCTAGACTTAGTAAATCAACAAAATAAATGATGATTTCAACTAGTTTTCGTAATATAAAATGAATAATTATTTTGTCATGGATAATGTGGTTTTGTAGATTGAAGAGAATTTCTAAAAATTTAGTTTATCATCAATACATTATAGCTGAATTTCAAGATTTGAAATAACATCGTATTCTATTTTAGTATATGATTGAGTTGAAATGTAATACCATAAGTTATTTTATGATTTGTTGTTCATATTTTTTTATGTTAAGTGGAAATTGGTTTTACTGTTTTAATAGTAATTTAGTGTTGAATCTTAAAATATTTTTTCATGCTTGGAAATATTTTGTATAAACTAGTGAATTTTTTTCTGTTACAGTTTGCCCCCTTTAATGCAAAATATTAGCTCCGTCCTTGTGGTTAATCGTCATGTTAGACTAGTTAAATTCGTTCACAAGAGGAGTTACGAGCACGGTTAAGACTTCATGTTCTTACCAATGAGGGTCAAACGGGATATCTCTGGTTTGCCCTCACCCCTTTTTCGATGAGCCAAAAAAAAATGCATGGCCTCCGAGAGTGGCCCCTTGCTTGTCACCAAAGTTTCTGAGCCGGCCCTATCACAAGGCCAATAAAGTCGCGCTTTATGCTTCATATTTGAAAAAAAATCTAAATTTTTTAGGTCTATAGTTAGTCCAAATCAAAATTGTTTAAATCCATAAAATTTTAGGCCCCAAAAAAAGCCTTATGAAATTTAAATCCAATTAAAAATAAACAACCCATAATATTAAAAATATACCAAAACAATTTGTTTAGGAAAAAAAAATAGACAAAGCAGTAAAAATAATAATTTCAACTAGTCAACTAAAACACACCATTCATCTCTCTCTAGTAAACTACCGTCCTCCCTCTTACTCTTTACTAAACACATTTTTCCTTTTTTTTTTTGTTACGAATTTTTTTTAATTTCTATTAAAAATATACCAATTTTTTTTATTAAACTAGAAAATTAAAATCAATAGCCCATGATTGTTTAAAATTATAAAAAGTAAAATTGATGAAATCTTTCTTATAATCGACTATCTCAAGAAAATATAAAAAGATATGGCAGTGAAACTTAAAACATAAAAAGTATTAATCAAAAAATAAAAATTTTAAATAAAAATTTATAAATATTAAAAATAAAAATCTCATTTTTAATAATCGCTTTAAATTTCAAATAATTTTGGACCACCCCTGTGAAGTTTTTTTTTTTTTTGGATTTAACCTAACCACTGACTCTAACCCTGCAAAGTTTATTGTAGTTAATTGCCCATTAATTTTGTGTAGTTGCTAAATAAGTAGGGCCTGACCCGTAAGGAGCTATATTCACTCCGCTGGATGAGTAAACATTAACCGTTCAATGATTTTCATGCACGTTTTTTGAACATATTTTTGAAAAATGAACGTTTTAATATCAGTTTTGACAATCTTGCATTCTAGTGATTTAGAGCGTAATATTTATGTTGAGGCAAAAAATCTATGGTACCTCAATGAGCTCATGATGTAATTTCTAGAAAAGAATTTTGAACTGTCTCAATCTTCTTCCTGCAAAACGAATAAACTGCTCAAAATCGAAGTGCTTCGATCGAAGACACTCCGATGTTTAAGTCAGTAATAGAACGAAAAGAGTAGCACGAAGACAAGGAGAGTTCAGCGTACATTTCACCTTGATTTCCTGCTCCTTTTATAGGTCATTAATCCCTTAGGGTTTTCATAAAATTAGATTCAAGGTGGCACACATTCCTTTAGTTCAGTAGTCGAGTTTGGGAAGTTACTAATCCTTCTCCAATAATCTCTCTGAATGCCTTCAATTTTGTCGATTTTGTTTATCTAATTGCCTGAGTTTTAGACGAATCTTAATCTCTATCTATCGTTTGAAATAGCTTAGGCTCATCTAAAGCCGAGTACTTCTAATATTTTTCGAACAAATTAAAAGATTTGTTTTAGCACAAACTGTCATTTCCTAGCGTCTTGCCGAACACTTTAATTAAGTTGGCTTGGTACAAACTGAGCCGCTTCTTTTACTTAGCTGAATAGAAAGTTTGACTTAACAATGAAGAGAAGTAGACTATTTCTTTGTTTGTCGAACCACTGACTAGCTCGGTTCGGACGAAAGACTTAATAGAGGATTTTTCAAATTTTTAGTCACGTGACTAGTTTTGTCAATATCACGTGAACGCAATTAATGTTATAACACGTATAATAATAGGGGTTCTCCCTTTCAATTTATATATACATAATTTTTATCTTTAGGTATGAAAGAAATTATAATTATAATTTAAACTCATTACAAAAATATTTAAAAAAATATAATTTCACAACTATGGGAAAAATGTAAAACACAACTTCAGGAGAAGAAAGTATGAGTGTGACACGTGTCGAATTAAACAGGTAAAAAACTTTAACACGAACCGTTTAACAAACGGATAACACGACACGACTCGTTTAACCTGCTTAATTTTAATTTATTATTATTTTATTATTATATTTTTTGTGGTTGTCACTAAATTAAAAAAAAATTGTAGCTATCACTAAAAATAATATATATATTTTCTATGACTGTCACTAAAAAAAATTCTTAATTTTTTTAAATAATCGTTAATTTGTTATTATATTAATTTTATTTAAATGAATAAACAAGTGATAAATGGATTAACAAGACTCATCCGAACATAACTCATTTATTAAATGTATCTAATAGTTTAATTAGTTTACCCGTTTATCATTCAAATTTATTAAAATATCGCTATCATTTACTTAATTCGTATGAATTTATATCAATTAACGTGTTATATCGAAGTTTAACAAGCTTAGAAGAGACAGGGAGAGAGATGCGTTAAGCGTGCTTGGGAGATTAAGTCAACTTTAGGCCTAATCAATGGGACCCAAGGTCTTGTCAGCCACCGAAACCGACAGTGTTTCCCCTGCGCAAAATAACAGTTCTCAGTGGTGGGCAGCCAAACAACAGAAGCCCTTGGTCCACGTGCGCTACTTTACCTTCCCAGCCTTACACGTGGCATTCAATAATTTGCCCATTTTTGCAACGGCTACATAAGACTATCTTCGGTGACCCGGCCCAACTTTTAGCGGACCTTTTGATAAGTTTCACTTCATAAAAGACAAAAATCTTCAAATCAAAGTGAAAAACAAAACCATCTATAGTTGATCTTTAACGGTTTATTCAACCCTTTTAGCTGGAAACCACTATTTTTTCTTTATAGGGGTTGATTTTTACTTTTTTTTTTAATTTAGTAATAATGCCTGAGCTAACAATTTTAAATAAAAAAATACCAAAAATTCACAATCGAGTAGATTAAATTCAAGTCTCGACTTTCTATACGTTATGAAGAGTGGGATCAGCCATCAATAATATAAGAGTAATGTTATTGGGACCTAAAAATCTGACCTAATTTGCTAACTTAATTCACTGTGATCATTAGATTGGCTGTGGGCTCCATCAAACATTAAAATTTGGTATTAATCCAATGGTTCCAATGAAACCACATCATTTGGTCAGAAAATTAAGTCAATTTTTTAGGTTCAAATAGTATTATTCATAATATAAACTAATTCTATGAAGGTTTTATAGATAATTTGGATTTCTTTGATTTTTTTTATCTTCTTTAAATTACTATGTCGGCATTCTTCAATTGGTTTAAAAGGATTTTGATAATATCTCTACAATTAAATTACTATGATCTAATTGAAGTCCCTAATAAATGACCCACCATACATGCATCGGAGATTAGGAGTGCAACTTCAGTTGGGCAATTCGATTTCAACCCAAATCGAACTCAAAAAAATATGGATTTGAGCTAGAGTTCTTAGTACTTAGATTGAACTTGGGTCAAAACCCCCCGACCTGAATTTAATTTAGGCCGGACTTGGGTTGAGGCATCGGAACCCGAATTTAACTCGAACCCGACAAATTAAATTTTATATATATATATACACACATACACACAAATCATTAGCATTTTTTTTTCTATTTTTACTCAGTCGTCTTCTGTGTCTTGTTGCTTGCTACTTTGTTATGCGTGATTAATAGTGATAGTATGAAAATTTAAGTTTAATGTTTTTATGGGTCTAATTTCTATATTTTCTGGGATTGTCCTTTGAGATCACTAGTTTTTTGGTGTGAAAGCAGATGATCAATAATCGTGCACTGTTATGAATGAAATATATGGATTGTTTTTTGAATTTATAATTATTCCCCCTATCTCTGTCTCTTTTGCAGTGAACCCGAATTCAACCTGAGCTCGCCCAAATTAAACTCGGGTAGTGTTCGGGTTGAGTTTCTCAACTCGAGTTAGGGTTAGGGTTAAGGTTAGGGTTAGGATTGAAGATTATATATCTAAGGTTGAACTAGGATTGATTGTCTAACCCGCCCGAATTACACCCCTATTAGAGATATGTCCGTTTGCCTATTTTAGTTACCCAAAATGGCTGAGCTAACATATTTAAATAAAAAACGATACAAAAAATTCACAGTTGATTAGATTGAATTCAAGTCTCGACTTTGACATGAATATCGACTTTGAAAGACCAAATTCTTAATGTTTCTGTTATAAAACGTGGGATAAGCCAGAAAATACATAAACTAAATCCATGATGATTTTAGAGATAATTTGGATTCTTTGTTTTTTATCTTCTTTAAAGTATCATGTGAGCATCCTTCAATTGGTTTAAAAGGACTTTGACCTTATCTCTATAATTACTATGGCCTAATTGAAATCCCTAATAAATAACCTACCATACATACATTGGGATATGTCTGTTTACCCATTTTAAATACTCAAAGTGGTTGAGCTAACATATTTAAATAAGAGAAATGCTACATATCTTAAATTTATATCCTAAATATACATTCCAAATCAATGGGAACCATTGGATGAGTGAGTCCCATCAACTTTTTTCATTGAGACCCACTCATCCAATGGTTCCTAATAATTTGGGATGCACATTCGAGATACAAATTTGAGATATAAAGCATTACTCTTTAAATAAAAAGCAGTACTAAAAATTTACAATCGATTTGATGGAATTCAAGTCTCGATTTTGAAACGAATATCGACTCTATATTTGTCTTTAACAAGGACCAAATTCTTAATGTTTCGGTTATAAAACGTGGGATAAGCCATCAAATGCATAAATTAAATCCATAATGATTTTAGAGATAATTTGGATACTTTGTTTTTTTTTATCTTCTTTACAGTATCATGTCAGCATCCCTCAATTGGTTTAAAAGGACTTTGAACTTATCTCTATAATTACTATGATCTAATTAAAGTCCCTAATAAATGATCTACCATATATACATTGGGGATATGTATGTTTGCCTATTTTGAGAGTTAAATGAATTATGCTACCTTTCAATTATAGATATATACATTAAAGTTCTAAAACAGATTAAAGTTCCTCATAATGGACCTACCATTTATACAAAAAGGATCCTTTAAAATTGTAATTTGGAATGTTATTTAAGATACTGGGACGTGTTTTTCATCGTGCTTGTTGGTTATCAAAAAGTGAGTGTCATTATTTTTGGTTGTGCGCGCCTAATCAATAATTCAATACTCTTTTCTAAATGTTTTTATCTTCTTCTAGCCATAGATGTTCAAGTGGGTTTAATGGCATTTTCTCATTTATTTTCATGTATGAACTTATTTTTCAATTACATATGAATAACTTAATTTCAATGGACATTTTGATGAAATACAAATTAAAAATAGAAAAAATTACCAATAAATATTACTTTTTTCAATAAACATCAATTAAGTTCTATCATTTTTATTTTATATCAATGAAGTTTTAATCTTAATATTTTATCTCAATGAAATCCTAAATTTCATAAAGGCTATATTTTATTGCAATTCTATCATTCTTTTCACAAATTTTGACACTTAAGGTATTAGTAATATAATAACATTAGTCGTCTTTTATTCATACATATCTCAACTTCTTGTTTTTTAAATTATAAATTGCCTACTTGATAATTTTATGAAAATTTTAATTACTAATATTTTTTAGAATTGTCATTATGAGATGCAACAGATGATTTTGGACTCTATGTATTCTCGATGAACAGGTGTTTCATGACAAAAACTCTAGTACTTTGTGATTTTAGAATCGTGATTAAAATGAATATTAATACCTATACAAAAATTAAGTATCCATATGTTTGTAACTGTAGTTTCAATAAAAAAACTCGACATTATTTATAGAAAAAAATTAAGTAAATTAAATCAAATAAAAAAGGATTATAATTGATTCACTCTCGAAAAACATAAAATTAAGTTAAACAACAGTTGATACACAACAAGAAGAATGAAAAAGGTTTTGGTAACTAAAGATTAAGTATACAATTAGAATATAATTAAATTCGGACTTAATTGAAATAAAATCTATATTACAAAATACAACACAATTTAAATTTAAAAAGATAAACAAAAGAACTTTTATTTTTTGATGTTGAGATCTCTTTAAATTTTACTTTAAAGTTAATCCAACAGTCAGTATTAACACCTCAAATTTAATAGGGAAAATAAGACCTAAGGGTTTATTTGAGATGACTTTTAAAAAACATTTCAATAACTTATAATTTTTCATAGGTACTTTAAAAAAAATAGTATTTGAAATTACATTACTACCCCACTGTCCGACCACCATCACCACTACCACCACCCCAATTACCCCCATAACCACCACCAGCACCATTACCATCGCCGGTGTCACCCCACTACCACCAACGTCGTCGTCACCACCACTATCGCCACCACTCCCGCCATCCCACCATTACCATCGCTGCCACCGCCCTAAACCACCACCACCACCATTACCGTCGCCCCACCCCACCATCAGCACCGTTGCCAACACCTTACCACCACAGCCCCCACAACCATCACCACCACCACCCGTCATCATCCACCATTGCTGCCACCCACTGTCACCCATCCCCATCACCACCACCGGTATTCGCCACCACCCATCACACTGTCATCCAAAAGCACCCATCGTTTTCCATTACCACCATTGTCCCCCACTACCACCACCATCACTGTCAACCACAATCAGCGTTGCTCACCACCACCCATACCCAACATTACCACCACCATCACCCATAATTGTCGTTACCGCCATCATTACCCAAAATCGACCATCACCATCACTGTTGCTACCCACGGCTATTACCAACACCACTGTCATCGTCACTCATCACAACCATCGACGTCTCCTACCACTACCACTGTCATCCACCATTATTATCATCACTCATCCCCACTACAACTAGTGCTTATATGTTTGAGATTTGATTTTTGGATATGAATAGAAATATATTTATTATTAACTATTTTTTTTTTACTTTCAGATACAGACAATAATTAGTCGATATAATAAAGTACAATACAATTCAAATCTCAAAAAATAAATAAAATAACTTTTATTTTTTGCGGTTGAAATTTTTTTATATTTTACTTTAAAATTAATCCAACGGCTAATATTAACACCCCAAATTTAACAGAGAAAATAGGTCCCAAGGGGTATGTTTTGAAAGATTTTTTAAAAGTGTTTTTACAACTTATAACTTCTCATAAGGATTTTAAAAAGAAAAAGTACTATTTGGAACAGCCCCACCACCATCACCATTATCACCATCGTCGCTGCCGCCTCACCACCACTGTCGTTGCAGCCACCACCACCACCTCTATCATAACAACCACCACCACTATCCCCCACCACCATTGTTGCCGCCACCCTACCATCATCCCACTACCACCATCACCGCCACCCCTACCACCACTACCGTTGTTGCCACCTCATTACCACCTCTACCATAACCACCACCCCCACTGTAAAACTAGGCTAAAATTTGAACTTTTATGAATAAAGGGAAAAACGATAAATTATCACCACTATTCAGGTTGTAAATCTAAATTTTTTTAGAGCTCGAATGATGAAACGGACCTCACCTTTAGATTCGTCTTGCGAAATCTAGTTATCCTGTCGAATTTTAAGATAGTCGAATTTTTTGTATTTTACGAGGCGATCGGGTCTTGGGGTGACCCAGATACAAAATTTTTAAGAAAATTATGAATTTTGGGAAAATAAATGAAGGCAAGTTAAAATAAAAATATTTTAAACTTAAACCAGAGCAAAATTTAATTATTTTGGGATGAAAATATACCCGAAAAAAAAGAGACGTGTGGCGCGTTGTAGGTCAAGCATTTAGAAAATATAAATAGGGGAGAAAATCAATAAAGGAAGAGAGGGAAAATGAGGGTTTTTTCAACTTCTCTCTACGATCTACGGAGCTAAAGAGCTCGAATTCACTCGGCCCAAGAACTAAAGTCGGTCTTCTCGACAAAGGTTAGGCGTACGTACCAAAAAATGAGGGCTTTCATCGAAGGAGTGAAAACCAAAATTTGGGGAAGTTTGTAGATTGAGCTTGAGTCGAATTTTGGAGCTTCCTACGAGTATTCCAGGTAAGATTTCTCTTACTTTAGTTTATTTACAACCTAGAATGTTATATTGAAATAGGTAGGTTGATAGATGTGTATATCACTTGCTTATTAAAGAGATTGTGGTGAAATGGGTGTTGAAATTGAGTAGATTAAATTCTATTTTGAAATGAGTATGTAGAAATTGCATAAGGTAATTTCTTAATTTATGTGAATTATGGGCATGCTATGTGTTTACATAATGCCTTGAGAAATTGAGTGCGTTATCTATAATATAAAACAGAGCGGCTCAAATCCCAATATTTTAACATCTAACGGTCTCAAAACAATTAAAGCTTCAACATCTAACGGCCTTCTTCATCAAAGGCTTTAACATCCAACGGCCTTCATTCATCAAAGGCTTCAACAAGCCGATCCTACGGTCTTAAATTCATTCATCCAACGGTCAAAATTTTATAATTTTTAACTTTAATATTTTCCCTTAAAAAAAGTCAACAATTGCGGCTGAACTTCTAACACATCCTATGGTCTCAAATTCACTCATCCAACGACCAAAAAATTATAATTTTTTTCCTTAATATTTCTCCTTCTAAAAAGTCAACGATTACGACTGAACTTGAAATACATTCTACGGTTTCAAATTCATTCATTCAACGGTTAAAGAAATTATAATTTTTTCCTCCCAACAGATCAACAATTACTGTTGATCTTGAAATACATGATTTTCTCTAACATAATAATTAAATTGATCAAATTTGTTATTAATATCATCTATGTAGTGTAACATTTTGAATTTGTATAAGACACAATGAAATTAAAAAAAAACTCATCAATTTAAGATTAAAAAAAAGGGCGTTGTTTAATTAATTTTATTTATTTAATTAATTATATCAAACTAATTAATTTTTTTTATCTCTTAAGAAAACTCAACGCTAATATATTATTATAAATTAATAATTTTGTAATAGCTTGTATTAATTAAAAAATAAAAATCTATAATACAAAACATAGCGGCTCAAATCCCAATATTTCAACATCCAACGGTCTCAAAATAATTAAGGCTTCAACATCCAACGACCTTCATTCATCAAAGGCTTCAACAAGCCGATCATACGGTCTTAAATTCATTTATCCAACGGTCAAAATTTTATAATTTTTAACTTTAATATTTTCCCTTAAAAAAGTCAACAATTGCGGCTGAACTTCTAACACATCCTATGGTCTCAAATTCATTCATCTAACGACCAAGAAATTATAATTTTTTTCCTTAATATTTCTCCTTTGAAAAAGTCAACGATTATGACTGATCTTGAAATACATCCTACGGTTTC
>CM042195.1:3173472-3184928 GCA_023539305.1 Ilex asprella | reverse complement strand
CAGTTTGTAATATAAAACAAGGCGGCTTCAATAAATCAATTCTACGGCCTTAAATTCATTCATTCATCGATCAACAAATTATAATTTTTGTACTTAATATTTTTCCTAAAAAATCAACGATTATGACTTATCTTGGAACACATCTTACAGTTTCAAATTCATTTACCCAATGATCAAGAAATTATAATTTTTTTCCTCAATATTTCCCTTTCAATAGGTCAACGATTACGACTAATCTTGAAACACAAGATTTTTTCTTACATAATAATTAAATTGGTCAAATTTATCATTAATATCATCTGTATAGTATAACATTTTGAATTTGTATAAGACACAATGATAGTATTTTAATTAAAAAAATTCATCACTTTAAGATTTAAAAAAAAAAATTATCTATTATACTTAAAAACAGACTCTAACACTATCAATCTAATTGTTACAATACATTAAATCTCTAATTGTGTCTCAATAACATTGGTAAAAAAAAATTTAATTGAGTCAAACAAGTTAGGTATTAGAACAAAAAAATAAAATCAAAAAGTTCATACCAAATCTCTTAAAATTAGAAAATTAAACTTGATTTTTTAGAATATTAGTATGATTTGTTGAAATCTCATTTGGTTAAAAAATTATGGAATATATTGCCAAAAATGACTAAAATGTGAAATTTGTAAGATGATTAAAAATTATAAAATATTACTTCTATTTGTGTCAAATAAATTATGTAATTGATTCTTAATGTATAGATGTTATTATATTATTTTTTTTAAAATAAACCCCTTTTATGTTTAATGAATTTTTAAGTATCAGATCCGATATAAAAATATATAACATTATTTTTATCTATTATACTTAAAATGTGTCCACCCTATATCATATTTTTGTTTCACCACTGTTATAAGAGATCTTCACTCCTCACTTTTTCAAATTAATCGTTGGTTTACATTGCACTGTGCCTTCAGGCACGGGTTATCCCTAGTTACTTGATATGTAATGGCATGCTTGAGCTACGGTTCTAGATAAAATGTTGAAATGTATATGTTTATACATCGACATTGTGAGAATTATGAGAACTATATGTCTTTGATATAATTTGTCATGGGGTTATATGAAATGTGCTGGAAATAGTTCATATGGCATACATAGTACATTGAACATTGTATTATGGTTGCAACGAAACATTACATTGCATATGCACGGGAACATCGCATTAAGTGGGTGTGTGCGTGCATGAATAGAGTCAACACCACACTTGGTGGTTGATGAGTGGACTTAAGTGAGCTAGGTCCAGGGGCGGAGCCAGAAATCTTCTCCAGTGGGAGCAACAACAGTCAAAATTTTAAATGTTCACAAAAATATATTTTTATTAATAGAACGTCAGTTAATTGTACAATTCATATACATAAGCGATATAAAAAAAAGCCAACAAAAAAAAACTCACTATGAATTTATCTATAAGACCTAACCAAAAAAAAAAGAAAAATTGAACCAAAAAATTAAGCTCAATCATATATTGAGTCTATAATGAAAGAATCCAAATTGTCGAACATCATATAAATATTCATAGTTACTCCTAACGAGTTTTCATATTTTGAAATCGTTGTATGATAATTTTATTATCAATGGTAGTTAAAATTACTTTCTTGACATATGTAACTAAGCAATTGTTCATCCATTGATCTCTCATTCGATTGCACAATTAATTTTTTAAAAATTAATTTATTCAGTCACAAACTTAGTATTAATCAGTGAATTTTAACAAACAATAAAAACTAACTTAAACTATGACTATTCTATTAAATTAAACCTAGGTATCAGAATTACTTAACCCATCACAATAAAACTATTCAAACCACCAAATCAAAACAATTTAATTTAGCACATAATAGAGGACTACACGCCCTATTCCAATTCAACATAAAAGAATAAAATAAAAGAGAGGGCTACAAACCCTAATTCCAATTCAACATAAAAAAAAAAACACAAGAGAGGATTCCAAGCCCCAATATCAATTAAATATATAAAAAATAAATCATAAAAGATGACTATAAGCCCCAATTTTAACATATAAAAATAAATGCAGGATTATAAACCCCAATTTCAATTCAATACATAAAACAATAAAACACAAAGAGAACTACAAGCCCCATAAATTTTTTAAAACTTTTTAGTGGGGGCAGCTGCCCCCACTGCCCCTATTGTGAATCCGCCGCTGGCTAGGTCAATGGCTTGGCCGAGTCGCACGGTTGTGCATGGTAAAGAGGGTTGAGGTTAGCAAGAAAGGCTAGAAGATCCCTCGGGGTGCGAGGCCTGGTGATTTGGATACGCACTTCTGTTGGTACAAGTCCATAAAGTGTGTCGGTGTACGCAGAACCGTTGGTGGAAATCTATAAATTCCGTGTCGGTTGAGTGCCGTTGGTGTAAGTCCATAAATACTCAACCCACCAAAGACCCTGGAATGGAAGATGTCATTTGATGTGTAACATAGATGACGAACTCATAACCATCACTGTTTTCCACCACCACCACTGCCGTCCACTACCACTATCACCGTTCACTACCACTAGCCCTGGTGTTTAAATTCATTCCTCTCTCCTCTATGTTTGTGATTTGATTTTAGAATTAAATACAAATATATTTATTAACCATTTTTTTATTGCTTTGTGCCTTTAGGCGTAGGTAATAACTAGTATATATATAATAACATACAAATATTGAGGACATAAAAATGATTTTTACTTTTTACGGCTGAGATCGTTTTAAATTTTATTTTGAAGTTAATCCGACAGTTAATGTTAATTCTCTAAATTTAATAGAAAAATAGGCTCCCAATGGTGTGTTTATGGTGACTTTGCTTGTAAGACTTATAACTTCTTATAAGTACTTTAAAAAAAATAAACATTAGTGTTTGGAAAACTTATTATAATTACTTTCAAATAAGTCAAAAATAGTTTTACCACTTAAATAAGTAAGTAAAAAAATAAAAATTAACTTATACTAAATCATTTCTCTATAAAAAAATTTACCATTACCACCACCTTCACCGCCACCATTGTCATCACCACACCACCACCACCGTTATCGCCACCACCATCACTATCACCATTGTCACTCACTGCTACCACCCACCACCATAATTATCTCATTCTTATATTTATTACCCCCTACCATCATCACTGTCACCACCATCATCGTTGTCTACCACCTGTCGTTGCGCACCACTACCGCCACCCATTGCCAGCCACCGCCACCACCATCACCCACCACCACCATCGCTCACAATCACCACTCACACCCCACCACCACCATTGTCAACCACCATCATTGTCGCTTACCACCACCTACGCACACCATCACCACCACTGTCACTCGTGACTATCACTATCACTATCATCATCGTTGCCACCTACAACTGCCACCACCACCATAATCGGCATTGCCCACCACCATTACCACAGCTCATTCCGCTACAATTGATGTTTAAATTTTTTTTTCTCCTTTATGTTTGTACTTTGATTTCAAGTGTGAATACAAATATATTTATGATTGATCATTTTTTTATTACTCCCAAATATGAAGGTATGAGCAATAACTAGTATTAAAAATAAGATTTCATCGATATAAAATAAAATATATAGAACTTAATGGATATTTGTATAGAAAAAGTAATACTTCATGGCAATTTTTATAACCTATTCTTGTTATGCATGCTACCCCCATTAATTTCTCTTGCCACATGGAATGAACTTTCTTGTGCCATAATTATATGAGTAATGATGTGGAGATAACAATGTCAATTTTACCTATGAACACAAACCCCACTCAAATTTGGTTTGACACAAAACTCCAAAATAGTATGATTAATTGACATGAATAATAAATTAGTTAAATTAAAGTTTAAAATGAATAACACGATTAACGGATATTGAAATAGAAAATAAGAATTTAACAAGTATTATAGATTAAAAAATAAGAATTTTCTAATTTTTTAAATAGTATTAAATGAGTTGTTGTGGAATTAAATAATTTTTTTATTGACACAAATTCGACACGTATCAAAATAATCTTACACAAAAATAACACGATTAAAAGTAATACGATGTAAAAATAACACGACATGACACGATTGACACTCTTATACAGAGATATAATTTGTAGTAATTAAGGACCTAATTAAACAAACATATTTAATTATTATTATTATTATCTTACTACAGAATGGCTTGATTTGCGCCGATTATTTCCCCAATTCGAATGGTGACCACTAACTTCTCCGATTGGATAATCAAATTAAATCTAAATTATATATACAAACCAAATGAAATTTTTGTAACATTAGCTTTGTTTGGAGTTACCCAAATTGAAAGAAGACAAAGACGCAAAAGCACGTCAAGTTGGACAGGGTAATTATGTGGTTGGAAATAGAAATTTGAGGATTAAAATAAAAAGCTGAAAATTGGGAAAAATAGAATATAATAACACAAGGCCAAAGTGGTAGGGACCCACTTTGAAATCTGTGAGACTATGACAGAGACGGCAGTTTCGCTTCCCATCTCCTCTGGTGCGCAGGTTTATTTTAAATGCGCCCCCCTGTTGTCTTTCTCTTTCCGCTCGTAGTTTTTCGCGTGTGAGGAGTCTCTGACGGAGCGAAGTCTCCTCCCTCACACTTTTTAATCTATCACCCTACAGAGATTGAGGAATCTAGGGTTTTAAAGCATTCAAAGTCCATCTAAAGGTCCGTTTTTTGGTGGTTTAGTTACTTTGTACCCTTAATTTCTCTTGTTTTCTTTCATGGATTTGTATGTACATGTTAATTGCCTTCTGGGTTTGTCTTTTTGGATTGATTTTCATACACCCAATCGAACCTGATCTCCTGGGTAGTGATTTATTTTGAAGATGAACCTTTGATGAGTTTGATTTTTTGGGTCTTTTCTTTTGTCATAAGTCATAATGGGTTCCTTACTATTTGGGTTTCTGTTTGGTATGTTTATGAACGGTTGAAGATCTGTGTAGTAAATCAGTAGATTTACGGAGGCTCATTTGGGTACTTATGACTTACTTAGCCTAGGTCTATTGGGTTGTAGGATTTAGGGTTTTTATAGATTTGAATTGAGAGTGTGACAAGATGGAGGAGGTTGAAGAAGCTAACAGAGCAGCTGTAGAGAGTTGCCATAGAGTTCTTAGCCTGTTATCTCAGCAACAAGATCAGAGTCGGTATAGGAATTTAACGGTAGAAACTGGAGAGGCTGTGTTTAGGTTCAAGAAAGTTGTTGGTCTTCTTAATACTGGTCTGGGCCATGCAAGAGTTAGACAGATCAAGAGAGTTCAAATCCCTTTTCCTCAAAACATCCTTTTAGAAAACCCAATGTGTAAAACAGATCATCAACCCAAGCCCCTTCAGCTTCTTCAAAATAATGCCCTTGAAAATTCCATGCAAGAAATTGGTTCAAATGTTAAAGGTACTCTTAGTTTGGAAAACCCATCATTGGAATTGGGTTCAAATGGACAAAACCTTCTTCTGCATGGCAAACAAATTCTACCACCAAACTTTCACTTCCTTCAACAGCAGCAACAAAGATATCAGCTTCAGCAGCAACAATTGAAACAGAAAGCAGAGATGATATACCACCGGAGCAATAGTGGCATTAATCTGAATTTTGATAGCTCTACTTGCACACCCACCATGTCATCCAATAGGTCTTTTATTTCTTCGTTAAGCATTGATGGTAGTGTGGCTAATTTGGATGGAAACGCCTTCAACTTAATTGGGGCATCTCGTTCTACGGATCAGAGCTCATACCAGTACAAGCGGAGGTGCTCTGGTAGGGGAGATGACGGGAGCGTGAAATGTGCAAGCACTGGTAGATGCCACTGCTCAAAGAAGAGGTTGTTATTTGATTATCCACTCCTCTTTGAATTGAATGTCTCATCTGGTAGTCTTAGTTTTCCCCGGTATCATTTTCCCTTTATTCTATCAACAGGAAGCATAGGGTTAAGAGATCAATCAAAATACCTGCAATCAGTAGCAAGCTCGCAGATATTCCCCCTGATGAGTATTCGTGGAGGAAGTATGGCCAGAAGCCAATTAAAGGTTCTCCTCATCCCAGGTACTTATATAATACAGCTTGGTTGTGAGAATGCCCACATTGTACATTGTTAATTTTGACCTATTTGTCCAAGTATTGGTCATTTCTCGATGTGATTTACAGTTTGATGTGCGATATATGTTATTGATTCTGTTTTAAGCTGTAATCGTTTTTTTATGGATCTAAATCTTCACGTATGGGTTCTTATGTTGTTATTTTTTTGTTTCACTTTATACTGCGTAGATCATCTATTTTGATTGCACATTTCTGTTGTGGGAACTTTGCCATAAGATGAGAAAGTTTGTCCTTTTTGGCGCGCGCACACACACACACACACACACACACACACACACAGAAGATGCTCTAGCATAAACACCCTTTGGTAGTTAGCACTGACTGAATTTGGGCAAACCAACTATGCCTAATACTTTTAAAGTTGTATTGGTTGTTTTTTTTTCTTTATGTTGATTATTTATCAAGTGAACATCTGATTGGTAGTTTGGGTATGACGTATTGTAAATGACACAAAAGGTGGCACCATATTTTTGACTTGATAAAGGAAAAAACTTTCTAATGTTAGGTGCTTGAAGTCTCTTATTCAAGTTTCAAAGAAAACATATTCTAATGTTTACTCATTTTTATATAGTAGCTGAAAGGACTCTGAAGAATTTAATGCTTCTTATTTGGAGCAATCAATACCTAATAATTGTGTTCTCTGATATTTCTTTGGTTCTCATGAACTAAACAGATGAATTTTGATTAAATTTAGCTGAGTTGTCGTTCGTGTTCTCTGATGTTTCTTTGGTTCTCATGAACTAAACAGATGAATTTTGATTAAATTTAGCTGAGTTGTCGTTCGTGGGCTTTGTGCAGGGGTTACTACAAATGTAGTAGCTTGAGAGGCTGCCCTGCAAGGAAACATGTGGAGAGGTGCTTGGAAGACCCTTCGATGCTTATCGTAACTTATGAAGGTGAGCACAATCACCTCCGGTTACAATCACAATCAACGAACACATGAACTTCCAATCGAAGTTTGGCAAGAACAGTCCAAGCCCTTGATGCTCAATCCTTCAAGCTCTATCTTGTGATTGGCTTGAATTGCTCCTGTACATAGTTTGTGTGACTCAAACTTGAAGAACCATTGAAGCAAAATTTTTGGGAGAATCAGGTTTTGAAGCCTTCTAGATGTTTGGAAGTAGACATGAAGCCCATCCCCAGATTGAAGAATCCTGTGGAATTGAGGGGTCCTGATTGTAAGAACTAGAACAATCCCTCATCTTGTAAGACAATCTTTTCTTCAACTGTTCTGGGCTTTTTACTCAAATGGATTACATTATGGTGGCAAATTTTTGGTTTTTAGAAGCAGAATCTTGACTAGCATTGTAACAATAGCTTTTTACTTTGAAGTAGTGCTCGATATCCTAGTTATGCAATTAGTTCTGTCAGGTCTGATTAGAAGTCCTAAATGTGAATTAATTTGCATCAGGGTTTGTAGTGTTAGGTTATCGCATTAATATTAGGGAATGTTGGAACTTAAGAGTTGCATTGAAAAACTAGAATCTTTAAGCAGCCTTGTGTGAGGCAATGGTGTAGTTAGTGTACATGGAACTAGTTAGTAGTGTGTATCAGATTTTTAGGTGCATTTTGAGTGATTCAGAGGAAGGTTAGTGTAATTGAATTTCCGATTTGCTTAGCTTAGCTTTTACTTTTATGGAGGGTGGTGGGATTGGGAAGCTTAATTTAGATGTAGTTTTGAGAATAATTATTAGGACTTGAACTCTAATATGAAACAGAAAGTAGAAGAATAGTTTGCTTTTTGTGTGTTGGGTATCAGAATGTGTGTCTCTGAATCAATGGTATCGTGTTGTTGCTTAATTGAGTTGAGTGGAATTTAAGCCATTCTCTCATTTATCATATAAACATGCTCGCTACCTTTAAGCCAGTCCACTACTGTGTGTGTGTGTCACTTGCAAAGCCTTTTTTTTTGTATTTAATTGTAACCATAAGGATTTAAAATATTTTTTTTGCAAATAACTTAATTTTTATTATTATTATTATATTCAAATACCATAAAAACATAGAACTAAAACTAATAAGAAATAAATTATAGAATATCGACTTAGATAATTTGAACGTGTTTATAAAAGATCTAACAATATATTGATAAAGAAAGGTGATTTGATACAATTTAATAGTGTAATACGAAAGATAGAATTAAACTTAAAATATTGTGAGCGAATTAATAAAAAATAAAAAATAAATGTGATGCGTCTTACTTAACATATTGTTCTTGACTTGATAGAGTGCAATAGAAAAACATAATTTATATATTTTTTTACCTCAAATAATTGTTTATTGAGGTAAGTCGGTGTAATTAAAGAAATATTATTTGGATTCTAAAAAAATACAACATTTGTTGAGTTTGCCGATCGTAATTCTTCAATAGGTATTAAGTTTTGATAAAATATTATCTGTTTGTTGGGGTCCGAAACATGACTTTTGTTCATGTTCAAAATGCTACCAATTTTCCCCCCCAAACATTATGATAATAAAAAATTAACAAAAATAGCATAAATGACGTTTACCATAAATACAAAAATTCATTTAATACCATAAATAAGATTTCTCGGCAGCTTTGAATGCATTGATTTTTTATTTTTTGGAAATGCAATAAATTAAAATTTTGTAAAAATAGGACTACCACAAGAGTTAAATCCAAACTCCACATTAAGAAGGGGAAACAAAAACAGTAAATGAATGTAAAAATTTTAAGGTAATTAAACCGAGGAAATCTTTTGAGTAATGATAATAATTATCTGAATGCAAAATGAGTCACCACCGAGTCAGTGGCAAAACACACGTGTTAACACAGGCTCGCTCCGAAAAGTCCAAAAAGCATCTTGATAGACCACTAAAAAACTGTACAAAGAGGTAAATATAACTAACCACGAGGGTAAAACTGGAAAAGAGATTCAAAAAAAATCCCTGCCGTCGAACGCTGAATACTATTACTCTTCTCCGGCGACATTCCGTCGAGTTCACCACCAAAATACGTGGCCGAAGGTCAGAAGAGAGGGGCCGGCAGATTCAGATCGAACAGAAAGGGCTTTTTCTCACTCCTGATCTTCTTGTCTTGCTCGTTCATTGCCATTCCTACAGTATCTAGCTTATATCCAGTATACTCAGAACGAGCCGGTACACATGCCACCGAAGCCTCACCAGAAACTAAAAAACTCCGATCGGAACCATATAATTCCACCGACCACCAATGCGGAAGGTCCTTCGGATTGGCAGCAGGAACTTGTTTGGCCGCCGAAGGAGGCGAAGGCGGAGACGCGGTGTTGATGGTGGCGATGCCTCCGTAGCCAAAGTTAGTTTTTGCTTTTGGTCCGCGGAGGCTTCTAGCCGCTTCATCGTAGGCTCGGGCTGCTTCTTCCGCAGTGTCGAAAGTGCCGAGCCAGCGCCGAGTCTTCTTCCATGGGTCGCGAATCTCCGCCGCAAACCGGCCCCACGGACGCTTACGCACTCCTCGGAAGTGCGATTCTTTGGAAACTCTCGGCACGGGTACTGGTGGGGGATCCCTCCGAGCGCTACCTCGTACGGTGGTGGTCTTGCGGAAGGTTTCGACGGCCATGATATGAGAGAGAACTCCAAAGCCTAAAGAGAATGGCGATAGGGTTTGGATATTTGTAGTGGGGATCGAGGCTGCCTGGTTAACGCCGACAACGTTGCGATTCAGATTTTGTGTTGTTGAAAAAAAAATATTTTATTTACCAAATTTTGAAGATAACTTTTTACGAAAGGCAAATTACACAAAATTCCCTTAAACTTAAGGTCAATTATACATTCCTCCCTCAATTGTTATGGTTGCACTTAACTCCCTCATACTCCAAAATAAAGTGTAAATCGTAACAGAGTTAATAATTTTTATAAAAAGTCTAAAATACCTTCCATTTCTATTTCAAATTTATTTGTGATGCCACCCACTCCAACAAAATCTAAGCACCATTTCCACATTCTCTTATCATAATTACATACTCTCGATTGTCACAATCCAGCAATTGCAACCTCAGTTATTCACTATTAATATTCAAAAGCATAAGACAACAGTCAAACCAAGTCAATGAAACCCCTAACAATCTTCATCCTTCAAATCCCTATATTTAGTTGAATCAAAACTTGAAATATCGCCTCCAATTCATTTCCCAAAAAATCCTCAACACCATCCATGCCTCCTACAGCTACATTAAGGCATGCCCTATAACAATCCAATAATTCAAACGTCCACTCATCATCACTTAGCTATCAACTACCAAAATTCAAAACACACTATAACAACCAAACCTATAGGATTCTCATATTCCAAGTCCCTTAAGCAGGATAAATAAAAATAAAATTGAAAATCTACATGACAATGAGGGTGGTTTGAGATAGAATTTGAATTTGGATGAGCTTTCATTGGCTGACGACATTTACAGGGATATTTGATTTTTCAAAAGAGAGACTAAAGAGGATGGTGTGATGACAGAGATTGATAAAGAGGCAACAACGATAAAAATTGAAGACCTGTTGATTAACGAAAAATATCAATCTTACAAGTTTTAATAAATATGTTAATTTGTACGAATACCAGAATAATTAAAATAAAAAAGAATTCTTTCAATATTATTAATTCGTCGAAAGCTATTTTGCTCAAAGACTTACAAAAATTTGTATAATAGTTGAAACCTTAAACAAATTATAAAATTAAATAAAATAATATAAAATAATTTTTTACTAAAATTAAAAAAAAATTCCTAATTAAATCACATTCTCAACAAAGTTGAATAGAATACTAAAATTCTGGCTATGTACACTGCATCAAAGGTGATGTGACATTTGAAATACAAAAGGCAAGCGAAATTCTTTTACGTTCCGTTTAGTAGCAATGATGAAAAATATGAGAAATATATTTTTTATCTTTCAAAGAAAAAAAGTATGAATGATTCATTTTCCTTTCATTGTGTTTAGTTGGATGGATGAAAAATAAAAATGATTTTTTTTTTTTTTTGGTATTGACTAAGATTTGGGGTGACAATTGAGTCGTATCGTGTTAAATTCGCATTGAGTCATTACGGGATTGTATCGAACATTAGTCACACCTAACTCAACTTATTTAACTAATTGTGTCGTGTCGAGTTACGAGTTGACATGTTTATTTTCGTGTCGCGTCGTGTTCGTGTTCGAGTTAATCAAATTCGTGTCATAAAATTCGTGTCGAATTCGAGTCGTGTCATCGTGTTAGTTAAAATTTTCACTCCTAATTAAGATTGGAAAAATATATTTTTAATTTAAATTTTTAAATTTTAAATTTTTATTTAAAATATATAG
>CM042195.1:3145235-3168472 GCA_023539305.1 Ilex asprella | reverse complement strand
CTTAATATTTCCCCTTTCAAAAAGTCAACGATTACGACTGATCTTGAAGTACATCCTATGATTTCAAATTCATTTATTTAACAGTTAAAAAATTATAATTTTTTACTCCCAACAGGTCAACAATTAATGTTGATCTTAAAATACATGATTTTCTCTAACATAATAATTAAATTGATCAAATTTGTCATTAATATCATCTATGTAGTATAACATTTTGAATTTGTATAAGACACAATGAGATTAAAAAAAACTCATCAATTTAAGATTAAAAAAAAAATAAGGGCTCTACTTAACACATTTATATTGAATATAATTAATTATATCAAACTAACATGTTTTACACATAAGAAAACTCAACGCTAATATATTCTTATAAATTAATAATTTTGTAATAGTTTGTAGTAATTAAAAAATAAAAAAACTTTATAAATGATATTTGTAAATAATTTTTTGATATAAAATATTTTGGTGATATGTTCTTTGATAAATTAAAATTTTAGCTTCTATCAGAGTTAACTCGATTTTAATTACATGTATATAAATTAATATGTTTTTAAGTCAGTTTGTAATATAAAACAAGGCGGCTTCAATAAATCAATTCTACAGTCTTAAATTCATTCATTCATCGGTCAAGAAATTATAATTTTTATCCTTAATATTTTTTCCTAAAAAATCAACGATTATGACTTATCTTGGAACACATCCTACAGTTTCAAATTCATTTATCCAATGATCAAGAAATTATAATTTTTTTTCCTTAATATTTTCCCTTCCAATAGGTCAACGATTACGACTGATCTTGAAACACAAGATTTTTCTAATATAATAATTAAATTGGTCAAATTTATCATTAATATCATCTGTATAGTATAATATTTTGAATTTGTATAAGACACAATGAGAGTACTTTAATTAAAAAAATATCATCACTTTAAGATTTAAAAAAAAAAGAGTTTTATATATTATACTTAAAAACAGACTCCAACACTGTCAATCTAATTGTCACAACATATTAAATCTCTAAATTATATCTCAATAGCATTGGTGAAAAAAAAATTAAACAAGTTGGGTATTAGAACAAAAAAATAAAATGTAAAAGTCCATACCAAATCTTTTAAAATTAGAAAATTAAACTTGATTCCTTAAAATATTAGTATGATTTGTTGAAATCTCATTTGGTTAAAAAATTATGGAATATGTAGCAAAAAATGACTAAAATGTGAAATTTGTAAGAAAATTAAAAATTATAGAATATTACTTCTATTTGTATCAAATAAATTATATAATTTATTTTTAATGTATAGATGTTATCAAATGAATTTTTTTCAAATAAACTCCTTTTATGTTTAATGAATTATTAAGTATCAAATTCGATATAAAAATATATTACATTATTTTTATCTATTATACTTAAAGTATGTCCACCCTATATCATATTTTTGCTCCTCCACTATTATAAGAGATCTTCACTCCTCACTTCTCCAAATTAATCGGTTGGTTTACGTTACACTGTGCCTTTAAGCACGAGTTATTCCTAGTTTTGATTATCAAATAACTCACAAAAATTATAATAAAGTTCATTAAAATAATAAAAATTCCAGATATGATACTAAATTTATTTCTTTGATACCATAGTCAAGTCATTTTGTCTTTGAACTGTCTACCCTGCCCATTGATGGGTCAATAACTGTCCGATGACTGATGGGACTAAACCAGCCGGATGCTACAGTATAATTCACGGAACAAACCCTTAAGTCCAACACAGGTCACAGGCAATCCTTTCTGTACATCCCAACTCCCGGGCCGGCCTGGCCCATTTTTGGAAGGCTAGATAAGTCTAAATTGAGGTTTGTGGTATTTTTACTTCCTTATGTTGAACTTTCCTCTACGTCTAGAGTATACATTTTTTTAAATTTGAATGATGGCGTGCTTGTTGTATTAAAATTTCTGATGTGAGTTTGAATCTCCACTAAAACTCAAGTCCTGATTTAACTAGTGTATATATTTAGGAACCGGTTCATGTACTCAGAGTTTGATTTTAGTTATATTTAGACTCATAAACTTGCGCGACATAAGCACACCTCTACTCGTCGGAGACAGGGCAAAGATTTTCTCCCTTACCCCCCCCAAAAAAAATTATAAGTGTAACATTGATTGTGAGTAACTAAATGTATTTTTTTTTGTAAATTACAATTAAATCCCTACTATTTGAATGTATTCTCTAAACACTCATTGAAATTTCATAAATGATAATGAGACCCAACCCAGAAAGTTTTATTAAAATGGCTTATTTGCCTTTGACGAATTTAGTAATTCGATAAATTTTTTGATTAAATGAGTAATTTGGTAACGAAAACCAACATATATATTACTAAAAAAATTGTAATCACTAAATAAGAACATGATCACAAGTTGGGAAAAATAGTGTACATAATTACCAATTAAATTTATCTATAAACTTGATGGTGTACAAACTAGAAGTTAAACATGACCTTAACCAATGTATATATCGTTCAAGTTGACTAACTTTAGGATTTTGTGAGTGATTATATCAAAACTGATCAAAGATTTAAAGAATAAGCGGGATTTATAGTGATTCATCGACACAATCCACTTGAATGAAGTCTCTTGTTCCGGAGAGGGAGAATTATCTTATTGCTTGTTGAGAATGAATGGAGTTACATATTACTCTTTTTTGGTGAAGATCTTTGATATTTTTAAGACATTGGCAACACCTTCCCTTATTAGCATTGATCTTCTCCGAGTATTGTTAGACTATCAGAGTGAATATCTCATCGATTGTGGGAAACACATCCCTCCTTGATCGTAGGAGTCTGTTTCTCCATGATCGCAAGAGTAGAACTCCTTCTTTATTGCTGAGACTACACGATCTTCCTTTTCCGAGAACTTGTGGGGGGGGGGTAAAAGAATCCAACTAGATGAACTGTGCATTCAATTGGCCTTATTTGTCGAGTTTGTTTATTGACCTGGAGGTTTGGCCAGAGGTGGCGGTCGGGCCTTCTGAATTTTCAAAGGTCTACCCGGTCCTGCACCTACTCCTTGTGGTTTAGGTCTTAGCCATACCTCACACATATTAATAGGATAACATCAAAACTATTACAAGACGGGAGTAGTGATTTTAGGGTATAGTTCGATGTGCGTGAGAGAAAGGGAAATGTATGGGGTTTCATGGTGGGACGACCTTATCGTCAGCACTTCACATCTCCACCAACACAATATCATCATAAAACACAACTTTTTCTCTTTTCATGCATTGTCGATGACTGTCTTGGTCATTAATGTATTAACTTAATTAGTGTAGTGTTAACAATTTGGGTTAAGTTTTGGTGGATTCATCAATTGAGATTATTGGGTTTTGGGATCAATCCTGCGAATACACGTAGAGATAAGTGATTGGTCCGGCCCGGTCCGACCCAAATCAAACTCAGATCACAAATGATAGGCTTAAAGCTAGCTCACATGTAGACCAAGAAAAGTTTAGTCACAATTTTAGTTGGGCCAAGCCCACCTTCTTGGCAGACCTAGCTCATTATCAGTGAATATGAGAATTTCCATTCGAAGAGAGAGAATCTGTGGGCATGGAGTCATCAGGGGCACATTGTTAGTCTCGCGAGATTACCTCACCTATTATGAAATAAGGCGACCTATAAGGAATTGCTTCGCTATCTCCTCGCTTGTTACGAGGAGAATGCGTGCTTCACAAAATCAGTTATGAGGATGACATCTTAATCAGAGCCTATCATAGCCAACTTCACTTGCCTATAAATTGTAAGCCTCACTTATAAATGGGGAGTATCACACACATCTCACCACATAACATCTTTTGAGTAATAAGATTTTTCGGTCACCGTCGCCATTTTCAGTGGAGTAGGTCACAAAAACCGAACCACCTAATCTTTGTGTTTGCTTGTGTTGAGTCTTCTTACTAATTATTCTATTAAATACTTAACAGGTAAGACATAAACTCATTTTGTACATCATCAATAAGTTGCAAGGGAAAGAATATAAAGATATAAATATAGGAAGCTCTATACTGGAATGTCGTTTACAAGTTTAATGAAACACGAGTTTCTTCGAGGTGAGGGTTGGAAATTAATTATTTTGAGGTTAGGAGGCATTATCTTTTGCTCCAAAGTTGGGTGCATTGCACGAAAAATAGGTTTTTGCTTTAAACTTTTTTGCGTTGGCCAAATGCTAATGCAAATATTTCATTTTTTCTTCGATACTGATGGATGAAGCAAAAAAGAAAATTTTTGCGTCGGCATTAAAGCCGATGCAAAAAAGTTGAATTTTTGAATTATTTTGTGTCCACAATTGCAACTAATGCCAAAATCTCCTTAAAGTTACATAACAAACTCAATAATGAAATGGAAACCAAAATGCTGTGTGACACTTTAAACACAAACCCCCACAGCCCCCCATGGAAATTTTTGTTTCTTATTCGTTTCGAAACTCCATTTTCTACTACATTTGACATGCTGATATATACCTCCATCATTTATGGCTATAAGTATATTCAATACTTGCATGTTTGCTGGACCCATGATTTTAATTTCCGTAGGTGTCGTTTTTGCTCATTTTTCAATCTGATCAAGACCCGTCCTCTTCTTAAAAGCAAGATGTTGTAAACATCGAATCATATATTTCCTTTTTATTTTGCAGTCTATTCATGGATGTAAGTAGAAGAAAGATGTTTCCATCTTTGTCTGTTCAGTAATGAGAGCTAAAGGAGGGATGAGCTATTTTCCTTTTCTTTCTTTTACCAGCAGGAATAAAGGCGATTCTTGTGTTAAATTGGTTATTTTTGGTTGATTGATTGATTATCTGGTGGTGATAATCATGTTCTTTTGATATAAACGACCTTGCATTGGTGTAATGTACATAAGCTTGATCATGCTGTTTATAGCTGCTATAGTTGTAGTTGCCTTAGTTTAAATGTTGTACAGAGGTGGTGTCTAGAGGTTTATGGGGAGAGGTTCCTCTAACATTGGCTATAATAATTATAAAATTTGTATTTTTTTTTTTTGCAGGGATTGATGAGAGAATGGATCATGCATCCCGAGAAAGTAGATGGAACTACAAATGAGAGAATGAATCATGCACAATTTTTCTCAATTATGTATTGATACGTTTGATAGGTATTTTTTATATTTTTGAAAACTTCCGCTATCATGTATTTGTAATGATTTTTTTCTTTTTATGGATATTGAAATATTTTTTATCCATAGTTATGAATGATCTATGTTTATATTTTTTAGTTGTTTGTTTATTTATTTTTTCCGTGGTAGTTATAGTCTACATAAAATGTGTACAATTATACATGTACAGGTTTAGATTCAATTTTTTTTAGGGGAGTATTTGCATTGGCAAATGGTTGTAGTAAAAGATGAATATTTAAAATGGCAAAACTTATACAGAAGACTTGTTGACGCAAAAAAAGAAATGACTATTTCAGTAAGCAACTTGCTGACGCAAAAAATAAATTATTTGCATCGGCATTTTGCCAACGCAAAAATATATATATTTTGCCTCAGCAATAGCTACCGACACAAAAAATTGACACCAACTGTTCTCTTGCCTCAATTTTTTTTTTGCGGTGGCTATTTTTTGACACTAATACTTTTTTACATCGAAAAATAGGCTATGCATTCCCCATTATTTACATCACCCATTATTTGCATTCCCCTCTTGTTGATTCAAATAGTATGATTGTCGACGCAAATATTTTTTGTGTCGATAGGCTTGGAATTTGTAGGATATAGGGGTTGTTTGAGGTAGAGAATGGTCAAGGTTGCATGGACACGGGTAAGAGGGGTTAGTGATGGGCAATACAAGGTACGAGTTATATAGTACACATGCACATATACATGCCAATTATCAACTGGAAAGAAGATAATTAATAATATGATGTTACTCACTAAATTGAAGAATAACATATCATAAACTAAGTACATATATTGATGAAACTATAAAAGTAGCATTAGTATAGGATAAACTAAGAGTTAGACAATATAGCTGACAGTCTAGAAAAACACTTGTATTGTGTCAATAAGGAACAATGATGTGATACCTACGCTTACTAATGTAAGATGTAAGGATAAACCGAAATTAAATGTGAATGTTATGATAAAAAAATATGACAGTTTGAGTTTTAACAACGAAAATGACTCTTAAGAAAGCAAATTGAAGGAGCATGATTCTTGTAGCATATCACAAATGGTTGGAATAAGGTTTTTTTGAGTTAAGTATATACACACGTATGCATGGAACACTTATCGATTTTAAAAACATAGAATGGAATAATTTGCATGTTATGATGTGTATATGCCTTTCCTTGTGTATATTCCAACTTTATGTTAAACAATTTGCATATTGTTGGGTGTTCGAATTTTACCTGAAGTTGTGTAGTTTGTCTGCCTTCATTGATTATTCGATCATATGGTGAAATGATGTAGTTTGTGTTGTTTTGTTTTTTGTTGCATATTGTGTTTTGTAGTAAACCACTGTAACAGATCATTGAGTATACTAATACCACATCCAATGAGAAAGGTAAAATTATATATTTAGGAGGGTGGCTAAAAAACCATTCAAAAGATTTGTATTATAAACCCAACTAATAACGCGCTAAAGAGTTACTAGTAAGAAAATGTTTGACTAATTAATTACACAATTACCAAATTGGTCAGATCGATAATCATATTTTCTTATTGGTATTGAGACATAAATAACATATGCATATGTATGTGTAGGTGCACATGTTTTTTTGGAGGGGGGTTGAAAGTGATAAGAGTTTTTAGCATTTTACGGGTTTCCATGTTACTCTATACTCATTGCAATTATTCAAATTGTGCTACTTACTCCCATAGGTAATGGTATGCATTCACGTATTACATATCTGAAGTTTTACTTTCCTAACCGATTACTAACTATACAATTCCAATAGTTGTTATCCAGAAAGTTGAACATACAATGAAAAACTTTTCATAAATATCATTCTTAGATGATCTTTTATTTTCGAAACCTTAAGTAAAAACCTATATGTGACATGCAAATTGACAAATGACCATGAGACTTTTAATTTAGTAGTATTTATATGGCAAGAAGATGTGTAGGGCTTATTGTTAATTGCTAAGTGGGAGTGATTAGTTGGAAAAAAAAAAGTTGAAATGAATGATTGAAGGTCGTCCTAAGTTTCAACCATATGGTGATGCTCAAATATAGCAGTACGATAGCATGTGTGTTTTTGTGATAATGATCGCAACAATTTTGTTCAATAGTATTCTTTAATCTAGGTAATTGATTAAGTGTGTGATACAACAATCACTTGGGCTCAAAAAAGAAAAAAAAAGTAATGGGATGGCTTTGGGGCGCTATAGTCATGTAACACATCTAACATAACATCACATATTTTATGCGTATTAACCTAACTGAACATGTTATAACTAGTATGTAATTGCATGTACATGTTATAACAATTAAATGCATGTATATGAACAACTATTTACGTTATATGACTTTTAATGTCACAAAGTTGCATATATTATCCATTGGAACACAAATAGTATAACATTTGCTTTTATGGTATCAATATCAACAAGATATTGCTATGTAACATATACTTAAAAAATGTTTAAGGCATCAATTTTAATTGGTAATAAGCTAAATCGCCTAATTGGAACTAGCAATCTTGTATGTCTTAGGTATTCCATTACTTAAGATCTGTAGACGTAGATGTAATAAAAATGAATAGTTATCGTACTGTTATGCATCCGTTTCATATTACATGTGAAGATTACGATGCAAAATCTTGTGCACAAGATCTCATATGCTTGAATAGTGTGAAACAACAAGTAAATAATAAGAGGATGGAACGATGAACCATTTCCATACCATACTCACCATGCAACTAATACGTACTATGCTACCATACTAAGACAAAATTGACTTTTTGAAAAAAATACTCAAGAAAATTGCTATATCTATTATTCAACCTTGAATCCTACAGTAAAAGAGTTCATGTTTTGAGTTGGTTGTAAGTGTGATTATTTACTTGGAAATATTTTTTCAGTTACAAAGTGTTTGCAAATGTATGGCATTACATTTTTACACACTTGCTAAACATGTTCATCTTTAGTGACATTCAACCTAATAGTTCTATACTAAAATCTTATCGGATTTGCGTGATTCTTGGTTCTATGGATTCATTTATTAAGCTACTATCATATTAGAAGATAAAATTGAATGTTAGTTTCCAACATTCTCCTAAGATGCTTCAAAACCCTAATAAACTCCACTCGTACTCCCTTCCCGACCACTTATGCTTTCAAACCAAATATCTCCCAAACCCTTTATCCTCACAACTCAAGTGAATACTCTCCAGAAAGCTTACAAAATTCCCTACAAAATACAAAAAATTTCAATGAAATCCATTCAGTGTAGCTCAAATTATGAGCAGATCAATTGAGCATAAAAACACACCTAATGTTGCCTAACCATTCAACTCTCATAAGCAACCCACACATTCCTCACTTGTCTATCGTTGTCAACCGTGGATAAAGTCTAATCCCACGGTCCAAGTTTAAAATTTTCTCAAGGGATTGATCCGCGTGAAGGGCCTTTCAACCAATCAGCACTCAGATTTTGGAATAAGCCTCTCGGACTATTACTATTTATATCCGCCCCATTTGCATCGTCATCTCACACCAACGTGAAGTGCCAGTGGATTGTGTAGATTTAGATCTAATCTCTATCTCTCTCTCTCATTTTAGACCGTTCTCCGTTCAATTCTCTCAGAAACCCCAGTCCTACCTAGCCTTAATCCCAACCCTAGTTTCGAGATACACTAATGGCCACTGAAGAAGTAGCTTTGGCAGTCGTGAGCGCTCCAGAGCCTGCGACAACTGAACCGGCCACAGATGACAAGCCAGCGGCGAAGTCCGGAAAGTCGAAGAAGGTGAAAGAACCTAAAGCTAAGAAACCTGCCGCTCCAAAGAAATCCAAAATCTCTCCTTCTCATCCACCGTACTTCGAGGTATCAACGCCATTTCTGCTTGTTTTGTTTTTCGGTTCTTTTGGTTTGGAGTTTGTTATTTGAATTTGGGATCATAATTCTGGTGCGTTTGTGTAGATGATTCAAGAGGCGATTGTGACTTTGAAAGAGAAGACTGGATCGAGTCAGTATGCGATTGCGAAGTTCACCGAAGAGAAGCACAAGAACCTTCCACCCAACTTCAAAAAATTGTTGTTGACTCAATTGAAGAAGTTTGTCGCCGCTGGTAAGATCGTGAAGGTCAAGGGCTCGTTCAAGCTTCCAGCTACTCGGCCTTCTGTTCCCAAGGTCTCCACCGCCCCTGCGAAGAAGAAGGTGGCTCCGGCAGCAAAACCCAAGGCTGCAAAGCCCACAAACGCGAAGAAAGCTCCTGCTAAACCAAAAGCTTCTGCTCCGAAGGCTAAAGCTGCTGTTAAGCCAAAGCCAAAGCCAGCTGCGAAAGCCAAACCGACTTCTAAGCCGAAGTCTACTGTGACAAAGCCAAAGCCAAAGCCCGCAGCCAAGACAAAAGCTGCTGCGAAGCCAAAGGCGGTGACAAAGCCGAAGCCAAAGGCGACGCCGGCTAAGGTTGCGAGGACTTCGACTCGGACATCTCCGGGAAAGAGAGCCGCCGCTCCTAAGCCGGCGACAAAGAAAGCAGCCGTGAAGAAGGCTCCGGCGAAGAGCGTGAAACCGAAGACAGTGAAGACGCCTGTGAAGAAAGCTACCGTGAAGAAAGGAAAGAAGTGAGGGTCGAGTTTGTCTGTAGGGGTAGTGCTGTAAATTTCTATATCTTTATGGGTGTATTTTCTTGTTTTGCCCTTGAAAAATGATAGAATCGGTTATTAATTTTTATTTTTAGTTTTCTCCAGATTTTCGTTTTCTTTCTGTTTTCTAGGGTTTTCAAGCATTGCTTGATGTGTAGTGATTTGTTCAATCCAATCTGAGACGAATTAGAGTTGAATTTGATGTTGCACCCTGCGCATTTTAGCGCTCTCTCTCGCTCACATACACACCCCCCCGCCCCCCCCGCCCCCCGGTAATTTGACGTGTTTTGCGTTCTTGTTTTCACTTCTGGGCGATTAGGGTTTTGTTGTGGCGGCGCATGTTAGTGTAATGAGGACGGAGATGCGGGTGATTGCGTAACTAAAAGCTTGTTAGTATGGGGCTGAATCAGTGGTTTTGTACAAGAGCGTTTGTTTGTGCAGTGAACAAAGACGATGTCGTTCTGTGAGTGTGGGACACTTCTATCTTAGTTCATCGTCCTTGGTAAACAAACACTGTGATCCATTCGTCTACACTAATGTTACAACTGTTTTGTGTTTCTCTTTTAACTTCTTCCAGTGGTTTATGCTTGCTGAACTCTTCTTTTTATGTGATGGGAAGGTAATTAAATTGTTGGATTAATTCTTCAAATTATGCTTACGGATTAGGCTGCTCTTGTTCACATTTTCCCTTCTCTCATTTTCAGAGACTGGAATTCGGAATCATGCAAAGGACAATTGTGGATTGAATTACAATGCCATACCTCAGGTAATGCAAAGTTTGATTGCTTCAACTTATTTTGATACATAAAATTCATTTGGTTGTTGCTGACTCGATGACAATTTGAAAACCCTTCTTTAAGATTTTTCCTTAGTCCAGCTTTCTTTTGGTTAACTGGGGTCTGGGAATGGGTAGAACATGATGGGCCTCTGTGCATTCTATGTTTTTTTTCATGCAGAAGTAATTGCGCAATATTCAACATGCTTGCACTGCAACGGCATTTATGTGGCAGTTCCTCGTGTTCAAGTTACTGGTACTGATGTTATTTCATTAATACATGATCAATGTAGTTTGTACATCAGAAATAAATTGCATTAAATTGATCCATATGTTTCTGGTTTAATGAGAAAGATTTGCGTTCAGATGGAGTGTTAGCTGCGAGTAATTCAATATTTCTGGTGTTTCCTTATTAGTTTGTTTAAGTATCCTTTCAGAATTTTTATAGGGTTTGTCAAATATTACTGGCAGTAACTGTCTTGGGCTTAAATTTTCCCTCAGGAGTTGAATTTTATTTAGCGTATTTACCACTTAAGAGCCTCATATTGGATTTGACTGATATTTGACAATTATTATTTGAGATCAACTGATCTAATTTCTGTAGATAACTAACAGTTGTTAATATCTAACAGCTTTGAGCCATAATTTTTTGTATACACCAAAGATGGATGAGAATAACAGACTAACCATTGTCTGCTAATAATTCTCCATGCATATTGTTAATAATTAATGTAGCAAGACTGTAGATGGGAAGTTAACATAATAATCTGGTTTCAAAAGCTAGTTTGTTGTTGCACGCATGTCTTGAGTGATTTTACTTTATATATCCTTGCTGCTGCTCCAGATGACGAACCTACCCTTTGGAAGTGATTTTCCATTTTACTAAGTTGTTGATTGTTATGAAAGAGCGAATTTGTGGATGCTTACGCTTGCATAGTTTTCCCTCCTGAAGGTGCTGTAGCTCTAGAAGGCAAACAGAATTTCAAGGTTCAACATGTTCTGAAGGAAAGCAGTTGCTGTAGCCATAAGCTTTTTAATTATGTCAAGAAAACAAGCGACTGAAAGGAAGATGGAGGTGAGTTAATAACTTTCTATAGCCTTTGAGCAAATTGGAATTTATCTACCTGAGACATTAGGGTCAATGGGTGGTTGACTGCTTGGGAGTGAGTTGCATGCAATTGCAGTCGTGAGGCCTGAAATTACGAATTTAGCAAAATAATACTCAGTAAGAGATCTGATGCACATCTTAACATTGTTGATTGGCGCTATTTTTTTTTTATAAGAAATAAAATTTTACAGATAATCAAGAGATTATTACAACAAAACCAAAAACAAGTGTGGACAAACGTCCACCACAGATACATACATGAAAATATAAAAAACAGTGAACAACTACATGCCATACGATGTCTTCCAGTTTGCCTTAATACAAAAGAGAGAATACCTTCAAAATCCTTAGAAATTGAGGCCCAAAAAGATGCCAAAAAATAGATTCTATCCCATAAACCCTCCAACTCTTCACTCTTATCCTAAAAATTTCTCGCATTCATTTTCTTCTAAATCACCAAGTGTAGTTTGAAAGCACTTTTCGAATAGTCTTCCATCTATGATTCCCTTCAAATCCAACATAATATTGTCCATGCAAATCATAGAAACTATAGTCCTTGGAGCAACCCAAGAAAATCCCACAAGATCAAAAAGCTTGTTCCAAAACGTTTGTGCCAAAGGACAACGCAAAAAAAAGGTGATCAATATTCTCATTTTCACATCTACACATAACACACTATTGCGGTTGCGGTTGCGGTTGCGGTTGCAGTTGCGGTTGCGGTTGCAGTTGCAGGCAATGATTTGGTCTCCTTTTTTGTAGAACCTCATTAGTACTAATCTTTGGATGAGAAATTACATATGCACAAACATGCACCTTTAAGGCACCTTTGCCCTACAAATCTTCAAAATGGCTCAAAAAAAAGGAATGAAAGGATTATCAATTAAGACTCGAAAAAAGATTTAGAAATAAACCCTATCAAACTAAATTGATTGGTGCTATTTTTTCGAGCGATTCTAGTACCAAGTTTTTTTTCTTCTCTTTTCTTTCAGTCTAATCATTAAAGATAAATGTAATCACCGCCATAATTATGTCAGTATCACATAGTTTTTGTAAAAGACTAACTGTAAACAACTACTTGCTAGAGGTTGCTCAGAGAAGTCTTCTCTTTTATTTTTTTCCATCCTACCAACTTCACAGTTTTAATGATATTTTAATGAAAGACTCTGCTTCTTTAATTGTTTGTTAGTAGTTACCCTGTTAAGATTCACTTGTCTCAGCTTAGGATCAATATGGTTTTTGTGAACTTTTGCAAGATGTGGCAATTGAATGTAAACTTTAGGTTTATGCTAGAAGAAGAGAATGAAATAATATAGAGTAGCCACAAAGAAAGGAAAGAAACGGGTGTAACATAGAATAGGGGTTTGGTCTAAATTATTACACATTCCTACACTCATGTCTTTGTATTAAAGGTGGCCTAAGAAAGTACAATATTACCCCTCTTCTCCAGAATAACCATATAAGCCAACAATAGATTACTTGTTTTATTAGGCCAGTCAGGCCTTGAACATGTGTGCTGTGGGGCCACGAAACAATAAATAACCTTTATGCCTCCCAACACCACCCCCTTAGCACGTCTCACAAAGTGCCCTGAGCATACCAACGCAGGAAATTGAATAAAGTTAAATTTTACTAGTCTGGTGGGCTTTAAGTACTAACTTGTGTGACCACACCTGGCTGAACTCAGGCCGGGATGAGCTAATCAACATTGTCATGTAACATGTGAATGCCACATATGAATCCCAAGTTCCACTTGCTGAAAGTTGAAAAGAATACAGAATTGTGAGCCCCTCTTAGAGGTTGTTCGATAGTGATCTGAATGCTTAGGATTGAAGAGATTCTATACAAGATTATTGATGTCCCTCTCTTGTTTCTATTAATCTCTCTGATTGCTTTTGGAGTGTCCCTCTTGGCAAATCTGTTTTGTGTCGCCGCAAAGTTTCTCTGGCAGCTCTGTCAAGGACTCTCTGCTTTACTGAAATTAATGATACCTTCGGCTGTGGTGGCTATGTCTGTGTTTGAGGTGATGCGGCTAGTTGATTGGTTGTGTAAGCTGTGTTTGGTTGATTCCACTGGCTGCAGGTGCTGTGACGTTGGCTGTGCTGCTTTGTGGTTAATTTTGGTGGTGGGTAATGGTGTCTTGGGCTGCGATATCCTGCTGCTGCCCCCAATCACCAAGTCGATTACCACAACTCAATCATCTCGAGCCAAATTCAAATCAATTTGAAACTCGAACTAATTGTGGTGCCTGAGTTGCTTGATATAGTAACAGTGGTCAAATTCCTCCATTCAATGACAGTCCATTTTTAAAGAATACTATTAATAGAGATTGAAAAGGGATTGGATGAGCTTAAATTGAAGAATTGAATTTTATTATTTGTTTTAGTATTATTTTATTAGTTAAGGAATATTTGTTTGGTTAGGAGTATTAGTTAGAGTTTAATTAGGAAATTATTATTTTAGTATTTTAGTAGGAAATTAGTTTTTGTTTTAATAGGGGACTTTGTCTATAAATAATGGTGTAATCCCAACTATTTTAATTAGAATGATTATGAATAAGAATTGAGAATTCTCTGCGGAGATTTATGTATTTCTTCACTGATTCCTTGCGAGGGTGAGGTAAACCCCTTTCCACCCCTCTTATTTCTTCTTCTCTTTCTATTTTGTGATTTTTAGACTTACCCGATTTACATCAATTGGTATCAGAGCCCAATTTCGATTTGTGGAAAAAAAAATACTGTTCATCGCGGAGTACTGTTCATTGGTACTGTTCAAAAAAAAAAATCTAAATTCTACTCCAATCAAGATGGTGACTAATGCCGAGTTAAGTGCTAAAGTTGAAGCACATGATTCGCGATTAGATTCGCTCCAAAGATCAGTGGATTCGCTCCAAACATCAATGGAATATATACATGAAAGTATACACAAGTTGGCTGCCATGTTAGGAGTTAAGCTCCCAAATAAGGATCTTGCAAACAAGGTAAAGTTTGATTCATCTTCTTCATCCATTGATCATCAACAAATAGTTGAACAAATTTTGTCCCGACAAATTTCTCTACAACTGCAAGTTTCAGTTCAATTGAATGATGAGATGAACTCAGATAACATTGATGAGCCTCATCATATATTAATTACTTTTGATAAGCTAATCTCAAAGGAGGTTCTTACTGAAGAAGTTAAAGGAGTTTCAAAGGGTGCCACTACAAATCAAGTTGTTACTTTGTCTCCACTGGATTACATGCTTCTTTCACCTATAATAATGTATGTGGATAAGACTGTGATGGATGCAATGCACGAAGGGATTATTTTTTACTATGGAGATCTACAATGCTATTTTTTTGGAACACAAACTTCTTCAAATTTTTTGAAGTACTTGTGGCCTTCCAACTCTTCGGAGAAGAGTTTTTTTTCAGGCGAGGAGAAATAATAGAGATCGAAAAGGGATTGGATGAGCTTAAATTGAAGAATTGAATTTTATTATTTGTTTTAGTATTATTTTATTAGTTAAGGAATATTTGTTTGGTTAGGAGTATTAGTTAGAGTTTAATTAGGAAATTATTATAGAATTTTAGTAGGATAGAGATTTGAGAGTTTGATCATGAAACTATTTTAGTATTTTAGTAGGAAAGTAGTTTTTATTTTAATAGGGGACTTTGCCTATAAATAATGGTGTAATCCCAACTATTTTAATTAGAATGATTATGAATAAGAATTGAGTATTCTCTGCGGAGATTTATGTGTTTCTTCACTGATTCCTTGCGAGGATGAGGTAAACCCCTTTCCACCCCTCTTATTTCGTCTTCTCTTTCTATTCTCTAATTTCTAGACCTACCCGATTTACATCAACTATCTCATTTTCATTTATTGTTTTTTTTTACTGAGATCATAAATGCATAAGAATGTGTGTAAGTTTAGATGATTCATAAGAAGAATAGATACGTAGGCTGATTTTTGGTTCAGACGATAGGCAGAAAAATGTGGCATTTTTTGAGATTGTAAATAATTTGCAAGGGTATTTGTGTCGTCAACAATGATTTATACTTATCCACTCTCAGATAGGCATGTGAGTCTCACTTGCAATCAATTTGGACGGAAATATTAACTGTGCATTTTAGTCTACAGACCATGTAAGGCTTGTTTGTACGTTCTAAACATTTTTTGGGGGGGGGGGGTGGTAATGTGCTCCGAGGGAGGTAAAGTGAAGTTTGTTCAATCTTTAAATTTTTAATGGAGCAATCTCAAACAAAAGTCTTTTGTACGTAGAGTGGCATTTTATTCAACTTGCTTGTCTTCTTTTTTCTTTTTTAAGAAAATGCTTTTTATAGCTGTCTCAAGTCTTTTTGAATTTGACATTTTTGCTGAGTTATGCTTTTGGACTAGATTTGCTTTTATTGTCAAGGTAAAATATAGAATACCCCCAAGTGTGTTAGTCTTGCCTTTTTGGTTCTTTTTAGCAGTCAAAGATTGATACATCTCTTACTAGCGACCTATATAGGTTATGAAGGTAAATATTTTGGCCTTCTGGACTGTTGATGTTGGGTAAAGTAGTTAAAAATGTGTGCTTTCTATCTTGTGTGAATGCATAAAAAAAAGGACCTATATAGGTTATGAGGGCAATTTTTTTATTAGAATATCTCAAGGTATGATGCAATAAGTACTTTAATTGAACTATATGTTGGTTATTGGTTTTTAAGTATTGTTATTCCGTGAATGAGGTTAAGTCACAATTTCAAAAAAAAAAGGTTAATTGTGAAGCTGTTGACCACTTTTCCAATTATAAACAAGTGGATGTTCTATAATTTTGGCAGATTGTTTGCTTCATATTGTTGGTTTCAAGCGTTTGGCCAGATCTTAGGATTCTGGATCTTTAAATATGATTAAAGATCCAGAATCTTATTAACACCAGGATGATTGAAGATGTAAAGCACACTTACATCCTCCTACAACTTTCCATGCTGGTGCAACGTATTCAGCAGTCAATGCGATAGTAGAACCAATCCATTCTTTGGAAGTGTCCAACCTTTCCATTATGCAGAAGTAAAAACCGAAGGGAGGTTTTTAATTAGTCTAACTGCGCTCTCAATGGCTCAAGTTTGATGAAGCCACTAGTGTTATTTTCTACAAATCTGAGGTCTTTTCTTATTCGGCTATTCCTCGATTTGTGCTAGGGGTAAACGAGCTTAAGATTGGCTCAGAAATTATAGGTTTGGGCTGTTCATTTAGTTGGGAGGCAAATTAGTTTCATATTGTGCTTAGTCTAAACTTGTTGACTCCCATTTAGGAAATATATTGAGTGTTTCTTCTGCCATATGGTTGTAATTAACCCTACCATAGTACCTTATTGCATTGAGAAAGAAAAAGCTAACCAGTGGGAGTATATCGAGTGTATTATTGACTTCCCTTTGCAATAGGGTGATAAATAAGCCTACCTTATTCCATGGAGAAAATGCTCATAGAGAATATTTCTTTTTTTTTTTTTTTAGAACTGCAAAAAGAAGAATACTGATGGAAAGGAAAAGACAACTCGGAACTGGCCCTGAATTTTTTCTTTGTACATCGTGTTCATTAAATTTTAAATTTAGGTGAGGTTTTCTGCAACCTGTTGGCTGATGTCCAAGTATATATCTCTTCACAGCAAATTCCATTTTGTATTTCCTTTTAAATTCTATATATCATTTCTAAGTTTCTTTTCATCATGATTTTGTGTGGCTCTCATTGAATTGTTGAACAATCACTGAGTTGTTGTTATGTTGAATGTTACTCATTCTATGTACTTAAGAGGGGAGTGAGGAAAGGAGGAGGTATTGGATGACTGTCCGAATTTGTGAATCCTTACTGTCCTGTGCAGAAACTAGGACAGTATCATGAGATAAAGCAGATTATTGTGAGCATGCTGATAGGGTTTGTAGAGCTGCAATTGCCATGTAGGTTAAAAAAGTAGTCGTTGCAGAAACCTCAAGATGGGATAAGTAATCTCTGTTTTTGGGGTGTGGTACCGGGGGGGGGGGGGGGAGGAGATTATAGCTATAAGCTTTTGCAACTGCAATTACTGCAGGTAATGGAAATGTTAATCTGCTTTATATTATATGTATTGGCAAATAGCGCTTGAAAGCTACTGCTGAGCCAAGAGTGCATGGTGCGTAATTTACAAGATACTTTTGTCACGGTGGAAGTCTGTTATATGTAGGAATGTGTTCATTAAGGGAGCTTTTTGTGTGGATGTGTAGGCAGAGAGGGGGAGAGTTGGAGGCATAACAATTCAGCCGTTTGAAGCATGCATGCTGTGATGGCCCTATAGCTAAAGGCTTTGTAAATGGTGTTGGACTCTGAAGGCATCACAACGGAATTCCCTGCTGCTCCTGCCCAGAATGGTATGTTCACGTTTTCATACTAGACTATCATCTTCACTAATGAACTACGTCCATTGAAAATAAGCATATTTAATCATAATTTAGCACCACAGTTGAACTCTAGTTTATAAGATGTTGGATCTGGGGCAATTATAAATAATGCTTGTTCGCCGAACAGCTGATGACCTGAAGCTGTTGACTTTAAGAAGAAAGTTAAAACTTTTTTTGAGTTGAGTTTTAACAGAAAAGTAAACAATCAAGAAAGAACACCAGAGAGTTGCGTGATTCAGTCTATAACACCTACATTTATGCACCAAAGACTAATAAACTACACATTCACGTTAATTCTGGTATTCAAAAAACACCCTACATATAGGATGACGAGACAATCCTACTTACATGATAGGGATTGAGTTAAACAATAATTTATACATCCATTGCTATATAATAAACATAATCATAATTTAGCACCACAGTTGAACTCTAGTTTATGAGACGTCGGGTCTGGAGCAATTATAAATATGCTTATTCTCCGAACAGCTGATGACCTGAAGCTGTTAACTGTAAGAAGAAAGAGTAAATATGCGGCATAGAAGGAAATTAAAATTTTTGTTGAGTTTTAACAGCAAGGTAAACAATCAAGAAAGAAGACCAAAGAGTTACGTGATTCTGTATATATGTAACACCTACATTTATGAAACAAAGCCTAATAAACTACACCTTCACATTAAATCTGGTACTCAAAAAGCACCCTATATATTGGATGATGAGACGAATCCTATCTTACATTGATAGGGAATGAGTTTAAAAATAATTTAATTTGTTCAAATGAATGTAAAGATAACATGCTCTTTGTCAATAGTATCTTCAACACTTTCCATCTCTAAATTATCAAATCAAAGCCTCCTATGTTCAGACTTGGTCTTGTTTTGCTTCTGCAAGAAAAAGCAGATGTGCAGTAGCTATTAACTCCCCAAGTCCCAATATATAAATAACCAAAAATGAAACTTTTGACCACATTTTACAGTCTTAAGTTCACATTAACCAAATCTTTGTCAATATTTCTGGTAAAAAGTCGAGGAAAGAGATTAAAAACAACATTAAACATCTTGAAAACTAGATCAAGTACACATGCATCTCACCGTGATTGCTGGAATCTAGTAAGTTGCTCCTCCACTCCCTTCCCGAGTCTCTGCCATGTTCTTCAAGGTATACCTGTGTTTGCCATAGAAAAATATATTGAAAAAAACTTAGAAGTAACTGAACGATCCGACTTCAGGCAAGCAGCTTATAAGACAAGTGGCTCTCATGTAACAATGAAACCATAGCCTTGGCTGCACTATCATAGATTGTTTTTTTGTCCAAGTTGAGGGGAATGAAGCCTGGTCCGAAATCATTCGGATGAGCTTTGAACTTCAAATGAAAGGTCTCGAGCCAGACGACATTCCCCTCAACAATCCTTTTGAGAGAGAGAGAGAGAGTAGGATTTTGAGTTAGCCATGTACTATTTCCCACCAGCGCCTTTTATAGGTAAGGATGATAAGTGTTTTTTTTTTTTGGAGGGGGGGGGGGAGGGGTTCATATGCCATGGAGTCCACTTTCTACACCACCCTTCCATGCTTTTTCACACTTAAAATAAATTGGACTACAAATCAGCCTATTCAAAATGGGAATACGATTATTTAACTCTTTTAGATCTTGTTATAGATGAAAGTTTTATGGGTTGTGTACTACTTTTTTTTTTAATATTCTTTTAGTGATAGCTAGGTCAACCCAAATAGATGCCTTTTGCAATAGGATACTCTAAGCTATCCTCGATTTCAACAGCTTGCTTCCAAAAAAACGTTGAAAAGATTCCGGATTTTGTGGACCGTTCGATTAAGTAATTTCAGCATCCAGGTTGTTAATTGCCGTCACTTAGTCAGCAAAGGAATTGATTGATATCTTTGTCTCCAACTTCAACAAGGGCATGTTTGAGTACTCCTATAACTAATAATATCTATGGTTTTAAATATGTTTACGTTAACATTTGTCAAACACACTTAAGTCATGTTTCTCATTTGTCGGTGTACTTCAAGCGATGGCAAGCACTCATTCTCCTATGCGATATGTTTTGGGTTCAAGTTATGAATAAATCATCCAAAAATAAAGATAAAATTGCTTATCATTTACCTTTTCTAAACCATGTCATAGGCGAAAGTTTTATACTTTAGCAACGTGTGTTTTTTGATATGTCTTGATTTTCGCACTTAGTTAAAACATTTTTTTAAAAGTGTGGTGACTCACTCCGAGCCCTTATAAACATAAAAGCAATCGAAAAAAAACTTTCTCCTTGACTCCCTACCCTACGCACGGAAATTGGAAGCTATATAGGGTGCTATTCATTCCTCTTCTCGAAATTGAACTATTTTTTCTGCTTAAAGCACTTAGGGTGGGCCACTAGACCAAAAAGAACGACCTCTATCAATGTCAGCCATGCCGTTCTCTCCATCCAGGTTAAGTTTAATACTTTTAGTCTTTGAATGAGCTTGGCATTGTGATTATTCTCAAGCAAAGGATATGTCTTTTGCTTCCCACTAGGGCAAAGGAAGGATGGGAGTTGAAGAACCTTAATCAATAAGGGGTATATGCAGCAGATTGTGTGATGCCAAGCTTGAGTGTCAAGCTCACCACAGATTGGCCTGCTAAAGCTTTAATAGAACCAAGAAACTATACAAGAAGAAAGGAAATAAATAAAGTGGAAATGTCAACCCCTTTGGTTAAAGACCTTTAAATTTGGACAATTGACTTAGTTATCAAAACTAGACAAGTCTACCGTACTAAAAAAAAAAAAAAAAAGATTTGATATCGTATTGTTATTTATAATTTTTGTAAGTGTTTTTACCAATTTTTGTGATATTTGCGGTCGATGTGGGTGATCCTTGATTCATCACAAGTACTACAAAAAGTAGTAAAAACACCTATGAAAGTAATCAAAATCCCCACCAAAAATGGTACCTCACCCAACTTCTTCTGTAAATAAAACTGCCTTTACAATACACCTAAAAATGCATTAACGTGTTGTTTTGGATGACCAACCAAACACGACCGGAGGGGCTGAATGAGCCCAACAAGAAAAAAAAAAAAAGCAGTGTTAGTCAATTTCAGAACGATATTTCCAGCGATTGTGTTTGAATTTCCACCATGCAAATTCAATACCACAGTGTTAAAAAGGAAGATAGGTAGCCCAATAATGCAACCAAACCATTCATGGCACAGAAGCTAACAAAATGCAAAGAAAAGTATACACAAGTGATGAGTCCTTATTGGAAAATTTTGAAGTCGGTATAAACTTTTAGTGCCCCACAGGAAGTGCCACCAGAATAAAGTTGTATTGATGTTACTGTCAACAAACTGTTGATAATCTATCACCATCCAACAAAATCAGAAAAAAAAAAGGGTAAATGGAATCAAAACTAATGTGAAATTTAATTGGTGATCAAATCAAAATAGCTTTCAAGTAACATTTTACTTCCACATTTCTAGCATGTTTACTATAACGTGTTACTCTTTATAATTGGAAAATAGGGGTTACTGAAAGCACTTCTTCTATAAAGGAACCCACCAGTTTGATTTCAATTTGCATTTATGTCCTTTGTTTGAAGGAATCTTATAGTAACACAATCCATACTCGAAGAGTAATTTTTTATTTTTTTTTCACCGGTTAAGGGTGTTTGGGTCAATTTTATGTTCACCTCGACTAATTCCCTCTTCAATCTGATTAAAAGTGTCTCATCTATGCCAAAATAAGAATATTCATGAAAGATAAATCTCGTATGTAGTGACTCTAAGGCTCTGTTTGGATGGTGATAATTTTGATTGATCATTCCTATATCTTGGATTATTATGTTTGGAGAGTTAATTATTTAGTAATTTAACTCGGGAATAAGATTGCTATTGTAATTCAATTCTCAATAATGATGGGTATCCTAAACCGATAGTCAGTGGTGGTAATTTCATACCTGCATTGAATAGGTATTTTATAAAAAGAATAAAAATCCCAAAATTAATCTCCTTCCTAAAATTAACTTTATTTTAAAAATTAAATTCTCCACCTAAAATCAAGCTCCTTTCTAAAATTAAATTACTTCTTAAAACAATTTGTCAATGACATTAATTCTCACACTAGATTGCTGACAATAACTAACCACTAAATATTATATACCTATGGTAATTGAAACCCGGGTATCTCATTGAATGAGATACTAATTCTTAATTAAGATTATTGTTATTCAAACGTGCCCTAAGAAGTTATTAAGATTCGAACTCCGAACGTTTGAGTTTGTCGTGTGTCCCTATTATCACTTGAGCTACCCATTGGAGTTTACTCAATAAGCAGTTACTTGCACATTAGAAAAGCACAACAAGAAGGAAGTTACTCTGCCCAGGAATACAGGGAAGTAAGACCCTTTTTTCTGAGAAAAAACCTTGGTAAAAATACATATCTAAAGTTTCATTTACCAGTGAGTGAAATGGTGACATTGTAGTATCAATATGAGAGCTACCAGTGAGTGACATGGACACCTTTTTTTCTGAAAAAGGAAAACATGTGTTACAACATCCAAATTTTCAAACTAAATGGAGAATCAATTGCCAAATAAAAAAAAAAAAAAAAATTTGAGGCCTTCCAAACCCTCCCTTAGCCCAACTCCGGAACCATGTTAAAACACTCAACTCAAAATCAATGATCAATGAATATCAAAGCTTACAAAGATCATACGTTAATTTGAGATGCGTTATTTTGTCGATGAGTTCCCTCGTTTGTCCAACAGATTACCATTACAAACGAGACGGTTTGTGCAGTGTTAGCTAGTACCATATAACCATCCAGACCAAGATGATATATGCCTAACAAAAAACTCTATTCTCGAATTACTGCAGTCAATTGTTGAAATGAAAACATATAGCACATAATTAGTCTTTTAGAAGAGGTTTTAGCTCAATGCTTCAGCTCCAAAACCTAAGCATGGACCCACCACCATATCCATTGCTCTCACCCTAAGATGAGTTAGTTGAGCAGGTTAGGTGTATGTTATCAGAATAATTCAGTGAGTATGTTATCATTAATTCCTAGAGAAGGAAGTACTAGCTAAATCCATATTGAGAAGGCCCTCACTTGTGTGTGTGTGTGTGTGTGTGTTGGGGTATAGAG
>CM042195.1:3130088-3140235 GCA_023539305.1 Ilex asprella | reverse complement strand
AGGGGTGATTAAGTAAAAAGCATTTCACTACATTTGAATTTTGTACCTAAACACAAAAATTTTAATAAAAAATGTACTTAAAAGAATAAACCTTTTATCCATACACTTTTGGATAAATAAGTACTAGAATATGTACCCACACCTAAAAAACCCATCTTTTTTTTCCTTGGGCCTTAAAAACTCTTGGGCCGACCCTGCCATCAGGTGCTTGCATTGGGCAATGATCGCTTTGTCGAGGTGAGCCTCCTGTATGTTGTATGTGAACAGTATGGGTGTTTCAAGAAAATGTTTCCATCATTGCTTTACCTATTCTCTTTGCTTGAATGAGTTCAAGACCTTTGAGGATTGCCCATAGTTCCACTTCAATACTTTTGATGAGCCTAAAATCGATTGGGTCAGGTCTAATAAATTAAATGATCCGATTCAGTCTAAGATTCAAGGAGCTCGAAAAGATAGAAACATGTGAGAGAAAGAATATCAGGATATACATTCATTAAGATCAATTTTACTTTAATTGTACTTACCAAATAGGTGGTGTCCTCTCCCTCATGTCACCGTCTTACCTTACCTATATATTGTAAGTTCTCTCCACATGGAGAGACATCTCACAACAACTTGAGATCTCTCAACACACCTCTCTACACGTAGCTTCTCACTCCTAACTATGGTAACCCTCCCGGTGTATACATTTTCCGGAGACCTTGCTTGATCAATAAAATTTACCCGCCACTGTTGTCGTTTCCGAAAGTGGAATAGATCATCCAAACCGAATTACTATAAATCTGCGTGTTTGCTCTTATTTACTGTTTTGTCATTGATCATCTTATTTACTGCTCATTAATTACATCTCTTCATATACTCGACTATTGATATTGCACAAGATCAATTTGTGCATCATCAACTTTTTGAGTCATTCCACATTCCATAGTATCCAAGGATCCACTATCCTTATGAGTCCTCCCACTCCCACTGGTATCGGTTCCCTTTTGAGCTGCCATCAGTATTTAGCTTGTTCCATCTTGCAATAGGAAAGGCCCAACATGTTAGTCCAGGTGTGGTGATTGATGTTAGTAGTTGAGAGCCATAAATGCTTTCTCTGATTCTAGTGCAAGCATCCAAGCTTCTCTAGCCACTTGGTGGAGATTCGTGGGGGTATTTGCAAATGGATTCTCTGTTTGTCTTTCCACATACTCCATCGTACGCAGGTAAACATTATATGCCATTTAATTCCTCTCCAACCCTCTTTTTTAAGTTGGCATTTAGCCAACTATGGAGGTTAAGTTGCAGGTCAAGGTTTCTATCCTAGTTATTTTTAGATACATATTCTAGACTTTTTGAACTTTGGGGCTGTCTCTGAGTATGTGAAGGGTAGACTCATTTGATTCCAGTATGGTATCAACCCTATGTAGAACTCAACCAAAATCGGCTTTCAAGGAGAGGGTATTCAATCAAGAATATCTACACACATCTAAATTTATACTTAACCAATTTGAGATCGTAATATACCGTTATGCTTTTGTAGTAGTGACAACCACTCTATCGACAAGCAACTCTCTTTTTATCGAAATTAAAATGAGAGAAATTCCATCTAAATTAATCGGTAAATGAAGCATATGTCAAAAAAATTCAGGGATTCAATACATTAACAAAATTAGGAAAAATTACACTCAAATTTCTTGAAATTTGTGACTTAATCACTTAGATTCTCTGTTATTTGAAATATTACACACATACCCTTGGAGATACTCTACCGTCAATATTTAGTATATCTATTAATAAATTATATTCAGACTCCTTAAAATTTGTAAACGTAGAACATTTAGACTTTTCAAGTTTAAAATATTACACTTAGATCTCTTATAAGTTATGTCACTAATGGAATTTATTAAACGGCAAAATTAGATACCAACCCCCTTATTAGTTATGCTAACCCCTGGAACTCCCCTCTGGTCTGTGACTTCTTTTTAAGTTGATCAAAACCTAACAAACTGACGTGGAAGTCGTCCAAATTTTGGCATCAATAGTACTAATTATGATTTTTAAGAGAAAATTAGATTTTTTTAAATTTTATTTCAATAATTAACATAATAAAACATGATTTTTGGTTGTTAAATTTAAAATATTTGATATTATATCTTTAATTAGAGTATTTTTAGTCTAAGTGTAATATTTTTAACTTGAGGGGTTCAACTTTTAGAATTCTGAATGTAATTTATTAATTGACTAGTCATAACCCATGCGCGCGTCTAAAAAATTGATCCCACTATATTAATTTTTTTTAAAATATAACAACTACAAATTAATCAAATATTAAATGATAAAATATATGATAGAAATGAGTGATGTAATATTTTTAGAGAAGAAATATATAAATGATTAAACATGTGATAAAAATGAGTGATGTGATTTGACGTTTGAGTATGACAAATATATGATGGGTAAGATAAGTAATTGGTGATAGTTTTGAGGAGAAAAATATGATTGAGATAAAATTCAAACACACTCCTGTTTTATTATATAGATATAGTAACGTACATTAACGATAGGGGTTTATATGTCAAGCGCGTACAAACATCATAAGGTTTGTGTTTAATATTTTACTAGGTAATTAAGTGACAAACCCAAGTAGTCTGGATATAATTTTTATAAAAAATTAAGTGAAATTCTAATAATATTATTGATCTTTTACCCGTGTTGAAATTCAACTCCTAATCTACAATAACACTGCATTAGGCGTCAAAAAGATCTAATGTGACAATATTTTATATAATACTCCTATGATGATTAAGATTTATTATCAAAATTTTCATCTCAAGTGATGTAATACAATTTTTATTATCAAATAAATAGTTTTTGATGATGCACAAAAATGAATTTATGCAAAATTAATCAAGGAAAAAATAAGAGGACTATACACATGTAAACACAAAAATTAAGTGTTTCGGTCTATGTGACTTACTCCACTGAGAATGATTACGAATACAATCTTCATAGCACCTCAGAACGGGCTTTAATGGAGGTGCCATCGTGGGAGCTCTGATTAAGACGTCACCCTTTTGATGAGAGTAGGTGGCTTCGTGATATTGATGTAACGAACGAGGTGATTGAGACTTGTGATGTATACCCTGCTTTCTTTTCTAAGATGGAGATCTCACGTACGTCATTAGTTGATTGAATTTTTCAAGACGATGGACTTGGTTCTTCTTAACTTGTATTTTTGATCTGGGCTTGGTTGCACCTTTGACCTGGGCTTGGTATGGGCAAGGTTGCACCTATGACTTGACTCTGATATGTATTTTTAAACTGGGCTTGTCTATAATTTTGAACTAGGCCGACCCCGTTAGATCCTATTAATATTAAAAAGTGGAGTTTGTACTACATCACTTAGAATGTAAAACTTGGTAAGCATAATATTCTTGTATTTAACGGGGTAATAAAATTCGGAAAGCATAACATTATTGTATTTTACGGGGTAATAAAATTCGGAAAGAAATGAGCCAAATCTACTAATAGCACAAGTTCGAGGGACTAGAAAGCAATTATCCAAACATAACCTTACTCTCGCCCTATAAAACCATTCTCGATCTACCTTCACCGCCTCCGTTTTTCTCCCGCTCTGCAAGGAGTCGCCTCCGCTACGTCCCTCTCTCTAGTTTCTTAATTTGTCAATCTGCAGATAAAAAAATCAAACAATCTTCGGTAAGTGTCTGTATAGAGTGGTATGTATAGTCAATCAAATTTACTTAAATTTGATTTTGTTTTCTACTTGCGCGTTCATGTTTTTTTGGGGGTTTATTGCTGCAAGTCTGGGTATGTTCATGGATATATATACATTTGTAGGTGTTAATGTTGATGCTGAGGGTTCAAGTTTCAGGGTTTTTCCGGAGAGCAAGTGTTAGGGTTTTTACTTTCCGAGGAAAATTTTTTAGGGTTTTTTTTGGGGAGACCATTGAAATTTTGTGAAAGATAGGTTTGATGGTTTTGTGATTTGAGGGTTTGGGGCCTGGTGTCTATGCTTTAAGTTGATATTCTTGATATTTGTATTGGCTTATTGGACAAGTTTTGCTATCCGTGGTTGATGAAGAACAATATGTATATGTGGAATAACTAGAAAATATAAGTGGTTGGGCTTGGGATTGGTGCCAGTTATCCAATGTTGTTTAAGTTGTTGAGCTTTTGATTTATCTTTTGTGTGATTTTGGGATCTAAATTAATTTATTTTAAATGGTGATAGAATTCCTCACGTTTTTTGGAGTGTTACTGTATTTTTTTTAAAGTTTATGTGTTCTGTTTTATGCTTAATGAACTTTATTAATCTTCTTGTGTTTTTGGGTTATTATCATCGGTGTTTGTGGTAGAGCTATGTTACGCTGAGGTCTTCTTGTAGATATTCAGTCTGTGGGGGCAGAACATCATTATTATTTTCTGAATTTTCTTGCTATATAAAGCTGAAGTAGTTGGCAATTTGTTTCTATTATGTGGTTCCTTCGTTTGTCCTAAGCCCTATCAGATGCTAGTCTGGTTGGCAAGTGAATCTGATTGTTTACATGGTTCCACGTATTCTGCCATGTATTGTTTTCCATTAGCATCAGGAAATTGCACATTGGATGTGATCATAGAGCTTTGCTGGTATTGTGCAACATGTGTTTTTTTGGGGGGTATCTGCTGTATAATCTCATTTGTTGTTTGTATTTTTTGGAAGGTTTGCTGTTTGCATTGTTTTCGGAAGGTTTGCTGTTTATATTTTGGATAACATATAAGCTGAAGTTTATGTGATGCACAGCCCTTTAGTTTTCATATTTGGCACTATAGTACGGGTGGTTTGCTGTGAATTGAATTGATCATTGCCATGGTGTTGTTTTTCCTTTTTTGTTCTCCTTTGTATGTGTGCTAAAAAATGGTGTATGATTCAGGTGTATTTTTCCTTTTGTTGTGAAGGACCTGTTACAATCCATTATTTTTTTTTCGAACATATATATATTTTTTATAAAAAAACATTCGCAGTGAGAAGTTTGTAACTATTTTAAATTGATTGACGAAGAGATGTAAAATCTGCTATTTTTTTCTTCACACCTCACAATTCACGTTGCTGCATTTTTAGTTGTGGTTATCGTATGATGTTGTTCCAAATGGAAAATGTAGATGGTGACTGTTTATATTGTTACCCATGTTAATCATTGGATAGTGATATATGATTGAACATATTAATATTGTTGGATATTCATATTAATTTGCCTCTGTTTGCGTTGCTTGCCCAGCAAATGGCTGAGGAAAACATAGAAGCGCCGGATATGAGCGAGGTGGGTGATATGCCTGAGAACTTGCATCCTCTGGAAACGGAAGGGGCTGAAAATGATTTCGTAGGTGGTGGAGAAAATAAATGGCCTGGATGGCCTGGAGAGAACGTTTTCAGGATGTTGGTTCCTGTACAAAAGGTAGGTGGTATCATTGGACGCAAGGGAGAGTACATTAAGAAAGTTTGTGAGGAAACAAAGGCTCGTATTAAGATTCTGGATGGTCCTCCTGGAACTACCGAAAGAACTGTGAGTGTTTTATATTGTTTTTAGGTTATATGTATCCATTTTCAGAATGTTATGAGTAAAAGTATCTTGGTGTTTGATCGCTTGTGTATCTTGTCGGTATGTCTGCTTAACGGCCTTGTGCAAAGTGCAAACATAACCCGTGGATATGAGTCAACCAAATCGTGTTAACTAATATTTGATTCGGTTTTGGTGCATGCTTAATTTTTTTTGTCATTTATATTTTAGGAATTATCATTTATATTTTTGCTCTCTCTCATTCTTCCTACCCTCCCTCTGTGCATATGCCCATGCCCACATACACACATATTTCTCATTTTGCAATACCATACTATAAAGTGCCATATTGGTTTCTAAGCTACTTTGTCTTGTTTCGATCTATTTGATGTTCTGCATAACCTAGTTGTATCCTATGAAGTTTCTAATCTTTGGATTAACAACATAAAGTAGATGCATGAAGCTTCTTATTACTCTTAAATCCGTTGTTGTGATTGTGACTATCGTTATTATCAGATGTTTAAACCTTCGTCCTGTAAGAGGGTCGTTTCACTATTTCTTGTAAGTGATTCTTTCTATTATTGTCTAGAGAAGTTTCGGAAGCTTCTAGTGCCATTGCACGGCACTTATTGGTCGCGTCTGTTTTGGGAGTGATTAGACTTAAAACATTAAATGGAACTTAACTTATCAATAACAGCAACAAAAGAATTAAAAGGTATCATAATGGACAGGAAGGATAATCATCTACAAAATAGTTATTTATACTCCTCTGGCTAAAATGATTAGTTAAATAATGGACTAGGGATGTAGGACAATATGATAAAATGGAAAATATCAAAGTGTATCCAACAGCTTAATATGAAGAATGTTTATTCTTCCTCACAACTTAAATGATATAAAAGAGTGTATCCAACAGCTTAATATGAAGAATATTTATTCTTCGTCACAACTTGAATTATATAAAAGAAATGTATTCGTCAGAGTAATCCGAATAATGTAAAAAAAAAGTGTATGTATTAGAATAACCAGAATGAATGTGTGCAGGTTCTCGCAAATATAAGCCAAATTTCAATCGCCAAAGTGGCTTCAAATTAGAAGCAGCAAAGATCCAGATTGCAGTGATCAGCATTGGGCTTAGTGCTGAAAGTCCGTCTGACTTAACTGTCAGAAGTACCTTGTGCAGACATGGTACCTGGAAGAGTGGCAATATATCTGGTAACTTCAGAACTTGGTCGATTGGTGTCTTGTGACACATTGTTAAACTGCTACAAGCATAATCTGACCAATGGAACTAATAAGATGCAGTGCCCTAAACAGCAAGATGTGTCCCACATTGTTGACTAAGCACAAACCGTTACTTTACTAATCCTGTATAAAATTTGTTAGTGCTATAGGAAGGATCCGATCCTGTCTATGTAAATTCCACATAAACTATCAAATAAGATTTAATCATGTCATTTAAAAATCAGTGTTGGGAATTTCAGCCAAATACCATCCGTTGAAAATTATGGCTCAAGTGTAACATGTATCAAATGGTTTCAGTTACATCTAGCATAAAATATTTTAAGATCTCAAACATGCATGTGAACTACTTATACAAGAATGAGCCGTGTGAATCCAAGAAGACAGTAGAATTAGATTTCCATCTTAGCAGTGGTTCAAAGATACAATGTCTGGACAAGTTGATAGGCGTATTTGTACTTAAACTGACAGATATTATGTAGTCTGAAAGTGTTTGTTATTATGTTTCTTATTGGAAAGTCATTTCTTTTCCACTGTGTGAAATGGATTTGTGAAGATTCCCTAAGATTCTATGACAGAAAGAGTAGGTGCAAGGACTGTCATAGTTGTAACCTTGTTTTGCAATTATAGGTGATGGGCAAAATAGTTTTCTATGTTAAAACATGAAAGATTGATGTTCTTAGAAAGTTTTTGGGAATATTGTTACCTCCTCCTGGGATCCTATTCAATAATCATTCGAGCAAGATCATGTGGCCTAACATTCAAGAGAGATTTATATTGTAGGTGTGATATTATTTTATTTTTGGCAGTGACCATGGTCTGGTTTTATCATTCACTTCCACATCATTTGCTTGTAGTCATAAACTATTCTTTGGATTTTTTTGGTTTTCTAATTAACTTGTGTTCTTTGGCATTATGTTTCATTTTATGGTAGGTATTTTGTGCTATTAGTAGTCTTGTCTATTCAGAAAAAAAAAGCCTTTGGTAATCTCTTGACAAGTGCACTGAAATAGCTTACCCTAATAAACCTTGCATTGGGGTGATATGAAGGTGTTAGTTGATTGTGCAAATGAAGCTTTCTTAATTCTCTTTACAAGTTCACTGACAAAGATGGACCCCGAGTCCTTTATTGGTTGTCAGTAAGGTTGTTTGTAAGGGTCTTTTGAATGCATAATTGTATTAGTTCATCTTGAAACGGCAACTGTTGTTCTTTCCCAGTCTGTTATCATATGATTCGATGATGTTTAGAATGTTTTTATCCAAATTTTGCGTGTTAAATGGAGAGAGATGGACTAATAACTACTTGGTTGTGTGCTGCAGCTACATTTATGCATGATTTGTGGAGTGTGCCTGGGGATTTTGTAATTATCTATGTTGTTGAACAATATAAATTGCAGTGGATTATATTAAAGTTATCCCTGGATCAATATTGATGTTGATGTAATTTTTTTAATGATCAGCGTGGAAGATGATTTGCTATTATGAGTAATGGATTTGATGTGTTTAATAATTATTTTGACTCCTTTGAGGAGACTCTTAGTTTCCAATGGGACACCACATTTTTTGCGTGTGTACATATACATAATATATATTATCTTATATTATATTATAATACGTATTTGTGTGTGTAATAAAGATGTATTATGGCATGTCTTTATTTTTAGATGTTACAATCAGATCTGGTTACTACACTGTACAATCATGTGAAGGTTGGGTTAGTCATATGGTTTGCAAAATGGATCAGATAAATAGCTTTGTGGGCACTGTTGGCTTCCTCCTTTCTTTATTTTATACATCTCATTTCACGTTTACGTGTTTTTTCTCTTTGATTATGGTCCTAGTATTTTTCAATTTTCCTTTCTCTCCCCTTTACCGTCTGTTTAGGACGAGGCCTCTTGAAGGGAAGTTTTTCTGGGGCAGTGACATGGAGGTTTTCTATTCTTTACCTCAACATTGAGCATTATTCATCTACCATCTGTCTACTACTGTCCTCTACTATGGTATCCGCTTTGGTGGCCACCGCTCTAAACTGCATCATCTCTCCCCCCTTCCCCCAGCCCTAGCGGCTTCCTCTGCCTAAAACATGCACACATGCCCTCCTATATGCGTGGGTGGGCATATGAGTGCATACACGTGCATGTGATTTCTCACACATCCATGGGAATGCCTCCTCGGAAGAGACAAGACCATTGCCCACTGACTTGGAGGCACTGACCTGTGAGTCTGTACCTTTAACTTATAATATTTTTGCGTGCGCATGCCCGTGCCCATGTGTTTTATCATTTAGTATAAATTGGTTGCTGACTGAGGAATCTGTATATGATTGACATTTTTTTGTTGAATTTTATGATGACCGTAGCGTCTTACAAAATGCTAGCTTGATTGGTTTTTGTCTAATCAAAATAGTAGTCAAGGTTTTATTAATAATGGGATTTAGTATAAACACATCCTTAGAAGAATATGCAATAAGTGATCTTTTGCTTTTTTCATTCAATTATTCAGGTTAAGGTTGCATCTATATATACACCATACTATTAATTCTGCTGTAATAATTGTTGGATTTTATTCTTTGTTAGGTAATGATTTCTGCAAAGGAAGAGCCGGATGTCACTATTCCTCCTGCTGTGGATGGGTTGCTAAGGATTCATAAACGCATCGTTGATGCAGACACTGATCCAACTCATGCTATAGCTGGTGGGACAGTTTGCACAAGGCTACTTGTGGCGGCTACACAAGCTGGAAGCTTAATTGGGAAGCAGGGTGCTACTATTAAGTCTATTCAAGATGCTTCCCACTGTACAATCCGGGTGCTTGGAGAAGGTGTCTTTACATTAGATGTTATTATATCCCATTTTAAGAATAGAACTCTTTGAGTTATATGATTTTTGTTTGAAGACCTTATTTTCTACGGAAATTTATGCTTTCCCATTCATATATATTTTAAAAGAACCTCACTTTGCGCCCATGCCATGTATTCTTCACTTTATCTCTGCTAAGTATCTTGCCTGTGTCATAAAAATTATTGTTCTTATGATTCTTGACAATATTTGAAATTCTTTCTTTGTAAGTTAAGAAGCATGAACACTGTCAAGGAGGTTTATTTGAAATTTACTTCGCAGAACACTCTTGGATATGTGCCCGGTACTCTTTTAGCCCCTTCCATAATTAAAAAATAAAATCTATTTGGACCTATGTCTGACACTCTTTTGGTGACGTGCTCAATGCTTCTTTAGGTGGTGTATATAGCCAGAAAATAAGCTTGTGTTGACATGTAATAAACAAACCTTGAAATTTTGATAAATGACTTATCTCAAACCACAAAAGAATAATCTTTTAAACTAATCATATTAAAGTTTTATTTAGAATTT
>CM042195.1:3094840-3110516 GCA_023539305.1 Ilex asprella | reverse complement strand
ATTGATTTGATAAAATTGAATGTTAATTTGAAATTCAATCAAAAAAAATGATGTTAGTTTGATAAATTGGATGTTTAATTGATGAAGTTAAATGTTAATTTGAAATTAATTTAATGAAATTGAATATTGATTTAGTATTAATTTTATAAAATTGAATGAAGCTATTTCACCGAGGTCTGCTTAGTCGACCTAAGTTAAGCACTATTCAAATAGGTAGAAAATCACCATTAGGTATTGATTTGATAAAATTAAATATTAATTTAAAATTCAATCAACAAAAATGATGTTTGTTTGATAAATTGGATATTAAATTGATGAAATTAATATTAATTTGGATTTAATTTAATGATTTCATTTAGTGTCAATTTTATAAAATTGAATATCGATTTGATGAGATTAAATATTAATTTACTGAAATAAAATGATAATTTTATAAAATTGAAGATCAATTTCACGTTAATTTGGTAAAATCTTGTATTAATTTGATGAAGTTTAACATCAAATTAAACGTTAATTTGATATTGATTTAGTGTTAATGTCATGAAATTGGATATTAATTTAGTATTAGATTAATAAAATTGAATGTTAATGAGATGAATTGAATACTAATTTGATGAATGCGATTGTTAATTTGATAAAATTTAAAGTTAATTTGGTGCTAATTTGATGAAATTAAATATTGATTTGATATTAATTTAATGAAATTAAATATTAAATTGATAAAATTGAATATTAATCAAACAAAATTAATGGTCAATTTGATGTTAGTTTGATGAAATTATAGATTATTTTTGTATTAATTTGAATAAGAGTAATTAAGTAAAATGAGAGTGCTAGTAAGGGTAATTGAGTAAAATTATGTATTCCATTAAGGAACAAAAACTAATAGAGATATGCAATGATATTTCAAAAACTATAAAAGGATGTCAACGGAATATGATTTAAATCTAGGAGCTGTTAGTGAAATATGATTTATTAATTCGTATCGTGCGATATTGAGTTCATATCGTGGATAAACTGTATATAAATAGTATATAAACGAGTCGTGTCATCTATTTCTTCTAATTGGTTTTATTCATATTCAATTTGTTCATTAATCGTGTCATATAGAATATAATTATTTATTAAATAAGTGGTTTAAAAAAGATTCAAACTCTCTGATTTAATGTCATGTTGAAAAGTGGTGTCAACACCTTACTATGATGTGGCTAAACCATTGTTAAAAATTATATATATTTTTTATAATTGATAACTATGTTTTATTATAATTATGGCTCCATAAATTATAACTTAATCCCTCAAAAAATTATTATAAATATACCGAAATTCTATCTTATGATTCTTATCTCAGATAACCACTGTCCACAGAAACATTAGTCAAAAGTGCGTCTCAGCCATGGTAGACCTCGACCTCTCAATATCATTCCTCTTCTGCCTTCTTCCATTACTACTGTTCTTGTTCTTCATCAACTCTAAATCCCTTTTCACTAGCTTCTTCTCATCCAATTCCACTACGCTCCCCAAATCATACCCACTGATCGGATCATGTTTCGCAATCTTGGCGAACAAAGATCGGGTAATCCAATGGACCACAGACGTAGTTACAAGTACACCCACTTCCACCTTCGTCCTCCACGGACCTTTTGGTAAGCGCCAAGTCTTCACAGCAAACCCCTCCAATGTCCAACACATCCTCAAGACTCATTTCCATGTCTACCAGAAAGGCGAAGTTTCTCGAAGAACCCTCAAGGACTTGCTCGGCGACGGCATCTTCAACGTCAACGGCGACTCCTGGAAGTTTCAGAGACAAGTCGCAAGTCAGGAATTCAACACCAAGTCTCTTCGTAAATTCGTCGAAACTGTTGTCGATACTGAACTCTCCGATCGCCTCATTCCGATCCTCTCCCTCGCCGCTTCTAACAAAACTGTTCTTGATTTTCAAGACTTACTCCAAAGATTTGCGTTCGACAACATATGTAGGATTGCTTTTGGGTACGATCCTGCTTACTTGTTACCATCTCTTCCTCAGTCGAAGTTCGCCGATGCTTTTGATGAAGCGGTTCAGTTCAGCGCTGAGAGAGGCAGTGCACTTCTTCCTTTAATCTGGAAAATGAAAAAATTCTTCAATATTGGATCTGAAAAGAGACTTAGAATGGCGGTAAACAAAACTCGTGAATTTGCTAAAGAAATTATCAAAGAGAAGAAACAAGAACTCAACGGAAAATCGTCACTGGATTCTGTTGATCTTTTATCAAGATTCTTGAGTTCTGGTCACTCCGATGTTTTTGTCGCCGATATTGTCGTAAGCTTTATATTGGCGGGCCGTGACAGTACATCGACGGCTTTGACTTGGTTCTTCTGGTTGCTTTACAACCACCCAGATGTCGAACATGAGATTCTTAGAGAGATCGGGGAGATATCAGAAGCATCAGTTTATGATGAAGTGAAAGACATGGTTTATACACATGGTTCACTATGTGAAAGCATGAGGCTGTACCCACCGGTTCCTCTGGATTCAAAAGAAGCTGCAGAAGATGACATTTTGCCAGATGGAACTGTAGTGAAGAAGGGTACGGAGGTGGCTTACCACCCCTATGCAATGGGGAGGATGGAGAAGTTGTGGGGCCCAGACTGGGCTGAGTTCCGTCCCAAGAGGTGGTTGGAAAGAGACACGGCCACCGGTAAGTGGAGCTTTGTGGCGAGGGATCCGTATATGTATCCGGTGTTTCAGGCGGGGCCAAGGATTTGTTTGGGGAAGGAGATGGCTTTCTTGCAGATGAAGAGGGTGGTTGCTGGTGTGTTGCGGCAGTATAGGGTGGTTCCGGTGGTGGAGGAAGGTGATGAGCCGGTTTCCATGTCGCCCTTGTCGGTGAAGATGAAAGGTGGTTTCCCGGTGAGGATTGAGAAAAGGGAGGAGGAGTTTTAAGTTCTGTTCGCTTAATCGCATTTATGGTGTCAATCTTATTACCTAATTATGTATTGTCTGAAGAGAAATGTTATTTAGGCCTTTGGGATTTAATTTAGGGATTTTAATGATGTACAACTAATTCAATAATTATATTAGAGTCATATAATTAAATCTTTTAATAAGGTCCTCAAAGAGAATTAATCCATAGGCTAGTCTAAAAATCATTGACAATTGAAAAACAAAAAGCATTGGATCTAGGCCTTTTTTGGTCTCAGATCAGATTTAAATCATTTCAATTTTGAATCTGAAAATCATTGACAATTGAAAAAAAATATAGAAAAAGCATTGGATCTAGGCCTTTTTTGGTCTCAGATTATTTGAGGTAAGAAGCTCATGTTGGCATAAGATGACCTCAAGGAGAACTGTTCAAATCATTTTATAGAACCCCAAAGAGGATTAACGTTGAGAGATCGGGACATCTGACTGAGCTGACCTCCTTATGAACGAGCTAATCCCAATAGGAGAGTTCACTCCAAAGCACCCTCAACAGATGATAGACTAAGTCAAAGGCGCACGAGATCGTCGCGTGTCCAGACTAAAGATAGGTCATCTTGCCACCATAGTATGTTTTAGAAGGTCACATCACTCTTAGGCAGAATAGTCTCTAACGACTTAGGGAATATAAACTCAAATATTCTCTTAATAAAATCTTAACAAAGTAGAAAATCATTTGATGGTGACAACATTATCACTTATAAATACTAAGGTCCTTATTCATAAAAGGGTACGAGAGAAATACTGTAATCAACCCTTTTTCTCCAAGTAATATATGAACTCTCCAGGAGCAAGAAACTCCATTAGAGTGGACTAACTGTTGGATAAAATAGGCTTCCCACAAGTGTAAATTAATGGAAGCAATATAAATAAAGTAACAGAAAATAAATAGGCACACAAGATTTATGTGATTCCCTCAAATCTGAGGTACGTCCACGACGACCGGTAGGTCAGTTTCTGCCACTATCACCAAAAGAGTTTACAGAGTGGCCAAAAGACATAAGCCTTACAAACACATCAAGGTGTAAATCACAAGAGAAAAATACCTCACAAAATATGTGAACCAAATCTCCAAGAACAAACCGCTTGAAGAACAAATTGCCGATTTTGTGATACCAAAAATGGAGAAGAAGACTGAATTTTCTTGAACCAAAGATTGCCCAAAAATCTTCTTGCCTAGCCAACCAAAAATGATATATATATGAACCAAGGATAAGAAAAGCTTGTAGTTTTTTAGTGGTTGCCAAATTCCTTTTCTTGAAGACTCCAAATCAATCATTGAAAATGCCAAGAGCCATGCATCGGAAAGCCACCAAATTGAAAGCCATGTGCAAACCAATGTGCATGCCAAAATTAACAAACACTATATTTAGGAACTAGATGGATCCCACAAAGGAGGGAAACCCAACAATTCTCCCCCTCCCGACTTATGTGGAGGATTCGACCATTCCCGCCAAAAGTCGACACTTCTCATGCTTGTCCTTAGTCAATGCCTTAGTCAACATATCCGAAGTGTTCTCATCAGTGTGAACTCTTTCAAGTTGCAACAACTTATCATTCAAGACATCACGAATCCAATGATATCTAACATCAATATGTTTCGATCTCGAATGAAATGAAGCATTCTTACTCAAGTGGATTGCACTCTGACTATCACAATGAAGGACATACCTTTCTTGTTTCAAACCCAACTCTTGTAAGAATTTCTTCAACCACAATAATTCTTTGTAAGCTTCTGTGATGACGATGAACTCAGCTTCTATGGTGGAGAGAGCAACACATTTCTGTAATCTTGATTGCCATGCCACTGCTCCCCCTGCAAAAGTAATCAAATAGCCAGAAGTAGATTTTCGACTATCAACATCACCAGCCATATCAGAATCTGTGAACCCATCAAGAATAGACTCGCCTTTACCAAAACACAAACTCATCTTTGAAGTGCCTTGAAGATATCTCAGAATCCATTTCACTGCTGACCAGTGTTCTTTTCCTGGATTAGACAGAAAACGACTAACAACCCCAACTGCGTGGGCAATATCCGGTCGAGGACAAACCATGGCATACATCAAAGAATCAATTGCTGAAGCATAGGAAATTTTCTGCATCTCATTTTTCTCTTCAGCACTTGTAGGACACTAACTTGAGCTAAGTTTGAAGTGGCCTGCAAGTGGACAATTAACAGGCTTTGCTTTGTCCATATAGAACCTCTCAAGAACCTTTTTAATATAATTCTCTTGAGATAACCAAATCAGCCCATGTGATCTATCACGAACAATTCTCATCCTAAGAATTTGCTTTGCTGGACCCAAATCCTTCATGGCAAAGGACTTGCTCAACTCTGACTTCAACTTGCTAATCGTGCTCATGTCTTGGCCCACAATAAGCATATCATCAACGTAAAGAAAGAGAATAATAAAATTACCATCTGGATATTTCTTCACAAACACATAATGATCTGAAGTGATTCTTGAATACCCATGCTCAGTCATGAAAGAATCAAATTTTCTGTACCACTGCCTCGGTGCTTGTTTCAATCCATACAAGCACTTCTTCAATTTGCAAACTAACTAATCATTACCCTTATCTATGAAGCCCTCAGGTTGCTCCATATAAATTTCCTCTTCTAAGTCACCATGCAAAAAGGCGGTCTTTACATCAAGCTGCTCAACTTCTAAATTCATACTTGCAGTTATACCAAGCACAGTTCGAATGGATGACATCTTCACAACTGGTGAGAAGATCTCATCAAAATCAACTCCCTTCCTCTGACCAAAACCTTTCACAACAAGTCGTGCCTTGAATCTCGATTAAGAACTGTTCCCATCATTCTTTCGTCTAAAGACCCATTTATTTTTCAAAATTTTCTTCCCTTTAGGCAGCTTCACCAAATCATAGGTGTGACTCTCATGCAAAGACTTCATTTCCTCTTTCATTGCCTTAAGCCATTCAGTTTCTTATGCTTCAAGACTTCTTGATAGGTCTCTGGTTCCCCCTGATCTGATATCATTACATACTCATTTGAAGAATATTTTCTGGATGGCTGTTTTTCTCTGGTAGATCTCCTTAACGGTGTCTGTGGTAGTGGCTCTTGGGGTGGCTGCTCCCCCTCAATCTCTGGCTCAACATCATCTTCCGCTGCATCATGAGGTGTCTACACTTCCTCATCAATATCATGAACAATAGGTGGATCAAGAGGATCTAAATCAACAAGATCATCAATACTAGACTCAGCTGACTCAAGCTTGTCAATGTCTTCAATAGTCTGATCTTCCAAGAAAACAACATCTCAACTTCTGACAACTTTCTTGTCAATTGGATCATACAACCTGTAGCCGAATTCTTCATGCCCATAGCCAAGAAATATGCACTGCTTTGCTTTTGGATCAAGCTTGGACCTCTCATCTTTTGGAATATGAACAAAAGCTCTGCAGCCGAATACCCTCAAGTGATTATAGGAGACTTCCTTCCCTGTCCAAACTTTCTCTGGCACATCACCATTCAATGGAACTGAAGGAGACAAATTGATAAGATCAACTGCTGTCTTTATTGCCTCACCCTAAAAGGATCTTGGCAATTTAGAGTGTGAGAGCAAACATCGGACTCTCTCAAGAATGGTGCGATTCATTTTCTCTGCAATCCCGTTTTGTTGAGGTGTCTTTTTGACTGTCTTTTCATGTCTGATGCCATGATTTGTGCAATACTGATCAAATGGTCCAATATATTTACTACCATTATCCGAGCGAACACACTTCAACTGTCTACCAGTTTCTCTTTCAACCTTAGCTTGAAAGTGCTTAAACACATCTAGAACTTGATCTTTAGTTTTCAATGTATAAGCCCAAACTTTTCTAGAGTGATCATCAATAAAAGTGACAAAGTATAAAGCACCACCAAGTGTCCTAACTTTCAAAGGACCACATACATCAGAATGTACCAAATCTAGAACATGAGATTTTCTAGATGCAATGTTTCTACGGAATGATATTCTATTTTGTTTACCATGGAAACAATGAACACATGTTTTCAAAGGCGTACCTTTTATCCCCGCTAGAAGCTCATTCTTGGACAAAACTTGCAATCCTTTTTCACTCATATGTCTAAGCCTTCTATGCCATAAATCGGTGGATGAGTCATTCTCTAAGGTATTCACAACACCCTTGCAAATTTTTGCTTGCATAGTGTAAAGAGAACAAGTCTTCTTTCCTTTTGCTACCACTAGAGAACCTTTGGAGAGCTTACATTTTTCATTACTGAAATTGTTGTTGTAGCCCTCATCATCTAACTTTCCAGCAGAGATTAAATTGAGCCAAATATCCGGTACATGCCTTACATTCCTGAGCAACAATTTGCATCCAATATTTGTTTCTAAGCAAATGTCACCCATGCCGACAATTTTTGACACATCTTTATTTCCCATACGGACATTCCCAAAATCACCTTGCGAGTAAGAAGTAAAGAAATCAGCCCGCGAAGTAACATGAAATGAAGCTCCAGAATCAATTACCCAATCCGTCTCTTGGCCAATCAAATTAACGCTAGCATCATCACGGATAATCATGAGTTCATCATCGGTAACTGCAGCTGTATCATTTTGCTTTTTATCTGAATTTTTCTCTTTGTTCTGCTCCTTGAACTTGAGTTTTTTGCACTCCCGCTTCATGTGCCCTTTCTTGTGACAATAATAACACTCAATATCTTTCATTGAAATTGAGCTTGAACGACCTCTAGATTTATCATGGTTGTGCGGAGCCCTATTCTGACTCTTGCCTCTCCCCTGGTTTTCCATTACAAGTGCCTCAGAGTGAGAAGAACCTGATGATTTTCTTCTTGTCTCTTCATTCAACAGGCTGCTGGTAACTTGACTCATTGTTACCACTCCATCAGGTGCGGAGTTACTAACTGTGACCACCAAAGTTTCCCAACTTTCAGGAAGTGAGCTAAAAAGTAGCAAAGCTTGCAACTCATCATCAAAGGTAATTTTCACGGCAGCCAATTGATTCACAATGCTCTTAATCTCATTCAAATGCTCTGCAATAGGAGTACCCTCCTTATATTTAGAATTCACAAGCTTTCAAAATAAAAAGGCTTTATTCACGGTCGTTTTTCTATCATAAAGACTCTCTAATTTGGTCCAAAGACCATGTGCTGAATTTTCTGTAGAGACGTGATGAAAGACACTATCATCAATCCATTGCCGAATAAAACCGACAACTTTTTGGTTTAGCTTTTTCCACTCGTCATCTCTCATCGCTTCCGGTTTGCCACTATCACCCTCTATGGGTCCATTCAAATCTTTACAAAACAAAAGGTCTTCCATTTTAGTTTTCCAAGTCACCCAATTTGTGCCATTGAAACTAACCATACGCCCAACGTTGCCGTCCATAATTCACACACGCAAATATAACGAATTAGAACTGAATTAACCAATTGCTCTGATACCAGATGTTGGGTAAAATAGGCTTCCCACAAGTGTAAATTAATGGAAGCAATATAAATAAAGTAACAGAAAATAAATAGGCACACAAGATTTACATGGTTCCCTCAAATCTGAGGTACGTCCACAACGACCGGTAGGTCAGTTTCTTCCACTATCACCAAAAGAGTTTACAAAGTGGCCAAAAGGCATAAGCCTTACAAACACACCAAGGTGTAAATCACAAGAGAAAAATACCTCACAAAATAAGTGAACCAAATCTCCAAGAACAAACCGCTTGAAGAACAAATTGCCGATTTTGTGGTACAAAAAAAGGAGAAGAAGACTGAATTTTCTTGAACCAAAGATTACCCAAAAATCTTCTTGCTGAGCCAACCAAAAATGATATATATATGAACCAAGGATAAGAAAAACTTGTAGTTTTTTAGTGGCTGTCAAATTCCTTTTCTTGAAGACTCCAAATCAATCCTTGGAAATGCCAAGAGCCATGCATGGGAAAGCCACCAAATTGAAAGCCGTGTGCAAACCAATGTGCATGCCAAAATTAACAAACACTATATTTAGGAAATAGATGGATCCCACAAAGGAGGGAAACCCAACACTAACCAAATTTCATAGCTGGCTACTGTGATTCTTGTGTTCTATTTTTCCCTAGCTTAGTCTCTTTCTCTGTTTTATTGTAACACTTACCATAGCTTTATGGCTCCATCTCTAATTAATCACTGACCTTCACCAAGCTTTGAACTCTCCAGTTCAAGCAACCGACTAGTATTCTAAATCCAAACACCATCAAGGGTGAATTGTACCCTTGTCTAATTCTACTTTGGCACTTAATTCTACATTGAGAATCTCCATTAACCACTACTCTGAATTGGATTGTGAACACAAATTGATTTATCAAATGGATCCATTTTGAGTGAAAACCCATCCTAGTCAAGATTACTTGAAGGAAGTCACATTCGACCTTATCATAGGTCTTGTTTAATCGACTTTAATGGACATGGTTTGGTATTTCCCCTTTCCTTTTGTTTTTTAGAAATGGAGTGCTTAAGTGGCCAATATAACGTTGTCTTGAATTTGTCTGTTGGGAACAAATGTGGTTTGGTTTGGTGTGATGAGGTGATTTAGGAGGGGACTAATTGAGTGACTTTGAGTCTAAATTAAAATAGGGTCCGTTCATTGTTTCGAGTAAATTTATGTGGGTTTGTGTTCTGCTCTGTAAGGAGAATAATATAGTGTATTCACTTGCACAAATCAAGTAAGAAATGAATGAGAAAATAGATTAAAAAATGACGGATTTGAATTATAAAAATAGAGGTTGTGTAATGTGGGATTTGACACTATCTTACATTAGTTGAGGAAGAAATTATACTTGTGTATAAATATGTCAAATTGCTCTATTGATTGAGTCCCAAGAAATACTATACTTTTATGAGCGGATCGAACGTCTACATGTCATCGATTCGATCACATATGCATTCACAGCCTGCCCGCTCGCCACAACTTGACTGGGCTCGGGTGTGGATGTGGTTTAGACATATTTTTATCTTTTTGAAGAAAATTTGTTTAACGAATTGGGCTTGAATTTTTTAATCCAAAATTTAATTTCTGCAATCCGTTGGATTTAAAATTCATACTTGTTAATATTTCCATTTCCCTCCAATTTTGAATTTTTGAGTATGTGTATGTTCATGAATGAACAATTATTCAATGGTGTCTTTTGGATTGTGTTTCTTTGCATGGTGGTTATCTGAAACAATTATTGGTTAGTTTATATAAACCAGAGTCATTAGCATTCTACATCAATTTCATTACAATCATTAAGACATATTTTCGGTATTAGACAGTCTACATATTAGAGAGTACACAACACAGTTTTTGATTTGCTGGACAATTAAATTGGAGTGCTATTTTCAGTTGCGTTTAGGACATAACGTCAAATACCAGTTTTGATCTACAAAATATTCAATAACATTTTCTAATATGCAAACGATTTAGTTTATATATTAATTTAATTACAGATTTATATGTTACTATTTTGTTTTTACTTGTAACTATTTCGTTCTTACTTATTACTGTTTGTTGTTGACTATTACTATTTTATTCTAAATTACATGATACAAATAAAAAATCTCAATAAATAATTTTATTATATTTGGAAAACCACAAACACCGGTATAATGTATTATTTTAAAAATTGATGATGTGACACTCTAAAAGTAAATTCTTTATCCCCCGAAAAAGATCTAGTGGCGTAGTTGCTCTTTTATCCCTTCCTCCACTATAGGATGAGTTGTTTCAGGTAACTCATGCCCGTTTGATAATGATCGAAAAGCCCTGGCTGATCTGGCAACTTGTGTACCAAATCAGTTGTTCTGCTCTTCTAGTCAACTGATTTCCTTATATTGCACTACACTAGTTTTTATATAAGTTTAAGTGTAATGCTATTGAGATCTAATTTATTGATCTAATTTGTTGACCTAATTAATTATGACATTTGGATTGACTGTGAGTTCCATCAAACATTGAGACTTGGTGTTAATCCAATGGTTTCAATGAAGCCACGTCTTTAGGTCAATAAATTATGCCAGATTTTTATGTCCAAATAACATTTTTTTAAGTTTAATCTTGGTGTCATCACTTTTTATTATTTGTGATAAGTACTTGAGTTTGTATTGGTCAAGTGTATTACCAAACTATGGTGATTTGTTCACATAATTTTAATAGTATTGTGAGTAGATTGCAAAATCGAATTGCGTAATTCATTAATTCAATAATAACAACAGATGGAATCAACAATTGGGTAGACAAGAAGCAAATATATGTTCAAAAGTTTAAATCCAACGGATAAAATAGTAAGTAACAATCATGTAGCGGTGACGACTATAGTAGAGCTGACAGGCATGAGTGACAACGTTAATGGTGGTAGTGAATTTTGAGTGACGATGGTAGTAGTGGTAGTGATGGTCATGAGTGACGGCGATAGTGGTGGGTAACAGTAATGGTGACGATGGAGAGTTGTGGTGATGAGCGATGACGATGCTGATGATGGATGTGAGTGGTGGTGAGAAATGATGGGTATTTATGAGCGACAATGGTGATGATGGGTGTGAGTGGTGGTGGATAACGATGAGTACTTATGCATGACGATGGTGCTGGGTGGTGGCGAATGACGATAGTAGAGGTAGATATGGTGGGAGTGGGCGACAGTGGATGGCAATTGTGGTGGGCGATGACAAGTGGTGATGGGTTGTGGTAGTGGACAATGCTGGTGGGTGGCAGTGGTGGTGGTGGGATGATGATGATAGTGCTAATAAATATAAAAATAAGATGATGAAGGTAATTGGAGGTGGTGATGGACGATGATGGTAACAATGGTGGTGGATGACGACCGTGGTGGTGAAAATGAGTAGTGGCAATGGTGGTGGGGTGGTGGAGGTGGTGGTGATACCGGTACTGGTGATGGTAATGGGGTTGGGGTGGCGACAATGGTGGGACGACGATGATGGTGGTAAAGTTTTTTGTAGAAAACTGATTTTATAGAAATAGAATTTTTTTTTTGACTTATTTGGAAGCAATTAAAATATGTTATTTGAAACAATACTTATTTTTTTAAAGCTTATGAGAAGTACTTTTGAAAACTTACCTCAAACACACTTTTAGGAGACCCATATTCCCTATTAAATTTGAAGAGTTAATATTAGTGGTTGAATTAATTTTAAAGTAAAATTTAAAACGATCTTAAGTGTGAAAAACAAAAGTTATTTTTTATGTTGTATTTTTTTATATAGATAAGGGTTAATTGCACTAGAGGTCTCTAAAGCATGAGTTTGTCTCATTTTGGTGTCTAATATTTTAATTGCATCATTTTGATCCCTAAAGTATTGAATATGTTTTTATATGGTACTTCAAGTAGATAATGTCCAAATTGCTAATAATTTTTTATCATAAACTTATCACGCAATATCTAAATATGGACAAAAAATAATTTTGATAACTCTTAAGCAAAATTTCGGTAGCTCTTGACAAAAAAATGTGTAATATGAGTAGCTTTGTCCAAAATTTGGATAACTCATGATCAAAATTGTATAATTTAGATAGTTATTTAACCAAATTTGAGTAGATATTTGGTTGAAAGTTATCAAAATTATTTTTTTGTTCATATTTAAGTATTACATGATAAGTTTACAATAAAAATCGTTAGCAATTTGGACACTGTCTGCTTGATGGACCATATAGAAATACTAGAAATTGTCCGTACCTGAAGGCACTACATAACAACAACAAAAACAATAACCCAAACCGCATCCATGTTGATGGATGTCATAATTCTACACCACCTATAACACACTTAGATCAAAGTAACTATTATAACAAACAAAATTTCAATAAATAACATGTACCAACTATTATTTTTTAAAAATATCATCAAAATTTAATTTGAAAATATTATCCTTGAACAATATTGACCACTGTATATAACTTATAGAATAATATCTTTATGTAAAGAAACATGACTTAAATCAATAATCTCATCGTATCACGTTAATAGTACTATTAATACTATATTTATCATACAAAAATAAACTGAATTAACATCAAACTTAAACTAATAAGAATAAGTAAGTAAGCATATTCACTCAATTCATAGAAACCAAATAACCCCAAAAATCAAGTCACAATGCCTCTCTATATTTGTCCCCAACAGAACCGCAAGCAATTGCTCATGCCTACAGGCACTATAAAACACGCAAAAAAAAATTATAAATTAAAAAAAATTGAGAAAGATCGTCAAACAATATTGACCCACTATTTTTTAAAAACTAATCAACAAAATTCGTCTAAAAACATAACCATTGAATAATATCACCCGGTGTATATTGTTTATATAATCAAATTTAGTAATTGACGCAAAACTATTTTTTTAAAAAAGTGCCTGAAACCAATAACCAACATACTATTGCTCCACAATAATGCTTTAATGCAACTATTTATCAACTACTGCAATATCATAATTCAAACATTTACCAAAATGTTGCACTTAATGCACTTATTAAATGAATAGTCATATAGGAAAAATATAATGACATCCATAACATTCTAAAGAAAATGAATTCAAACCGATTTCATCACTAATGATACTAAATATCGTCACCATATAACCATAAAATAAATATCCAAATACTAAAGAAATCAAAAAAATTTATTTTAAAAAATGACTTTCTTACAATCCAGAATACTACTCATAGACCATGCAGTAAGGAAATACGAAAGACAAACCAAGTACATCTTGATTAAAAAAGGCATTTTAAAAGTTCATGCAAACCTTAAATTCACACCTAGTGTTTACTGAATTAGATCCGCATTCACCACTTATTTTTCCAAGCATAAGTCTCCCCACAGAATTCTGCATGCACAAATAATGAGTAGTAACAAATAAATCATAATGAATTAATTCAAATAGCTTATGGCCACCGCACACAACAAAATTCAAAACTTTTCTCCCCAAAACAAACAAACAACCCCAACAAAATTCGTAACTTTTCTCAAAATCAATGGCCGCCATACAACTCTTTCAAAACCACCTAGCAACACCTCTAACCACCGCAAATGTAGTTAGATAGAATTAAATATTGACATGACAAAAACATGAACACATGAATAAAGAAAGACCCATTGCTAAAATAAAATTTGACTCAATAAGCACAAAAAATAATATTACAATTTTGCTGGAAACAGACTTCACAAATACCATGAGTATCAAACTATATCACTGCCTTTAATAGTTCTCTTCAAATAGGTGTTTCAAATGGACAGACAAAAAAGAAATAGAGATTGAATGACTATTGTTTGAATACAATCTTGCAAGAAGACGCACACATTATGAAAAGTCATACCCACAAAACAGTGATGACCAATACATAATAAACACATGAGATTGATTGTCTTGATAACTTGATCTAAATAAAAGAACTATCAGAAGATTGAAATTGACAACAATCCAACAGGCAATATAACAAAAGAGCTTCAAGCCAATAAAAAAAAAATTTCACGCCTTCCATATAAATGTAACTACAACTACATACCATTGTTCAACTCATCTCATTCTTTGAATGGGCTTGCAAAAATCAAACCCAATCAATAAAAAAATATGACATAAAAACCAAAGAAGACATCTTCAAATAATGACAATATGTTAGCCATTAGTTGAATTTTTTATGATTTGGTTCTGCTAAGAATTTCAACAAATGGTTGATGTGCATTATCAACAAAAGAAGTGGTACTATGGTAGCTAGTTAAGCAAATATAACTTGCTTTTGCAAAAAAAAAAAATGGTTCACCATTACGCTGAACCCAAAATAGGACACGCACAATGCACACGAACACAAACTGAAACACAGAAATGCCCAATGTCATTGGTCACCCAAATCTATAAACTCCAATTCATAACTCGCAAACTCAAGAAAATCAAAATCCCAATTTCATAATGGATTGGTTATTCTCAGTACCAAATTAAGAAATTTCACAATCATAATCCACTAATTCAAAAATTTTTAAGCTTATATTGAAATTCAAAAAAAAAAAAGAAAAACTCACCTTGCAACTGCAGGAAGTAATTTCTTGAAATTTTGCCGAAATCCCTAGCAATTTCTTGGCTTTATCAGTTCTTCAAAATTTTTCTCACAGATATAGTGTTTCACTCAAATCAAACAAAGATTTCTCCAGAAAATCCTAACTCAAATAACCATTTTCCACAAAAATATACAAACGCAAAGAAAATATATTTTTTTTTCAATCCCAACTCGTTGCAGGGTGTGTGTGATGCTGTGTTTGTGGTTTTGCTACTCTCTGTGTGTGTATGGGTTCGAATTTGTGTGTATCGTGAGCGAGAGAGAGAGAGGCTTAACTGAGTGAGTGGTTGTTGCCGGTGGTGAGGTGAGTTAGACTGTCGTAGGAGAGAGCGAGAAAGACTGTCGTTGTCTGTGTGTGTGTTTTTGGCAGGAGCATCTGTCGTAGGGGAGAGAGAAAAAGAGAAAGAGAGAAAGAGGGGAGGAGATAGACTGATTTTTTTTGGGTTTTGTGTAGTGGGTTTTAATTTTTGGGCGGGATTAGATTAGATGAATTTTGATGATATTTAAATCGTATATTTAAATTTCAATTAAGTCTTAGTTGTTCTTCTCCTTTTTTAAATTGAGAGTATTAATTTCAATTTTGGAAATTTGAAATTGTCTCTATCTTGTTAGTGTATATATATATATATATATATATATATATATATA
>CM042195.1:3075178-3087156 GCA_023539305.1 Ilex asprella | reverse complement strand
AAGTTGAGAGTCACTGCAGACCTCTAACTGTTCTGTCTCCATAGAGTAAGCGAGGTTGAGCCCGGCAATAACAACTTCATACTTGACCTCGTTGTTTGAAGCTTTAAACCCAAATTTGAGTGCGTATTTAACATCTATTCCATCTAGGGAGGTCAGAATTAGGCCGGCGCCACTTCCTTGGGCGTTAGCAGCTCCGTCTACAGAAAGTTTCCAAACAGGGAGGTCAGGCACTAGCTGCGTTGCCTCTTTGGGTGTAGCCGTTGTGAACTCTGCGATGAAATCTGCCCTTTGACGGTTGTTCTCAGCTTGTATCATATATCGAATTCGTTGAGCTCGATGGCCCATTTGACAAGTCTTCTTGAAGATTCTGGTCTGTGCAGTACCTGCTTCATTGGCTGTTCTATAGAGATTTCTATCGTATGAGCTTGGAAATACGGTCGGAGCCTCCTGGCTGTCGTTACTAGAGCCAAAACCAGTTTGTCTATTTTTGGATATCTCTCTTCTGCCCCCCTTAGAGCTCTGCTGCAATAGTAGACCGGCTACTGAGCTCTGTCTCGATCCCTAATCAGTGCCGCGCTGGTTAAAAAATTCGAAACCGCTAGGAAAAGGGTGAGTACCTCCCCTTCCAAAGAGCTTACCAATATGGGAGAGGAGCTCAGGTACACCTTTAAAGCCGCGGACGCTTCTTCACACTTAGCATCCCACCAGAAGGCCTTCCTCAGGATTTGAAAGAAAGGCTGACATTTATCACTTGATCTGGATACGAAGCGGTTCAAGGCGGCTATTCTTCCAGTTAAACGCTAGATCTCCTTTATGTTTGAGGGGGGTTGCATATCTAACTCCGCCCTTACTTTCTTGGGGCTAGCCTCTATTCCTCTGCTATTAACGGTGAAGCCCAAAATTTTTTTTGCCGAAACTCCTAATGCACATTTGGTGGGATTGAGTTTCATTTTGTATTCTTTCAGAATTTGAAAAGATTCAGCTAGGTGCTCTATATGAAGCTTTGCTTTGAGTGATTTAACTAACATGTCGTCAATGTAAACTTTCATGGAGGTCCCAATATACTTTTGGAACATCCTATTTAGCAGTCGTTGATAAGTGGCTCCCACATTTTTCAAGCCAAACGGCATGACCTGGTAACAATATGTGTCCCGTTCAGTCACAAAAGAGGTTTTCTCCTAGTCATTCTGGTCCATTCTGGTCTGGTTGTATCCTGAGAAGGCATCCATGAAACTGATTAGCTCGTGTCCCCCTGTGGCGTCCACGATAAGGTCGATCCGGGGTAGGGGAAAGCTGTCCTTTGGACATGCTCGATTAAGGTCTGTGAAGTCAATGCAAAGTCGTCACTTGTCGTTGGTCTTCTTGACGAGTACCACATTGGCTAACCATACTAGACAATCTACCTCCCTGATGGCCTTCGCAAAGAGGAGTTTTCTGACTTCCTCGTTGATAGTCTTTTGCCTTTCTGGGGCGAAGTTCCTCCTCTTCTGCTTAACCGGCTTGCAAGTGGGGCTTACGCTGAGCTTGTGCATAATGACTACGGGGTCTATGCCTGCCATGTCTTCTTACTTCCAAGCGAAGACATCTGCATTTTTTTTGAGGAACTGAATAAGGAGATCTTTGATTTCTGCATTTAGGTTGGATCCCACATAGACGAGATGCTCCGGCTCTCCGTCGAGCTGTACGGGCTCCAGGTCTTCTGACGGTGTTGGTCTGGTATCCAGCTCATCCCTCACATCGAGCTCGTCTAACTCCATATTTTCTACCTCTTTCTTCTTCACTGAGGCCATATAACACTCTCGCGTTATACGCTGGTTTTCGCGGACCAGTCCAATCCCGTTTTTCGTCGGGAACTTCACTAGTAGGTGATAGGCAGAAGGGATGGCTTTTATAGAGTTGAGTGAGGGTCTGCCTAGCAACATGTTATAGGCGGAGGGTGCTTCAACTACCAGGAACTTGACATTCGTTGTAGCCTGACAAGGGGGTCCCCCAGGGTGAGTATGAGCTGGATGGGCCCAAAGGGTAACACCCTTTCCCCTGCGAATCCTAGCAAGTGGGCGCTCACCGGCTCCAGTTTCTCCCTCCCTATGTCCATCTTATCGAACGTCGGTGCGAATATGATGTCGGCCGAACTTCTATTATCAACCAAGACTCGATGGACCGTTCTGTTCGCCACTACAACTCTGATCACTAGAGGATCATCATGGGGATGCTGACATCCTTCTACATCAGAATCCGAGAAAGTAATGGTCGTGTCGAGGCGCGGAGTCTTGGATATAGTTCCGACCTCCAGGGCTTCTCCTGATCTTATTCTTCTGAGATGGGCTTTCTTTGCAGTGCTGGATTCTCCTCCCCCAACAAACCCTCCCGATATGACCCTGATCTCTCCCAGAGGAAGCTGGTGTTGTGCTGGTTCTTGCTGTTGAGGTGGCGGAGGCGGGAGAGCTCGGTCTTGGTTGTCACGGGCTACAAAGCGACGCAGCTGTCCTCGCTGGATTAGGAACTCGATCTCCTTTTTTAACTGAAAGCAATCATCAGTGTGATGACCATGATTCCGGTGGTAATCGCAGTATTTCGTGGGATCTCTCTTCGTTGGATTCGTTGGATCTCTTCGGTGGCCACCTTAAGAACTTCTCGTGCTGTACCTCATAGAGGATCTGTGATATGGCTGCGGTAAGCGGGGGGAGCTCCTGAGGTACGTATCTAGGCTGTAAGTCTGGACGCAGAGGTCCTAGGCGATCTTTAATGTCTTTCCTCCTCTTGGGGGAGGGATCTCTATCTCTTCTTAGAGACCTTTCCCGTCTCCTTTCTTTCTCCCTTCTGGGACTTCGGTCATTTTTCTTCTCTTCGTGCCTTTTATCTTTCTGGGTAGAGGAATTCTTAGCCTTAGAAAGGAGGGCTTCTTCACCATTTATGTATTTTTTCGCTTTGGCAAGCATCTCCGCCATGCTGGCTTGGGGGTTCTTGGAGATGAAAAATATCAAATCTTTAGATTGCACTCCCAGCCCGGCTATGAAAGCGGTGATGACAAATTTCTCGTCTGGGACGTCCACCTTTAATGACTCCGAGTTAAACCTTTGGACATAGGACCTCAGGTTTTCTTCGGACCTTTGTTTCACATTCAGGAGATGATAGCTCGGCTTCTTGTAGATTCGGGCCCCTATAAAGTGGGACACGAAGGCCACCGAGAGCTCTTTAAAGGATGAGATGGAGGCCGGTGGGAGTCTGTTAAACCATGCGAGAGCAGAACCTTTTAGCGTGATTGCAAAGGCTTTGCAGCGCACAGGGTCTTGATACCCATGTAGCTCCATTTGGTTCTTGTAGGTATTAAGATGATCTATAAGATCTTTTGTTCCGTCGAAGGAGTCTATTTGCGGCATTCTGAATTTTGGAGGTAGAGAAAAGTACAGTACCCCGGTAGTAAAGGGAGATTCTGTCTGCTGAACTAGGGCGTCCATTGTAATTGGTGCCTTATTCCTTACTGTCTCCTTCATGTGACTGAGCTCCTACTTGATATCCTCGAAATGCTGTTTCCAGTACTGTTCTCTTCTGTCCTGCTGGTAGGGAATGAAATCTTTCCTTTCCCCTTCGTCGTTCTGGCTCTGCACTTCTTCGTTGTGGCCATTCCTGGGGGGTATTTGTGGATCTCTCCCCCTGGTTTGGCTATTTTCTGCTTCTTCGTCAACTTCTCTAAGGGGGTTGAGATGACATTGTTCTCTATGAGGAAGATCATTCGGACCTTCTTGTGCTGGCCGTGCTTCCCGCGGGCACTTAAAGAGTTTCAACAGCTCCTCGTTTTGTTGCAGTAAGTGCTGATTGACGAGGCGGAGGGCCTCTAGCTCGTTGTTCGTTGGGGGGGTCCCCTGTTAATGGGTTAATCCCTGGGTTATCCTCCGCTTGTCGGCCATTGATGACCTCCTGGTGGTCTTGCATGGGTGGTAGATTGGTTTGATTTCGACTCATGTTGCGAGTTGAGACCATCAGTCACTGAAGAGTCAGAGTATTTGTATAAAATGAGAACAGTCGTTCCCACAGACGGCGCCAAACTGATGGTGTAAAATCACGGGTGTGAGCAGAAGACGTGAATGGTGCTATTTCATATGGAACTGAGCTACAAGGCTTATGAGAATGATCGGTGAATATGATGGTTACCCGTGGTGTGGTGTATGTGACACAGCAGAAATATAGTGGTTCACCGGCTGGGGAGCTCGGCTAGTCCACTTTTTAATGGAGGCTATTGCTCTTAGGGTCTATATTCCTCTCTAGAATCTTTTTTACAAGATGCTTTTGATACAAGTAGGGTTCTTCTTTTCTCGATGGGGGCACCATACAATATTTATAGTGCGACTCCTCTCACTACGGAATATTAAACGAGATCTTTGGCCTTCATCCGTGGGACTCTCCTTGATTTTGGGGGGGGGGATCTTGGTTAGTTGAGATTTCACGCATTAATTCTAGCTTTCCTCTTTCATTCCTTCTATTATGGCACTCTCGAGGTGGATCCAACTGTCCTCCTATCGTCTTGGCATTATTTGGTTTAGGTCATACTTGAGTTTTGATTTTCTGAGCCCTGTTATCTGAACTATGACCTACCGACCTGACCTGGGAGTCCGAGCTAATTCTCGAATTAATTCCTGAAATCATCAAAATTAAAAGAAAGCGTGTTGGAGATTTACTCAAGCACCAGCTTTAATTTTGTCTCCACGCAAGCCTGTTAATTGGAAAGACGCTCTGTGCTTGGAAAATTGGACACAAAACAGTCATATGACAACGTGACTTATACTGTACTTTACTTACCATGGTGAATTATTGATAGTAATCCATGCTGACCAACGCGCAAACGTCATCATCCCCTAGACAAATTTGATTTCTTGTTATGCTTCTAGACTTTAATGTAAATAATAAGACCGAGACGTAGCCCGAATAATCTATCGGATAAAATCGGTTCGTGTCAAGTATTTTTGAATAAATTTTATTGACATCGCTTACATTTAAGTTTATATTTCATCGATACTTTTTAGTTTCTAAAATATCACTCTCCACTCTTATAATTTATAATTCAATTTTACCAAATTTATCTTTTGCCATCTATACTAATAAGTTTAAAATAGTGGTAAATATAATTTTAATATTAATTAAATTAAATTGAATACTAATTGGATTAAATCAAAAGTTTCCTACAAGAAAAAGTATCAAACAAAATGTTAATTTGTTGTTAATTTTAAACAATAATATTAACTTGAAAAAACTAAATATGAAATTCAAAAAATTGAATGTTAATTTTATAAAATTGAATGAAACTATTTCACCGGAGTCTGATTAGTCGACCTAAGCTAAGCAGTATTCAAACGAAAGGGAAATCACCATTATGTATTGATTTGATAAAATTGAATGTTAATTTGAAATTCAATCAAAAAAATAATGTTTGTTTGATAAATTGGATGTAAAAACGATGAAATTAAATGCTAATTTGGAGTTAATTTAATGAAATTGAATATTTATTTGATTTTAATTTTATAAAATTGAATGAAGCTATCTCATCGAGGTCCGGTTAGTCGACCTAAGTTAAGCACTGTTCAAACGGGTGGAAAATCACCATTAGGTATTGATTTAATAAAATTCAATATTAATTTGAAATTCAATAAAAAAATGAGATTAGTTTGATAAATTGGATGTTAAATTGATGAAATTAAATGTTAATTTGGAGTTAATTTAATGAAATTGAATATTGATTTAGTATCAATTTTATAAAATTGAATATCGATTTGATGAGATTAAATATCAATTTGCTGAAATAAAATGATAATTTTATAAAATCCAAGATCAATTTCACGTTTTTGGTAAAATCTTGTATTAATTTGATATTGTTTTGTTGATAATTTTCATGAAATTGAATTATAATTTGGTATTAGTTTAATAAAATTTAATGTTAATTGGATGAATTGAATACTAATTTTATGATTGCGAATGTTGATTTGGGAAAATTTAATATTAATTTGATGAAATTAAATATTGATTTGGTATTAATTTAATAAAATTAAATATTAAATGTATAAAATTGAATATTAATCAAACAAAATTAATGGTCAATTTGATTTTAATTTGATAAAATTATAGATTATTTTTGTATTAATTTGAGGAAGAGTAATTAATTAAAATGAGAGTTCTAGTAATGAAAATTTAATAAAATTACGTATTCTGTTAGGAAACAAAAACTAATAGGAGTATGCAATGATATCTTAAAAACTATAAGAGATGCCAGTGAAATATAACTTAAATTTAGGAGGTGTCAATGAAATTTGCCCTACAAAATACTCTACTCCTATTAGTTTGTATATAACGAAATCAGTATTCAAAGCTGATTCATTTATTAATTTATATATAACGAATCATGTGATATTGAGATTGTGTCGTATTTAAATTGTATATAATTAGAATATAAACGAGTTATTGCATCTATTTTTTTTAATTGACTTCATTTATAGTGGATTTGTTTATTAACCGTGTCATGTCAGATCTAATCGTTTATTAAATAAGTTATTTAAAAAAAAATCCAAAACCTCTAATTTAGTATTGTGTTACTATCACGGGGCTAAAACATTGTTAAAAATTATATATATATTTTTATAATTGATAATAATGTTTTATTATAATTATGGCTCCATAAATTACAACATAATCCCTCAAAAAATCAATATAAATATACCGAAACTCGATCTTATTTCAGAGAACCACAGTCCACAGAAACATTAGTCAAAAGTGCATCTCAGCTATGGTAGACCTCGACCTCTCAATCTCATTCCTTTTCTGCCTTCTTCCATTACTATTGTTCTTGTTCTTCATCAACTCTAAATCCCTTTTCACTAGCTCCTTCTCATCCAATTTCACTACGCTCCCCAAATCATACCCACTCATCGGATCATATTTCGCAATCTTGGCGAACAAAGACCGGGTAATCCAATGGATCACAGACGTAGTTACAAGCACACCCACTTCCACCTTCGTCCTCCACGGACCTTTTGGTAAGCGCCAAGTCTTCACTGCAAACCCCTCCAATGTCCAACACATCCTCAAAACCCATTTCCATGTCTACCAGAAAGGTGAAGTTTCTCGAAGAACTCTCAAGGACTTGCTCGGCGACGGTATCTTCAACGTCGACGGTGACACCTGGAAGTTTCAGAGACAAGTCGCAAACCAGGAATTCAACACCAAGTCTCTTCGTAAATTCGTCGAGACTGTTGTCGATACTGAGCTCTCCGATCGCCTCATTCCGATCCTCTCCCTCGCCGCTGCTAGCAAAACTGTTCTTGATTTTCAAGACTTACTGCAAAGATTTGCGTTCGACAACATATGTAGGATTGCTTTTGGGTACGATCCTGCTTACTTGTTACCATCTCTTCCCCAGTCGAAGTTCGCCGTTGCTTTTGATGAAGCGGTTCAGTTCACTGTTGAGAGAGTCGGTGCACTTCATCCTTTAATCTGGAAAACGAAAAAATTCTTCAATATTGGGTCTGAAAAGAGACTTAGAATGGCGGTAAACAAAACTCGTGAATTTGCTAAAGAAATTATCAAAGAGAAGAAACAAGAACTCAACGAAAAATCGTCACTCGATTCTGTTGATCTTTTATCAAGATTCTTGAGTTCTGGTCACTCAGAAGTTTTTGTCGCCGATATTGTCGTAAGCTTTATATTGGCGGGCCGTGACAGTACATCGACGGCTTTGACATGGTTCTTCTGGTTGCTCTACAACCACCCAGATGTCGAACATGAGATTCTTAGAGAGATCGGAGAGATATCAGAAGCGTCAGTTTATGATGAAGTGAAAAACATGGTTTATACACAGGCTTCGCTATGTGAAAGCATGAGACTGTACCCACCGGTCCCTCTGGATTCAAAAGAAGCTACAAAAGATGACATTTTGCCAGATGGAACTGTTGTGAGGAAGGGTATGGAGGTGGCTTACCACCCCTATGCAATGGGGAGGATGGAGAAGTTGTGGGGCCCAGACTGGGCTGAGTTCCGTCCCAAGAGGTGGTTGGAAAGAGACACGGCCACCGGAAAGTGGAGCTTTGTGGCGAGGGATCCATATATGTATCCGGTGTTTCAGGCGGGGCCAAGGATTTGTTTAGGGAAAGAGATGGCTTTCTTGCAGATGAAGGGGGTGGTTGCTGGTGTCTTGCGACAGTATAGGGTGGTTCCGGTGGTGGAGGAAGGTAATGGGCCTGTTTTCATGTCGCCCTTGTCGGTGAGGATGAAAGGTGGTTTGCCAGTGAGAATTGAGGAAAGGGGGGAAAAGTTTTAAATTATGTTTGCTTAATCTTATTGATGGTGTCAAGCTTATTACTAAATTATGTATTGTCAATCTTATTACCGAATTGTATATTGTCGATCTAAATTTAGTATCCTCGCGTGGGTGTTTCTAACTAATTGTTCAAATAGTATGATGTTGTATTGGATATTTACTTAGGACTCACCCTCAATGTTGAAAGCACCGGATTAAAGAAGGGATTAGTTGAAATATATAGCAAATTAGTACAAAAATTCTTGACAATTAAACAAAAAAAAAAGGAAAAAGCATTGGATCTAGGCCTCGGATCAGAATTAGATCAATTCAATTTTGAATTTGAATTAGGGATTTTAATTTTATTCAAGTCTCCTATTCGATAAGTTTAATGCAAGAGAAGCCCAAGTTTTTGGTGTTGTTCTGAAGTAGATTCATCTGCAACTGGCTATAGAAGGCACTCCTTTGTTGTTGCTTGACGTTGCTCGAGAAGAGCATTCCTGATTTGTTTTAGATTCATCAATTGGCTAAATGGTATGCTATATTTATTGAGGGTGTTCCATAAATTTCTGCCTTCTTTTCTTGTTGCTTCGACAAAAAGGAGTCTTCCGCAAAACACAAATGGGAAAGAATTGGGTTTCTTCTTTGGATTTTGATTCCCGACATTCTGCCCTCACTTATCTCCCTGTTAATCTTCTTAGATGAAACATATGCGAAAAATAAAAATAGATAATAGGATTGATGATACCTGAAAAATGGCACCACTCTATGTCGAGAATCTAGTCAAGTAATTGAACTATGTTGAAGCCATATGGCAAAGATTATTTGAGGTAAGAAACGCAAGTTGGCCCAAGACGACTTCAAGGAGAACCGTTCAAATCATTTTATAGAAACCCGAAGAGGATTAACGTCGAGAGATTGGGACATCTGATTATTTGAGGTAAGGTGCACGAGATCGTCACGTGTCCAGGCTAGAAGACATGTCATATTACCACCATAGTATGTTTTAGAAGGCCACATCACTCCCGGGGAGAGTAGCCTCTAACGACCTAGGGAATATAAATTCAAATGACTCAAATATTCCCTCAATAAAATCTTAACAAAAAAGAAAACCACTTGATGGTGACAACATCATCACTTATAGATACTAAGAGCAACTTCAAGAGTAGTTGCTAAAAATGGGGTGTCAAATGTCATTTTGTAATTTTGGCACTCCTGAATAGTGTTTTTATTTCAATGGTAGGTGCCAAAAATGGGGTGCCATTTTAATATTTCAATGTTTTTGATTAAAAAATATAATTAAACTTAACGGTTATATTTTAACGGGTATAGTTTTCATAACGATCGTAATTTAACGAATATATTTTTATAGTAAAAATTAAAAATTTCAAATTTCAAATTTTGTCCGCTAAAATTCAAATTTCAAATTTCAAATTTCAACCGTTGAAATTCAAATTTGAAAATTTAACCGCCAAAATAAAAATTTTAAAAAAGTATACTTGGTCTATAAATATGATCATTTTTCTCATGTTTTTATCCATCTATCTTACATTCTCTCTATAAATTCAATATCTCCTTTCTCTTTGACTATTTATCATTTTATATTTTCATTCATCAAGCTATATGAATCGTTATCCTAATATTTTAGGAGAGATCCTCAATATTGAAGAAGAAGAAAAAGACGACTTGGATATGTTGTATGCTGCAACTAGAAGGTCATAAGGGTTTAGTCAGGGACGGATAAGAATGCATCGTGGTTCCGTTCCAGGCCACAAAATAGTTAATCGTGGTAGAGTTGAAGGTCACAAAAGACTATCATGACTATTTCGCTACCCCTTGTGTATATGAAGGATTTTTTTGAAGGAGGTTCCGAATGAGTCGTCCTCTTTTTTAACACGATTCATACTTCATCCAAACAACAGATGCCGTTGGAGTCCTCGGTTTGTTATCCCTTCAAAAGATAATTGTTGCTTATAGAATTCTTGCTTACGGAACACCGGCAGATTCTGTGGATGAATACATCAGAATTGGAGAAAGCACTGCCATATAAAGTCTGAGAAGTTTGTGAAAGCTTTTATTGCAGTGTTTGGCGACCGTTACCTGAGGTCACCAAACAATATTGATATTGCTCGATTGCTACAAATGGGGGAACAACGTGGCTTTCTTGGCATGTTAGGGAGTATGGATTGCATGCATTGGAAGTGGAAAAATTGTCCTAAAAAATAATAGCAACATAATAAATAACGACTAAAAATTAAAACCCATTTTTTCATGATCTCTATCTTCAGGTTGTTCCAATATGCTGCAGAAATTGGGTCCATGTCAATAGTGTCAGTTTCCATGATTTTCATTTCATTCTGCATTTCATTCTGTTGCACCTGCCTTTCTTCAATTTTTAACTGTCTACGATGTTGTTCCAATGCTATCTCCTGTTGAGCATAAATTTTGTCGTGTCGCTTAATTTTTTGTCTTTCCACTTCCATTCTTTCATTCCAGTGGTGATGATCTAGTGATGCTTCATCACCGGTTTGCTTCTCTTTGTTTTTAAGTTGTTTTTTCGAAGCCTTTCTGCCCAGTGGCTTGTCGAGGTTGGAAGTGGACGAGGGTTCAGTGTCATTCCATAAATATGGCGTTGAATAGCAAGATTCAACATGAGTTGATTCAACAGGACTACCAGCTGAATGAGTTTTTGCTCTCTTATTGCTGGTGAGATTATCAGTTCACTTCTGCTCCATTTTTAATATATTCTAACAATGCTCGTATTGAAATGGTTTTCCAATGATCTTAGCAAACATTTCTTTTGCTTCATCAACCTGAAAAACATATGAAATCATTCAGTCAATAATTCAAATTTGAAAACATAATAGTGTCTATCTAAAAAAGCCCAATAATTACGTTATCTTGTTCGGTGTGTCCACTTTGTTGTAGTCTTTCAATTTGACTATAAAAACCGACAAATTTACTGCATTTTGCATTTATATCAGACCAACGGCTTTTAATAGACGTTTGCGAACGCTCTTCTTGATTGCCTCGATGAAGTTCTACGTATTTCAATATTCTATGCCAGAAAGCACCACCTTGTTGTTTATTCCCAGTAATTGCATCTTTACTCGTGTTAAGCCACGCATACACAATTAATTATCTTCTTCTAGAGAAATTTTTTTTGTCCTTTGCGATTTTTTCATTTTTGGAGTGGCTTCACTTTGTACTGGCACAAATACTGTGGGATTGGTCTGTATAGCATCATCATATAAATCAGTATCGTTCACAAGCAAATCAGTGAAAGAACTGTCAAATTGTGAATCCATCTACAAAAAAATAAATTATAATCAATTTAAAGGTAAGATAAAATAATTAATACAAAAAAAAAATTAATGGTGTAATATGTCAATACTAAAAATTTTTGGGGTACAAAGTGACAATACAAAAAAATTTAATGGTATAATATGACAATACAATTAAATAACATGTTGTAATATGACAGTACAAAAAAAATTAATGGTGTAATATAACAATATAAAAAAATGTAATGATGTAATATGTGAATACAAAAAAGATTTGGGGTACAAAATGTCATTTGGGCTACAAAATAAACACGACAGATCTTCCCCTTCCCCTTCCCCTTCCCCTTCCCTTCGATTTAAAACCCTACCCCTTCCCCTTCGATTTTTGGAACGAGTCAGACCATCCCCTTCCC
>CM042195.1:3015974-3045178 GCA_023539305.1 Ilex asprella | reverse complement strand
GCTCATTAAATGGTATTGTTCCAATAACTTAAGAACATTCAGCCTCTCACTAAATCAACAGCCCTCTTTGGGGAGCAGAAATCCATTAGAATCGAAATTCTCTTCATCCCTATTGATATCAATTATCATCACCGTCTAATCCGCATCGAAAACACACAGTGGAGGAAGAGGAGACATAAAATGGTTTTTTTTTTTTGGCCCTAAGTGGACAAGTTGGGGTAAAAAAAATTCAAACTTTTAATTACTTATATATAAACTTTTCTCTGCTCTATTTGACATGATTATTTTCTTTTAGATTCTTGTTTTTTTGATTGAGAAATTTGGATAGTTTTTAGCATAAGAAACAAAACATGTTTTTGTTTTTTATGCTCCATTTTCTAATTGAGAAGGAAAGAAAAATGGATTTCTTTCACTTATGAGAAGGAAAGAAAAATGGGTGAAGGGTCCTTAAATCCACGAACTTTCCTTTCATTCCAGTTCCTTTTTTTTTTTCCAAATCATTGCATACAAACATAAGTATTTGATGTATATTCAAGTTTGCATTTAGTAGCATGAACTGTTTATTTAAGCTAACTAGACCTGTAGTTGGGATAAGTTATATGCAATTCTACCCATAAACATGGTTTAGTGGATTAAAAAAGAATGGGTTTGTGGCTATGGGTAATGGGCCGTTTTCAGATTCTTAATTATGAATTTATGGTTATGGTTATGAATTTTCAATTATGGTTATCAATATAGTTATGTAATATCTTTTATTTTTTCTACCATTTTTGGATTATCAATTATCAATTTATGGTTATGGTTATGCTTTTTTCAAATTCTCAATTATGAATTTATGGTTATGGTTGTATTGATTGTTTTGTTGGTTACAATATGACATCTTCAAGTGCGGGAACAAGCAATATTGGTTGATGCAAGTTTGTATGGATGATCGATGCAAGTTTTGAATAAAAAGAGTTGAAGAGTGATCTTAATGAAACAAGAAGAGTTGAAGAGGTTGCACCCAAGTGCGAAGTCTTGAGTTATTTTTCGTTGTAATGCTAGAATAACATAACAATGTAATTTTATTTATGAGAAAGAGCTTTTTTACATTAAGTAATGCTCCATTTCATTTATGAAAATGACATGGTGGGATAATTTAGCATTTTTGGATTATTGTAGCATTGTTGGACAATTTCCTTGTTAGATGTTTAGCACTTCATTCTTATATTTATTATCACTATCACCATAATCCTATCACCACCGTCGCCCACTACCATCACCTCCTACCACCATCGTTCCACACCACCACTCACCGCCACTGCCACTCATTATCACAACAATCACTATCCGTCATCGCTCACTGTTGTCGTCTTTTACTGTCACTCACCCCACCATACCTGCCACCAGAAACCACTATCACTCTTCATCGCCCCACCATCGTCGCCATCCATTATCATCCACTCTCACCACACCAACAATCACCACTGCCATTCACCGCCACCCCACCATCACTGTCACTCACAAACACTCATCGTCACTGTCCATCATTTACGATAATGATAGTGGTAGGTGGTGGTGGGGCTTGACGGTGGTGGTGGTGGTGGTAATGGGGCGGCGGCGGTGGTGGTAGTGATGAAGTGTTTTGTAGAGATGTGATTTTAAAAAAAGTAGAAGTAATTTTTTTTGCTTTTATTTACTTACTTATTTAAGTAGTGATTTTTTTTTTGACTTATTTGAAAGTAATTAAAATAAGTTATTTAAAACACCACTTTTCTTTTTAAAGTGCTTATGAGAAGTCATAAGTTTTAAAATCACTTTTAAAAAGTGACCACAAACAAAGCCGAAGGCCTATTTTTCCTATTTAATTTGGGAAGTTAATACTATTCGTCGGATTAATTTTAAAGTAAAATTTAAAATGATCTCAATCAAGAAAAATAAAAATTATTTTTTATATTATAATTTATTATATAGATTTTATAGTGAAAATATTATAAATAACATCTCTTGTAGCTCGAGGCCTAACCTAGTTAAACATGAGTTTGTCATCTCAAAATTGAACTAAGATTTAAACACAATCCTAGCTCAAAAACTTAAATCAAAATTGTGATTATAAATTCCAATCGAGTTTGAACTTACAAAAAGCTTGATTAACAAACTGTGTTCTTAACTAAGAGGTAATAATGGGTAAGCTATCGCAGCCCATTTACTGCAGGACTTCATTGAATTCTTACTTTCCATGGTTAAAAACTTGTTGAAATTGAGTTAGTTTGAAATGTGTATATCCCAACGAAGAGTACTTTGTTGAAAGCTTTTCCGTCAATAGGATCAACTTTTACAATTGCTTGGTGGACAATTTCATCTTTTTTTTAAGGGACAGTTATTAAAAATAATAAATAAATAAGTATTATTGACAGCTTATTTGAAGTAAAATAATCATAATAGAAAAACTTGTTATGGCTTAACGATAATTAGGGATGTCAATGGACCGAAGCGGGGGCGGGGGTGTAGTCTCCATCCCTGTACCCGCTTAAAAAAATTTCTTCTATCTCCGGTCCACCCCTGTACCTGCCCAAGCCCAAGCTCAAGTTAAATAAATCCAATATTTAAAATAATCCAACTACATTCTAAATAATCTAACATATTTGAACAAAATACAAACAATAAATATCCAAAATACTACTTCAATTTGATATAATTCAATATAACACAAACAACATAATGGTGGTAAAATCATACCAATAAACTCAATCATCGTTTAACACCAACTCAATAATTTTTTAACACCAGCTTTACACCAACTCAATCATCTCTTAACACCATCGGTGGTGGTAGAATCTATTTCTTCAACTTCATTTTCCTATATCATTAAGAGAAAAAAATAATTAGATTCTTCCAAAGAGAAGTTTTCAACTAAAATGATATAGCTCATCATCAATATCAAGATTCTCCAATAATTTGTAGCTCTTTAGGCTCGTTGAAGTAGATGAACCTAACAAAAAAAATAATGTATTAGTCATACTTTACCTCCTAAACCAACTTTGAGAACACATTAAGGCTTCTACTGTAGTTGGAGGAAGTCTATTGCGATGTGGACTGATCACTCTCCCACTTGTGTTAAAAGCAAATTCCGAAGCAACGATAGAAACAAGAATAACAAAAAGATCTTTAGCGATCATTTAGAGCAGGGATACTTGGAACCACTTGTCTTCCAAAAAGACAACACATCAAAATCTGAAGTTCTTGGCATCATACTATCTTCTAAGTAACAATCCAACTCAGACCTCCCACGTACTTTTGTTATGTCTCTTGTTTGTATAAACTTATCAAAATTAGAGAGATCATCAATTAATGAAGAGTTGGAATCAATATCTGATTGAAGAGGGGGAGGAGAAGGTTGTGGTTCATAATGACTTCCTTGCCTCGCTTCATATTCGCCAACCAATTCCAATCAAAGCTCCTTAATCCTCGTCACTTCATTTAAAGCTTCCACACCTCCATACATTTTCTCATGGTAATACTCCAAAATTTTTAACTTATATCGAGGATCTAAATCAGTGGCTATTCCTATAACACCATGAATCACACCCCAATATTTGTTAAACTTTTCCAACATATTCAAGGCCATATATTTGATCACGTTTTTGGGACTTTGAAGCCACTTAGATATTTCTACTCTTATACCACTAATAGTTGGAAAGTATACATCGGCAGTAGGATACTTTGTACCTAAAAACAATTTGGTTACAATATGAAACAATTCCAATTTTTCACAAATCTCTCTTGCCATTTTCCAATCATCTTTAGTCGGACAAATCTTGTAATGAGAATCTCGATATTTCAAGCGAGCAAACACATATTTATAAATCAAACTAGTTTGAAGCATGAGAAAAGTAGAGTTCCATCGAGTCTTAACATTAAGAGCAAGCTTCTTATTACTTGGAATATGTATCTGATGAGCTGCCTCTTCAAATTTTTGTACTCTCTTGGGAGATGTTGTCCAATAGGCAACACTATCACGAATTTTTTCAAGACCATCTCCAATCACATTCAAACCATCTTGGACAATTAAGTTGAGAATATGTGCACAACAACGCATATGGAACAACCAACCATGCAATATTAATGAACCAATTGGAAGTTTATCAATCAAAGTAGCCACAATTGCATCATTAGTGGTACAATTATCCACGGTCAAAGTTATCAACTTTCTATCAAGGTTTCAATCAAAAAAGCAATCCATCAAAACACTCCACAAGCACTTCCTTGGCATGTGGATAAGGCACATATAAAAATCTAAAGATAATAAATAACACATGTTAAGGGAAGATCGTTAGTACCTTATAATAAATAACACATGCTAATGAAAGATCATTAGTACCTTATAATTCGACTTTGCAATGTCCAAGAATTGTCAATCAAGTGTGTGATGATTGTCATGTATCCTTTTCTTTGATTGTTTGAGGACCACATGTCCGTAGTGATAGCAACTCTACTTTTTATTTTTTTTTCCAACAACTTCATTGTCTTCTCCTTTTCGATTTTGTAAATTTGAAGGATATCATTTTTTAGAGTGTTGCGGGATACCATTTTGAACATTGGTTGAAGAGTGTGACAATATTTTTGAAACCCGTGATGCTTAATCATACTAAGAGGATATTCATGCAATATAATCATATTGGCAAGATCTCTCTCCCCTCCTCTTGAACAAATTGTCAGTTCTCCAATGTTTGCTCGGTATCCTTTTTTGATTGGTTTGATACCAATAAATATTTCTTTCTCGGACAACTTTTAAGATGGTCATGCAAGTGGCTAGTTCCATTCTTAGCACCACCAACAACCATTTTCTTACATTCATTACACTCAGCCTTTATCTTTCAATCAACTGTTTTCCTCTTGAAATAATTCCACACAATTGATCTATGCCTATTGATTAGCACAAAAATATTGCATATTTCATGTGCTAATCATACCATTTTCACTTGCTTTTAGAGGCTAAATGACTGGAGCTGCATCAATTGAGTTCTTATCAATGATAATTGGTGTTTGCAGGTAAAAGAGATTAAATGAGGCTTCTTAATGCCTTCCTAATTGAGTTGAGGTGAATGAGGATGAAAGAATGACTAGAGGGAAGCTCAGGAGTGAAGAAATCAGCAACATCAGACAAGGATGCAGAAGTGTACTGGTACACAGTACCGGTACGATTTAGTCATTGGAACATAGCGTATCGATACAGTCATGCTACTGGAGTTCGACGTACTGGTATGTCGTACGGGTATGCTTTGCTGAATTTTTCCCAATATCTACAACTTAGGTCTGCCGTTTTGAGGGTCCCATCATCAAGTCTCCTACACTTGACACACCCACAATATTATTCATCCTTTTCACACCTCCCTTTGGACTTTTGGAGCCCTAGGTGATCAATGAAGAGAGAGAAGATGGGAATTGATGGGTGTGCAGACAGGGTTTGCAACCTCCCTATTCAGCCTATGCTTCTACAACCTATGGATGAAGATCACATCTCCAAGCTACCCCATCATTTTATGCACGTTTTTGGCAAGAAAGTTCTCCATTATGCAGCATTCCATAGACTACACAAGATATAGAGAGAGAAGGTCTGGGTAGAAGATGATGATTAGTGTTCTAGAGAGATAAATTGAGATTTTTGCATTTCTTCAATATGTTATCTTGTAATCGCCTGTAAGAATCTTTAAAGCTTCATTTAATGTCTTGAATGCTAATCCCTACAAGCTTATTGTAAGTTTAATTCTCTTTTAAATCTTTTACCATCAATGCATCAAAGTTCTTCTTTTTCTTACTGTTAAAATGGGTATTAAATGCTTTCTCTTTTAGAATATGTTTCTTGCATTAACTTAGATTAAATCTTAACATATTTATTATGTCTTTCCATCACATTGCTAGTTTTATCTTAAGCATGAATAGCTAAGCTTTTTAGTTGACTAATCCAAGGGAGATCTTCACTTGGGTATGTCATTCCAACTCTCTTTCATTCCTCCTCTCGGCGCACAATGGCTTGGTTTGACTGGGTTTGGGTGAGGACATAGTTGTGAGTTCTTGATACACCGTAGGAATTGTCACGAGGTATGCTTGATCCTCACCTCCATTTTAGTCCCGAGCTTCCCACGAATCAATCGTACATTCACTTTGTTTGAGTTGGTTTGACATTCATTGGAATGACCTCTTTGGATTAGCCAACACTTGTTCTCATTCTATTTCATCAAACTACATTCACAAAACCAATCTTCAAATCAACAAAGATTTTTACACTTTGTTTCTACCAAAATTATTTTCAAACGATTCATATCCTTCTCCGAGGAAACGACTTTGGAATACCTCCAAGTAAAACACAACCCGCAAAAGTCTCCTTGCACTTGGGGAGCATATTTGTACACCCATATCTTTATTTCATACATTCCATTTTCCCATCTCCTTGCCCTTTCTTTTGACATCATCCCTAAGGGAGAGTGACATTCTCCTTCATTCATACATCATACATCCACATTGAGGGAGATGTTAGTAGGTTAGGAACAACAAGGAAAATAATCAAGCATTTTTGGAGCCGTTACCGGGGAAGACAAGTGTCGAATCAAGGAAGTGATTTTCGAATAACAGAGGTAGGTCTCGTGATTTTCATCATGGGTTGAGGTACGTTGTTTCGTGTATATACTTTGTTTGCGTTATATTTTCAATTGTAGATAGTTTTGTTTCATGTAGGGACGAGACAACGAAAATTGACTTGTTAGACAACCTTTAGCCCCCAACATGAATCCTAACCAAGACCCACCTGAGGATGCGGGTGACAACTTTGAGAATGTGGATCTCAATCCAAACATTCAACAGGTGGGGGGTGCCCGAACCTAGAGTGCAAAATCCTAGAATGCATTACCCCCCTCCCATGACTGAAGGGAATAACATTCAAATGGATCCTCCAGCAAGGTCCATGAGAGAGTTCCTTCAACTAACCGGTAGCACCACACCCATATGTATCCATTTACCTGTCCAAGCTCGTCTCTTCCAAGTTAAGCCGGGGATGTTGCAACTACTTCCTACATTCTGTGGGATTGAAAAGGAAAACCCCTATTTGCACGTAAGGGAATTTGAGAATATAGTTGCAATATTTAATGCTAACTATGGTATGGAGGACATAGCCCACTTGAAATTGTTTCCTTTCTTCCTTGGTGATAGAGCCAAATCATGATTGTATGCCTTGCGACCTCGATCCATCACCACTTGGGCTCAAATGCTTTCTGAATTTTTGAATAAACTTTTTCCGGTTCATAAAACCACCTCTTTAAAAAAGGAAATTCAAAATCTTTCTGAAAAGTCCAATGAGCAATTCTATCAATGCTGGAATCGCTACAAGGATTTGATACAATCCATACCACGCTATGGCGTTGAATCATGACAGCTGGTAAGTTTCTTCCATGAAGGAATTACGTCGAGCCATAGACAATTCATAGACATGATGTGTAATGGCGAGTTCTTAAACAAAGACCCCGATGAGGCGCTGGACTACTTTAGTACAATGGCCCAAAATGCACAATCCGGGGATGTTAGTGATCCCAATGATGTACCAAGGACGTCTTCGAGTAATAGTCAACCACAAGGGGCAAGGATCTATGATTTGAGAGACCGGAAAGACCTGCTTTCAAAAATTACCAAATTATCAAGGAAAATTGAGAGTCTAGAGGTAAACCGAAGGCATGAAGTGTCACATGTGTCAAGTACCGAAGAGTTTTGCTCAATTTGTGAGAATGGGGAGCATTTCACACCAGAGTGCCCCAACATTCCGGCGCTTAAGGAAACGTACTATGAGCAAGTGCATGCATTTAACCAACCAAGGCAATCATTCTTTCTGCATTCAAATACTTACAATCCGGGTTGGTGTAATCACCCAAATTTTCGTTGGAGAAATGAGAACCCTATCCTTCATAGTTTGAATGCATATTCATCACCCGTACCTCCAAGGCAAAACCAATACCAAGGGCAAAGCCAAGCGTCTAGCTCCCAATACCCTTGGTCTAATCTGCAAGGGTATTCGTCAAACCAACCACAACAAAATTTCTCCCAAAGTTCACCTCCCCAAAGCTTCTCCCAACAAGGATCATCCAATCTGTCCACCTACCAACCTCCCCATAAGAAGATGTGCTTCATTCCTTCATCCAAAGTCAAACTGTCATCAACAACCAAACTGCCACAACTCTCAACAACATGACAGCTCAACTCACAAAGATTACCAATCACATAGGGTTGTCACAACAAGAAAAAGAGAAATTCTCTACTCAACCCCAAGAGAACCCTAAGGGACAACATGTGATTGAGTTTTTCGAGAAAATCAAGGAAAGTTGTGAGCAACTCAAGGAAGTCATCAACCTCCATAGTGGCAAATAAATCGACAAAACCATTGTGCCAAAAGATCTCACCCAAGGCCACATTGCCAAAAAAAAAAAAAAAAAGAGACCATGGGTGACATTGACAAGGGTGAGTCAAGTGAAAAGAAAGGGAGTCAAATAGTTGAGGAGAAGAAATTAGTTGATGATAGTGTGATTGTTTCCCCTATGCCTGCCCCTTTTCCTAGTCTTTTGAAGCCATCTGTCAAGGTGGCTAATTATGATGATATTTTAAAAATGTTTAATCAGGTGAAGATCAACAATCCACTCCTCGACGCCATCAAGCAAATTCCCTCTTGTGCCAAGATTTTGAAGAATTTGTGCACTGTGAAAAGAAAGCTAAATGTACACAAGAAAGCATTCCTCACCGAGCAAGTGAGCTCAATATTGAGGACAAACACTTCGCCAAAGTTCAAAGACCCCAGTTGCCCCACCATTGCCATCACAATAGGAAATTGCTGGGTAGAGCAAACATTGCTTGACTTGGAGGCTAGTGTCAATCTCCTACCGTACTCGGTGTACAAACAAATCCGAATTTAATCACTCTTTAGTTGGCTGATCGAAGCATTCGAACACCCAAGGGGGTGGTTGAGGATGTTTTGGTTCAAGTGGATAATTTTTATTTTCCTGTTGATTTTTTTGTGCTTGAAACTCATCTTGTTGTTAACCCTTGCTTCCAAATCCCTGTTATACTTGGTAGACCTTTTCTTGCTACATCTAATGTCATTATTAATTGTAGGAATAGTCTCATGAAGCTGACATTTGGGAATATGACAATAGAGCTCAATGTTTTCAACTTGGCAAAGCAACCGGGTGATGATGAGAAAGTAAGTGAGGTTAATAGAATCGACACTTTGATTGGGGAGCACTTGGAGCTCAAGGGGATTTTAAAGTTTAAAGAAGAGGAAATTGTTGACCTGGAGAAATTTGATGAGCAAGAGGGGGTACATTTATGTATGAATAAGGAAAATGCAAAGAAGGAACTGAGAGCCCAAATCTACAAAACAGAAGGAAAATGCCAGACAACTCCAACATTATGCAAAACAGAATAGACAAGGGAAAAAGTAAAAAAGAAGGAAAATTCAAAACAGAACAGAGAGCCCAAATCTCCATCACATAAAATTGATACGAAAAACAAATTATATGAAAAATAAATTACTATTTTGAGTAAAAGCCCAAGCCCAAGCCTAAATCTGCATCACATAAAATTGATAACCCACAGAAAAGCATTGCATTTGAAACAAACAAAAAGCCTCAGTTTGCTTGCTAAGAAAAGTAGAATGAAATTTCAACTCCAACATTATGCATCACGTGGGTCCCAGAAAACGAAGAACTTAAATAGTAAAGCTACAACTAATTAGCTCAGTTGAAAAAAAAGAGTCAAAATTTTCTTTTGGTTTCCCATAGTTTCACCAGCAACCAAACAGAGGACAACAAACAAATCAAGTCCATGAAAATAAGTACATCAAACATAAGCTCAAACCATACCCAATCTGACGACCAACCGAAAAACCCTTAAATTGAATGCCAAATGATAATTCCAAAAAAACAAGCAACTTCGAATACCAAGAATACAAATACAATCTACAGAACAAAGAGACAATAAATCAGATCATTAGAACAATGCTCAATTTAAGGGCTATCACCTTAACTGGTTAGGGTTAGATGCATATGTAAATCTAAATTGCCATTGTGCGTGGCTGATACGGTAAGGGTTTTAATGATAAAAAGGAGACTTGAGTGTTTTAGATCTCGTGTCTATGTCGTATAGATAGAAAATGGACTGAGAAAAGTAGAGAAGTGAAAAGAATGTACCTTGACTGAAGAATCCACAATGGAGGATCAAGTTTTACAAGTTGCCAGAAAAGACGATAGACGATGATTCGGCTGGTGGTGGCTAAGGCTCGAGGTGATCTGGTGTTGGCTTGTGGTTGCTTTGCGGTGGGCGGCGCCAGAGCTGAGATGATAGAGGAGAGAAGAGAGTCGAGGTGTGGCGATTACCAGAGAGTTTGAGTGTGGCTCAGGATCGACTGAGAGAAGCAGAGAGAGGGGAGAGAAGCAGTAAGTTAGGCCTAGGGTTTTAATTTGGAGTTTATATATAATAATAATAATAATAATAATAATAAAGTAGCTAAGAATGTTTATCTTGAGTTATTCGCGGCTCAGATCAATTTAATATTATTGATCCGACGATCTTAAATTGATCACTAAATTTCATTTCCCGCCAAGATTTTGAATAGAATTTCATTCAATTTTCAACTCTAAAGTTCCATCTCTCATACGTCTCTCTCTCAGTTCTCCAGATAACACTCTCCAAATATTCCCTCTCTCTTTGTCGTCGCTGCCTCTCTTCTTCTCTTCTCTTTGTGTTGTTGTTTATCCTTCACTAACAAAGTCATAGCCCAGCCAACGCTGTTGCCTAGGTACATATTTTTCTCTCACTCACTCATTCACTCACATATTCTTTCTCTCTATGTTCTTTCTCTTTATCTATCAATAGTCGCTGCCTATCCACTGCCAACAGCGTCAGAGCCATTCGTCTGTCACCACTGCCTATCCCATTCCCAACCACAACCCCCTGCCTATGCAACTAGCACCACTACCTCACGCTACCTCATCCCACCCTACCCCACCCCACCATTGATTTAGCAAACATATCAATTGCAAATTTGTTCAATTAGTTGTCAAAATTTTGTATCTCACGTGTTTGACAAAATTAGCCATAGAAATATGGACATTTTATTTTGATGGTCTGACTTTTTTGGTTGTTTTATTTTCCACTCCGAAAATCGTTGAAGCTCTGTGTCATTTTGTTTCTCCGTACCATGAATCACCACCCCACAGTCCCACACCCTTAGAAATCGATCATTATTCAGGTAATTAGTTGATTTCGCTGACGAATAGGTGAGCGATGACCAAGACTTATGCTCTCTCTGCCACACTCTATTTTTTCTTATGTCTTATTTTTTCACTCCATAAACCAATTCAATTTTAAGTCAAAATTCATAAAAAATCAGAGGAGTTGTACATCTATAAGTTTAAACACAATGAAATGATTTTTCAACATTGTTAAACCCCAACAAGTCTTCAAGTGGCTTTTGTAGTGGTGCTGTGTGCATTTCATTTTTATCTTTGATTGTTATGTCTCGCTTCGGCTTTTATCTTTTCTTGAGCATGATTATTTTTTTCCGTGTGACATATTTATTTGAGTGCTTCATTCAGATACCATCGAATATAAGTGATATCACATATTCTCTTCAATTCGTCAACTGGAGGTAATGTCCTACATTGCTTTTGGTTTTCATTCTGCTCCATTGTAAATTTTTTAGTGAGATATATTCAAATATTTTGTGATGGGTTTCTGTTTGTGCATAGTTCAATTAAGTTTTGCATTTGTGATGGGGTTTGTTAGCTTCCATCAACCCATTTCGGTTGAGTTTCATTTTCTCTTTTCTATTTCATTTGTTTCACTCTTAGAACTAGAAAGCTATTTTTCCTGTGAGCTATTTGATAAAGCCTAACTTTGTAAGTAGTACCTATATCTCTTCAAACCTGCTCATGGGCTTTTTGATAAAATGTCTATGAACTCGATTGCACCAAATGTTAATGGTGTAAGCTTTGGCAAGATTTTATTGGTTTTAATGTTTAATGTTAGTATTGGTTTAGTTGTGGATGTTTTGACATGAGCTAATTGCTGTTAAATGTTATATGTAACAACTTTATTCTTTATATCTTGATTTAGGTTGGTTTTATTGCATTTCTTAATTTATGATTTAACTTTGCATAAATTTGAAAATTTCTATTAAACACACATGAAACACTCAATTTCATTAAGTTTAGTGTTTTTTGTAAGGTTTGAATGTTTAACATTTGACACCAATAACTGTGTACAAATCATCACTTCAACACCAAAACCAATATCCAAATGGACAATGTCACCATTTTTGGACATGTAAGTTATTTATTATATAGAATTTGTCAAAATATTTAGTATAATATTTCAGTAAAAACCACATCATACTTACTATATAATTTTTCCTCCTTTTTTATTACAGACTGATTTAGATCTATAATACACCGTAAGTTGATCTTCTTATCATGCATCTTATTACCGGTGCTTCATGTTTACTTCTTACTTCTTATCGATCAATTCAATTTAAAATGTCTACACATTTCTAGGTTAATTTGCTCCGACAAAATAATGTAGGCGTTGTGATTCGTGGTGAGCGTGATCTTAATCACATAATTGAGGTGGTGTCATGTCACATTTTTTTATTTGACTTTACTCAATTTATTATGTGCTCAACCGTATTGTATTCTTAAAGGAAAACAAAAAAATCAAAGGCAATGGCAAATGATAGCAATAAAGGAAAAGAAAAGGCAAGTTGTTCAAGCAAAGAAAAGGAAAAAACAGTGTGTGAAGTGGTATGATTTATTGATTTCTCGTGTAATAAATATGCAATTATTTTAAATCATTCAGAACAGTATTATTAAATTCAAAATTTACGAAACCACTAGTGGTGTTATATCAAATCGCCAATTAATTGGCACAACATGCACATCGTGAACGTGAGAGGTCATCACATCCACCCATTCCGCCAAGATTTTTTTCTTATTTAATACCGAGCCGTCGTCATCAATCTCAATTAGACCTAGCAACAACTAAAAGAGCTCGAAGTCAAGAAAACTTGGTGTCTATGAAAATTCCCCAATTTGTGCCAGAGAAAATAAATGTATTTGGGTCATCATGCAGGTGTTTGTTATAAATTAGAAACTCTAATGCTTATGCAATTGAATTGTTACATATATATCTATATATAATATAGAAATTACATATTTTTTAACTTAGTTATTTGAATTTGATCTATGTAGTGCTTATGAATTAGAAGAAAGTTCATTTACGAGTTTTGGAGTTGCTTCTCAAACATGTGTATCGGAAGTTCGACATTCACTAGGGCGTATGATGATAGAATGTTCTCATTGTTCAGTCTTACACTGGAAAGATAAAAAATTAGCCATTTCAACTTCATCACGTGTTTTGTTTGGAACATGTTGTCTACAAGGAAAGATTAGGTTACCTTTACTTTTTACACCCCTTCAGCACTAAAAAAGTTGTATGATGACAATGATGATAAATCAAAGTCGTTTCGGTAACATGCACAAGAATATAATGCAACTAATACTTTTACGAGTCCTGGTGCTACACTGGATCCAAGATTACGAAGTGGAAGGGGTCCTACATCATTCACTATCAATGGAGAATTGTGACATCGAATAGGATCACTCATACCACAAGGAGGTCATGAACCGATGTATAGTCAATTGTACATTTATGATCCTAATTCAGCTTTAGATTTTCGCAATAGCAGAAATTCCCACTTGCAAAAAGATGTTTTGAAAATTATTCAAGATTGTTTGTCTCATGTAAATCCATTCCCAGATAAATTTCATCAAGCTTATGAGATTTTAAGTCAACCAGAATTGACAGGTCAAAGTTTACTTGCTTATCTTCGTTATAATCCAACACTAAATAGACGGCGATATAATTTCCCTACGACAGATGAGCTTGCAGTAATATTACCAGGAGATGGAAGTGAGTCAAGTGGTATGAGAGATATTGTTTTACATTTGAGAGAAAATAATGAATTGATGCAGATCAATGAATGTCACCCGACATATTTACCATTGCATTATGTGTTATTGTTCCCTCATGAAGAGCTTGGGAACCTGAGTTGAGGCAGCGGGACCCTTCCCTAGATAAACCTTCAAATAATCGATTGACTCAGTTGCAATATTACTGTTATCATTTGTTTGAATGTCCAACTGAATATTCAACAATTTTGAGAGGTAGGAGGAATTATTCCCAGAGTTTTTAGTAGATGCTTGGGCCTCAACAGAACAAAATCGGTTGACATATTATAAGTTTAATCAAGCAAAAATCTGTGCAAAACTTTACAAAGGCCTTACAGATGTTTGTGCAGATGAGCTATGTCCTGAACAAATTGGTCAAGGAATGATTTTAACATATTCCTTCACTGGAAGCGAAAGGCATATGTCTGAAATCTTTAAGATTCAATGGCTATTGCACAGTACAATCAACACCTAGATATCTTTCTCACCATGACCGCAAATCCCAATTGGCCTGAAATTTCTTCAGTTCTATTATTGCTAGGGGTGTCAAATGTGTAGGGTTAAACGGGTGACGAGTGAAAAATATGTAAACTCGTACACAACATGTTTAATAAACGGGTGAAAAATTTCAACACGAACACGACCCGTTTAATAAACGGGTAACACAACACTACTCGTTTAACCCATTTAATTTTAAAATAATTATATTAATAAATTTTAATACTCATTTTTTTTACTTCCAAGTGTACTTACCTCAAAAAAGAGGAATTTTTAGTCAAATCTCATAAATAATCATACTTGAAGGCTTAAAAAAAAAAGGTAAGAGGCCCTTGCCTTTTTATAGACAACTCAACCTTCCCCCTTTCCTCTCATTTTCTAATGTGGGACAAAAATAAAAGGCATTAGTTTGTCTTTGCCTTTGAAGTGCTCCTCATCTCTCCTCCTTTATCTTTGAATTATTACTTTACTTTTTTTTCTTTTTTTTTGTATTGGTTTCTTTACTTCCTTTTTATTGTTAATTTTTTAAAAATAGTTATTAATTTATTATTATATTAATTTTATTTAAACGGGTAAATGTGTAATAAACGGTTTGACAGGTCTCACCCGAACACGACCCGTTTATTAAACCTGTTTGATGTGTCAACCCGTTTATCACCTAAACCTGTTAAGGTCTCATCCAAACCCGCTTAATTCGTGTCGGTTAATCATGTCGTGTCGAATTTTGATTGCCCTAATTATCGCATCAAACAGTTTATGATCGTCTTGATTTAGTTGCCCGAGTTTTTGAGTTAATTTTTTTTTGATGGAGATAGAAATGAAACAACTATTTGGGAAAAAGGTGGCACATATTTTTACAATTGAATTTAAAAAATGGGGTTTGCCACATATGCATGCACTTTTGTCCCTTCATGGGCCTGACAAAGTACGAACATGTGGCCAAGTAAACAATCTGGTATGCGCTGAATTTCCAGATCCTGACGATAATCCTATTCTTTTTGACACAATCAAGAGTTTGCATGACACATGAACCATGTGGTACCCGAAATTCGAATGCATTATGTATAAAAAATCGTATATGCACTCAGAGATATTCTCGAACATTTGTAGAATCAATCAGTATGGATGAAGATGACTATCCTATCTATCGTCGTCGTGAGAATAGTCGCGTGTATACGAAGTGGGGGGGCATCAAGTTGATAATAGGGATGCCATGCCATACAATCCCTATCTTTCTAAACTGTTCAACTGTCATTTCAATGTGGAAGTTTGTGCGGGAATAAGATGCGTGAAGTACATTCACAAGTATATTTACAAAGGACATGAGAGTACCACCATGGTGTTGGGAGAAGGAAATGAGATCTAACAATATCTGGATGTTAGGTATATTTCACCTCCGAAAGCCACTTGACGATTATTTGGTAATCCTATGCATGAAGAGATTCCACCCGTTATACGTTTGAAACTTCATTTACTTGGGACGCATTGTGTTATTTTTAATATGACCGAACAACTTGATACAGTCATTTCTAGGGGTGCACAACATGATTCAACACTGACAGGGGTTTTTTAAATGTTGCGCTTCAAATGAATCTACACGTGAGTTAACGTACCAAGAGTTTCCACAAAAATTACTTGGAATAAGAAAACACATAAATGGACACCATGACAAAGGGGGTATGCAATTGGTAGAATGTACTTTGCAAGTTCAATTTCAGGAGAACGATTTTACCTGCGTTTATTATTAACTGTAGTCAAAGGACCAAAATCATTTGACAATTTACGCACTGTAAATAGTATTATGTACAAAACTTTCAAAACAGCATGCATTGCAAGAGGACTTCTGGAAGATGATGGAGAATGAGTACAATGTATGCAGGAGGTTTCAACCATGAAAACGTGACACTAGTTGAGGAGACTGTTTAGTATTATTCTCACAGAATGCTCTCCGGTACATCCACTTGAATTGTGGAATTAATTCTCGATACATATATGTGATGACCTACAACACAAGATCCGTACAATATTTGGCATTTCTAATCCTACTCATGATGAAATTGAAAATTATGGTATATTTCTATTGGATCAGTTACTCCATAAGTCAGACAAAAGTATACTTGACTTTCCACCCGTGCCACAATCGATTGGTAATTGGAATGTAATAGTTGGTAACGAACTGTTGTTTGAGCGTCAACAGCTCCAACATATAGCGCAACAGTCAGATGTACAAAATAATGTTGATCGTCTAAATGATGCACAACATGCTGCTTATACTATAATCACTTTATCAGTAATTGAAAATAAATAAACTGTTTTTTTCTTGAGTGGGGGTGCTGGCATGGGAAAAATGTTTTTGTATAATACAATTGCTAATAAAATGCGCAATTGTGAATAATTTGATATTGCATTTTTATTATTAATGGGAGGCCGCACAACACATTCAACGTTTTGTATTCCATTGACTGTGCTTGAAAATTTGGTTTGTGGGTTTACCAAGCAATTGATGCATACAAAATTGTTCAAATCAACTAAATTGATAATATGGGATGAAATTTATATGCAAAATCGGTATTGTGTCGAGGCAGTGGATCGTAAACTTCAGGATGTCTGTGATAACCAAAATCCATTTGGGGGTATCACTATTGTTCTTGGAGGAGACTTTCGAAAAATCTTGCCAGTTATACTAAAAGGAGTCTGCGAGCAAATTGTAGCTGTGTCATTGAGGTGATCAACATTGTGGAGGAATGTATATGTTTTGACTTTGGGGTTAAACATGCGTTTAACTAACACAAATTCTGAAAATAATTAATTTGCAAAATTCTTAATGGAGGTAATATTTAATTGATCATTTGTTATATAACATATTATTTGGAATTACTATTATTATTTCTATTTTCTGATTTTACTTCTAATTTTTAGGTTGCAACCAATCCATAAGAAATTATGGAACTTCTATCAACAGTACACAAGCGTCATATTCTTCAAGAATTAATATTTAAAATCTACCCACATTTGAATATGGTTGGTTTAATGACCCCGAGCTTCCTAACCGTGCACACAATTCTTTCTGCAAGGAATGACAGCGTTAGTGCGATAAATGTTGCAATATTGAATATTTCTCCAGGACAACAATTACATATTTAGCTGCTGACAAAATAGCTGACGGTGATGTATTTGATCGATCCATCACGAATCGATATCCTAATGAGTATTTAAACTCATTAGACTCTTTTGGGTTACCAGCGTTTAAGTTAGACTTGAAGGTGGGTTGCCCAATAATGTTGTTGAGAAATATAGCGCCAAAGGATGATCTTTGTAATGGCACGTGATTGATGGTTATCAGATGTGTCACATGCATAATTGAAGCTCAGATATTAACTGGAGATAAATTTGACAATTTGGTCTTCATTCCAAGAATATCTTTGTCAGCAACATCTTTAGATTTTCCTTTTCAAATGACAAGACGTCAATTTTCTGTTCGATTGACGTATGCTATGACAATCAACAAATATCAAGGACAGTTTGTAAAATTCGTTGGGGTCGATCTGCACACACTAGTGTTTAGCCATGGACACCTGTATGTGGCATTATCTAGATACACATCTTCTGATTGTATAAGTGTCATTCTTCTTGAAGATGGGTCGAATTGCACAAAGAATATCATTTACCTCGAAGTTTTGTTATAGGATTTTCTATTCGATTGCAAATAAATGGTACCATTTCATTACAAATTTATCTCAATTGAAGATGAATAATTAAAATAATCAATAATGTGATTAAATTTGTGATTTAATATTTGTAGGATTGGTATGAAATGGCAAGAGATATGAAAAGATTAAATAAAACTACACTGCATCAATGGGGACGTGATAATAAGGTAAACTAAGTATTACATTCTTACAATGAAATATATTATTTTTACGTGTATCAATTCTACTAAGATTTATATTGTTCTTCTGTTTTTATATAATAGGTGGTTGTGCATGCTCGCAACTTGGTGTTTACCGTATGTATTGATACATACATGCTCAAGAAGGTGATGAAGAAAAAATACAATCACAAGCAACAAAGTCAAACCATTCAGTTAATGTTTATGAATAAGACACAACATTTTAATATTCTTTGAATTTAATTCATATGCATGATTTTATATTTGTTGTCTACCTTCGTAGTTTAATTGTTTCATGTTTATGATTATCAAGAATAATATTGCAGCAACGAATAATAACATGGACATTTTAATTATTCTATTTCTCTTATTGTTGTTGGTGTGTTGTTGTTATTATTCTTACAATATTTGATCACATGTGTTAGTAAAAAAAATATTTTATTGTTGTAATAATGGTAAACTATTGCTAATTTAATTATTATCAATTTAATATGTAACTTTTATATTATGCACAGACAACTTGGAACACCCTCCTATCTATGTACATCGTAGTATGTGTTTGACAGTATCAAACATAGTAGATAATTTTGAAAATGATTCTTTTGAAGATGTAACCTCAATATTAGAGTTTGGGTTGGAAAAAATTAGCTTAGGTCGTATGTTGCAAAACGTAGGAAAAAACATAAGTAAAAATTATATTATGCAGAGAATAGCAGAGACTTTTCCCACCACCTGGGATTCTGCAAAGGAAAAAAATTTTAATCACGGCTGATCAACCTGTGCAGTACGATTTATACAATTATTAGAGGAAGCGGAGCCCAATATCCATCCATTGTAGATACAGTTTGAGACATAGAAAATGGATCCACAATCAAATGTCATTAACCATATAAAAAAAAAAGAATCATTATTTTACAAACTGAAACAAAAAAGTTTCGGTCCGAATAATCCAATTATATTGTATGTTGTTGTTAGCACACTTCCATCTTCTTGGCCAATTGAATTCATTCATATGAAGTTCGAGAATGACTTCCTAGTTATAATAGAATTGGAGGATCTGTTAAAGGATATTGAAAATGACTTAATATGTTTATGAGCATTAGAAGACGTTTAGACTCAACTAACAAACAATGAACATCAGAACATGTGAAGCGATACTTTTCAGGTAAATATGTTTTCTCAATTATTTTATTATTTGAATGTGGATGAATTGAAAAAAATATTTATATGTTTTTAGAAAATGGAAAAACATCTAAATATAATTTTTTTGTGTGCAGACTATATTCATTCTTTTGGAAGCTGATGAAATTTCAAATGGTAAAACTTATTTTTTTTGACAGTATTTGTGAACTTATTTTTATTATATAAATGATTGCATTTGTGGACATTTTTTTTGTTTTAGATATTTATTATATTGGTGGATTGAGTTTATAATTATGTTCTATTATTGAATTGGATTATGGTACCAGTGACGAATTCTCCAAAGATTTTACTGTAAATTTGATTTGATTCTTTCAGTATTTTTTTTCCTAATATATTTGTATATGTGGTGTTACTTTGGAGAATTTTTTGTTCATTTTTTATATGTAACACAGTGTTTTCAAGCACGGACAATTACTAGTGCGTATATATATATAATAATAGGTAACGGAGTGGGGATAAAGGTAAGTCCATCTCTGTCTTCATCCCCGTACCGGTTTATACGGGTATTTTCGTATACGTTCACTGTCCAATACGTAGAGTTCATCCCCAGTCCAAACGAAACGGGTTTGAACGAATACCTTTTTTTTTTTGGTCCACTGTCATCCCTAATGATAACTAAAGGCAATGAGATTTCCCTTTTACCAAAACAAAAAAAAAAGTTATGATTTAACAAATTAGAAGTTTTTCTAAAACAATATGATTAATATTAGAATTGTAGATAAGAATCCAATTTTATGATAAACTTGGCTTTATTGTATAATTAATAACGTCAGCATAATATAAAAAACCAACTATTCTATGTTTAACTTATAATAAGAAGTGGTCCTTGTCTTCATCAAACGTCGTACAAAACTTAACCTTGGCCATGTCCTTCTTACGGGTTTCCAAGCTTTAATATGAGCTATATAAGTGGGCCATTGGTACCCATAAAATTATGTAACAACGTCATTGATGATGAGAGTTGACAAGTCTATTGTGAATAGTACTCAAACATCGTCGTCATTCAAGACAAGTCAGAGTTTAATGTTCAAAGCAAACTTTTATGAGAATAGTTATTGGTTAGCTAGTCCTTGTCAAGGAAACAACCGAGGAAACATCCTTTTGTTCAACAATTGGACTCGTTATTTTAGTAATAACTCTATTATTAATACTAATTTTAATCAATGTAGCATTAATAACTCTATTAATAATAATTCTAATTTTAGTCGATATAACGTTATTTTAATTCTATTGGACACACTTTTAAAGTGTAATGAAAAGCTATTAGCACACGTCTAATCATGGTAGAGATTCTAGAATATATAGCAGAAACCCATACCCAACTCTCATGAATCTCTATAAAATTGCGGCAATTTTATGCCAGATCTGCACTTCTATCTCTTCTATCCATACTTGCATATAATCAGCTAGCGATCCATGGCAGACTTCGAACTCTCAACAACCCTGCTTTTCTGTCTTCTTCCTCCATTACTGTTCTTGTTCTTCATCAACTTTAAGTCCATTTCCAAAAGCTTCTTCTCATCCAAGTCCACTAAACTCCCCAAATCATACCCATTGATCGGATCAACTTTCTCAATCTTGGCCAACAAAAACAGGCCAATCCAATGGACCTCAGACGTAGTTACAAGTACTCCTTCTTCCACCTTCGTCCTCCATAAACTTTGGGGTAATCGCGAAGTTCTCACAGCAAATCCCTCCAATGTCCAACACATTCTCAAGACCCATTTCCATATCTACGAGAAAGGGAACGACTTTCGAACAACTCTCAGGGACTTGCTTGGCGACGGGATCTTCAACGCCAACGGAAACGCCTGGAAGTTTCAGAGACAAGTCGCAAGCCACGAGTTCAACACCAAATCTCTTCGTAAATTTGTGGAGACTGCAGTCGATACAGAGCTTTCTGATCGCCTCATTCCGATCCTCTCCGCCGCCGCCGCTAACAAAACTGTTCTTGATTTTCAAGACATACTCCAAAGGTTCGCTTTCGACAACATATGCAAGATTGCTTTCGGGTACGATCCTGCTTACTTGTTGCCATCTCTCCCCCAAGCAAAGTTCGCAGTTGCTTTTGATGAAGCAGTGCAGCTCAGCAATCAAAGGCTCAAGTCAATTCTTCCTCTAGTTTGGAAAATAAAACGGCTCTTGAACATCGGATCCGAAAAGAAACTTAGAATGGCGGTAGACCAAATTCGTGAATTTGCTAAAGAAATCATCAAAGAAAAGAAGCAGGAGTCATCACTCGATTCCGTTGATCTTTTATCAAGATTCTTGACCTCTGGGCACTCCGATGAAAATTTTACTACTGATATTGTCATAAGCTTTATATTGGCGGGCCGCGACACTACGTCTGCTGCTTTGACTTGGTTCTTCTGGTTGCTCGACAGCCACCCAGAAGTTGAACATGAGATTCTTAGAGAAATCGGAGAGTTATCAGAAGCTTCAGTGTATGATGAAGTGAAAGATATGGTTTACACTCATGCTTCTCTTTGTGAAAGCATGAGACTGTACCCACCGGTCCCTGTGGATGCGAAAGAAGCTACAGAGGATGATGTTTTGCCGGATGGGACTGTTGTGAAGAAGGGTATGAAGGTGGCTTACCACCCTTATGCAATGGGGAGGGTGGAAAAGTTGTGGGGCTCAGATTTTGCTGAGTTCCACCCCAACAGGTGGTTGAAAAGGGACATGGCGACTGGAAAGTGGAGCTTTATGGCAAGGGATTCGTATGCGTATCCAGTGTTTCAGGCGGGGCCAAGGATTTGTTTGGGGAAAGATATGGCTTTCTTGCAGATGAAGAGGGTGGTTGGTGGCGTCTTGCGACGGTATAGGGTGGTTCCGGTGGTGGAGGAAGGTGTTGAGCCAATTTTCATTGCAAACTTGACGGCAAAGATGAAGGGTGGTTTTCCTGTGAGGATTGTTGAAAGGGAAGAGAGGTTTTAATGTTCAAGTTTGATTTGATCGTCTGAATTCTAAATTAGCCGCCCGTATATCCGCTGGCATCTACCATTAAATAAGTATTCAGTGTGGGAATCTTCTCAAATTTATTATTAGTGGTAGTATGGGTTTGGTGTTATATATTAGGGAAGTATAGAAGTTGGTAGAATTTTTTAGATAAAAGTATAATTCAAAATTTTATTTAGAGTAAAGTACATATTTTTTAAAAAATTCATTATTGCCATCGGTAAACAGTAAAGGTAAAGAAACTTATCATCTTTCATCTATTTTTTTTTTTTGACTAAAATCATGTAATGGGAGGTAAAATAGGGAGTTTAATTATCAAAATTCATCTTCTTTAACAGAGAGATTTTATGTTCATGAGAATGCCAGAACTGTGACTGTTCATCGTCCAAAAAAAGAGAGGAATACGAGTTATTGTTCATCGTAAAAAAAGAGAGGAATACGAGTTGTTGTTCATCATCCAAAAAAAAAAAGGAATATCAGTTATTGTTCATCGTCTCCTATGGTAAAGTAATTGTGTATCATCTCTGACAACTTCTTCATCGAAAATTGCAGGTGACACTCATGTTTTGTTTGTTTGTCGTTCATTAATTTTTTGTCCCACAATCTGTGTTGTTTGATTTTGAAAATAAAAATAAAAACCTATTTTGGTGAAATAATAGTAACAAATTGTAGGTTTGTAATTAACAATTGAGTAACCTAATTACAAAATTTAAAGCATTTGCATATGAAAAAAAACTTTGGAACAAGAATTTTTTGATTAAAAATAGTTACATAACTGATTTAAGTAACTATTTGTGATCACAAATTACAAACTGTTAAAATTCAACAATTAATGGTTGAAATTGACCTTTCAATTTAGTTTCAAACAAGATGTGGCAACAATAACATTTAAATTAATTAGGTATTGTAAATTAGGAAAGCATACCAGTGAATAAACAGAGGTCTCATTGCCTAAAGACATTTACTTGCGTCCCTAAGATTGGCAACACTAGTAAACAAGAAAGTTCATTGTCACGTAAGTGGTCAACACGTATCATTATCCTCCATTCATTAGAATTTATTGCATTCGAACAAAAATGTATAGAAGAGTATAAAAGGATAAACTTAGTTAGTAATGTGGTGGTTTTAAAATGGGATGGGCTAGGTAGTTTCTCATTATGAAGTGTAATGGGGGTGGAGTTGAATATTTGTGGGTGGGATATAATTTATAAACTTGTCAATTTTAAGGCTCTTTCATTGATAGTGTGGCGGGTCCAAACTCGACAATGGCATTTCAATTGTTCCAGATTTGAGGTCCTATGATGAGATTATATAAGGATTAATATGACCGATTTTAGAACTTTTGAGGGGAATCAATGCACTGCTGCCTTCCAAATTTGGTAGTGAACCAATTTGTTGATTTGGTTTTTCTAGATGAGCCACTTAACTATATTTGCCATCTGTTTAGAGTAGACATGTCTAATACTTGTTTTATTAGGCAACCCAGTTAGCTGTGGTCCCCTTCACAACACCATTAAACAAAAAAAAAAAAACCTTTTGAGGTGATATTTTGAGATAGTGTGCTTGATTGTTCCATTTTGAGACAACCAAACCATTCAGACATACATGGGACAAATGAAAAGCAAAACGGAAAAAGAACTTGGAACTTTGTTTTGTACTTCCTTCTAATATATATTGTGAATGTTCATGTTAAAATAGCTCCAACAAACTATACAATATATTATTCATCATGCCATGGATATAACTTACTCTGTTTTAAAGATGAAATTTTTTTAATTAAAAATAGTTATGTAATTGTTTTTAAGTATCTATTTGTGATCACAAATTATAAACAGTTAATATTCAAAAACTAATGGTTGTAACTGTATTGAGTAACTATTTTGTGATTTTAAGTATTTCAATCTTATAATGTTATTGGTAACTGTATTGAGTATTTGTTGAGTAGTTGTGTTAAGTATATGTTACTAAATAGTGTAACTGTGTTGAATATCTGTTGAGACGAATGGTATGCTACATGTGTGTATTAATGGTATGAAACTTAGTTATAGCCTATAATAATTTATAATCATTAATTGTGTCCTTAAAAATAGTTTCTATGTGCAAATGAGTTACAATGCTCTTAAAAATTTAGATGAATATCATTCTAATGAATTAAACAGTTATTAATGTTTGGACTATTGGTTAGGTTAATTTAAATACACCATATATTACTGTAGTTTGTAAAAACAAAAAAATAATAATTATAAAACCATAATTTTAGGGATTAAACTAAATAACTCGAAGTCTTTTTGTGTTGAATGAATAGTTCAAGAGTTGGAATTATTTGATTGCAAATTATTAACAGTTAATATTCAAAAAATGAATGGTTGTAATTGTATTGAGTAATTATTTTATGATTTTAAGTATTTCATTCTTATATTTGTTATTGGTAACTGTATTAAGTATCTGTTGAGTAGCTTTGTTGGTTGTACATTACATGGAATGAAAACATTAGTTATAGATTACATTGATTCATAATCAATACTTGTTTCCTCAAATAACTGTCAATGATGGTTGCATAAATTAAGAAATGGTGTTTAAGTAAAAAGGATTTTAATATATTTGAATTTTGTACCTAAACACAATTTTTTTTATGAAAATTGTACTTAATAGAATAAATAACTTATCCATACAATTTTGCTTAAATAAGTCTAAAAAATTGTATCTACACCTAAAAAACCTATATACTATTCCAGTAATGCTACACTGACCAAATTTTGAGATCAAATTAAGAGCTTAAATGACATGGTAAATGACTTGAGCTTTTTTATTTTGTGTCATGTCATTTAGCCCCTAATAAAAACTCCAAATAATATATTGTCATGTCATTTAAGCTCTTAATTTGGTCCCAAAAATTTGTCAACATAGCATTACGGATATTACTCATGCTTTGTATTTTTGTGGGTGTCTATCTATCTATTTGTACTTTGGTGCCATGTTTTCTTATTAAAAGGGTGATATTTTTAATTTCCACTATTAAATTTTAGAATGGTCACATGGTACACTCAATGTTATTAAAAGATACAATATGAATCAACTGTTGTTAAGTTTATTTTTAATTTATCTTTAATCAATCAAATTCGTACCTATGTTAAGGAGTACAATTATCTTTTGAATCTTTAATCTCTTATCCATCTTTTCAAACCGACCCCCTTCTTAAGTTTGACGAAACTCATGATCATGGATTTAATATTCGGGTCAACTATGGGCCGAGTTTGGAAACTCAGGATTGTATTTTTCAAACAAACATGGAATTTAGGAAAGTTTTGAATTATTTTTTCCAAATCCATCTTGTTAAACCATACCCCTTACCAAACAGCCCCTAAGTAAATCAGCTGGCCTACCATTAAATAAGGAGCAATGATTTCTATGAAGTAACTAATTTGTAGACCTAATTCGCTGTGATATTTGGATTGACTGTAAGTTTCATTAAACATTAAAACTTAGTGTTGATTCAATGATTTCTATGAAGTTACATCATTATGTCAGTAAATTAGGTCAATTTTTTAGATCCAAATAGCATAATTTTTTTTTTGCTGGTTGAAGAAAAGAGATACAAGATAGAGATTGAACTAGCAAAATTCTAAATAAGGAGTAATACTATGTTGACTAAATTATTTTTTAAATTTTATATTCCAAATTAATGAAGGTGGTTGGATTAGCAGGGTCTACTAACTCCAACAAATATTCAATATATGAAATTTGGACACATTATCTAAGATATTAAATTAAATAAATAAATTTAGACAACACAATTTTATCCTTAAATAACTATTGATCAGTGTGGCAATCTTCTCAAATGTATTATTAGTGGTAGTGTGGGTTTGGTGTTATGTACTACTCATGCTTTCTATCTTTAGTCGATATCTATCTATATTTATTTCGGTGCCATGTTTTCGGTGTATTACAAAAGAGGGGTTGCAGGGTTTTCTCTCTCTACTGTTTATAAGACAGGCCCATATCACTAAAAATAAAAAATAAAATATTAAATATAATCGTTACACCATTTTATTATGTTGACATAAATATCATGTGAGCATTTGATTAGTGAATTCCACATAAAATGATTATTACATAACATGTATATATAATTATTTAAATATGTAAAATTCACTTATTCACATCTTATAACATAATCGTAACCATGTCATATGGCGGTCTCTTTCTCTCAAGTCAAGCTTTTCGCTCACTCCTATATTCAATCGGCAAAAGCAGGATAAGAGGAAAAATTACACAGCAATTTGAGGGGGGGGGGGGGGGGGAGGACAAGTTGATAGAATAATAATAAGTTTTCAAAAAAAAATTATTTTTAAATTAATTTTTCAGTTTTATGCGAACACGATGACCTATTTTTAATTTCCAGCCATTATTACCTTAATGGTTTGTTAAGGGCCTAGTTGCTACACTTAAACATTTATGATCTCTATATAAGAAAGCTGATGAAAGAGATCCAAGTGAGAAAAAAAAAATCAGGTTTTATCTCTAACCTCTAGGTCTATTCCACTTAGAGCAAGGGCTTTTTTTTTCCCCCTTCCGTCATATATGTTCTTATGTATATTTTGGATTACCTTGTATTTTTAGACAATTTCGATTCGAGTTTGATTCACCACTTCCTTCCAGTGTGCGTGATTATTGAAGAAGTGCTGCTGTGAGCTTTTGAGTTTGATTTTAGAGACGCTGGTATCTGTCAGTATTCTCGTGCAGAGAGACTTAGCTGTTTTAGAATAGTGTTCATACGTCTGTTAGACTCGCACGTCAGCTCTTTCTAATATTTAATATCTATTTTATTCTATTCTAAATTACTTGTTATTTTATATTTATTTGTATATTCTTATCAACTTGTAATTTGGATATTAAAATGTTAATTAAAATTATGTGTAATTATGCTAATTTTTTTCAACAATCTAATGTAGCTGGTACACCAGAAAATGACTTACCTATTTTACTCGTGATATATATTGCTTTAACTTTTGCTTGATTTCGTCTATTTGGTGTTCCCACTTTATTTGTAGCAATGATGTCGGCAGGTGTATTTCCTCCTTGGGTTTAAAGTATTCTTTTGTATATATTTGTATTTTGTATATTTACTCGTCTATTATATAGGCTGTTTAGTGTGATTTCATTCAGTACGCTATTTTGAAGCTTTCAAAAGAATTATTATGAATCCATTTCTTTTTTGTGAGAAGGTTACTGTTTTTTTTGATTAAATTTTGAGCATATAAAAAAAAAGTGGGAACTGTTTTTTGAAAATTGAGTTTAAAACAAAGAATTCATATAATTTCAATTTTATTGAAAAACACATTCCGGAACATTCGTTTAATAAAAGAATAAACTCTATGGTCATTCTTTATCTATTCCAAAGGGTCTAGTGAATGACCTCGTTTTGCTTGATGCATGTCTGAATGATATTAGTAACTTATCCATGCATTGCATGTCTTTGGAAAAACCTGCCTACAGAAGAAAGAAAATGATGAGTCATGTACATGTCTACAAGGCGGAGCCAGACATCTTTTTCAGTAGAGACGACCTAAACTATATTAATATTCAATTTTAAAATATTTATAAAAGTATAATTTTATTAATTAAACACCAATTAAATACACAATTCATATATACGAGCAATATATAAAAAGAGTCAACAAAAAAAAACTCATTATTGATTTATCTATAATACCTAACAAAAAAAAATTGAACCGCAAAATTGGGCTCAATCATATATTAAATTTTAAGAAAAATTTTCATAACTAATTCAAAAATTAATTTTTTCAATTACAAACATAATATTCATCATTGAATTTTAACAAACAATCAAAACTAACTTAAACTATAATTATTCTCGTAAATTAAACCTAGGTATATGAAGTACTTAACTTATCACAATAAAACTATTCAAACTACCAAATCAAAATAATTTAGTCTAATTATAATGGAGGACTGCAAGTCCCAATTTTTAATTCCAATTCTAATTTCACAAATAAAAATAAAACAAATGAGAAGACTATAACCCCAAATATCAATTAAATATATAAAAAAATCTTAAAAGAGGACTACAAACCCCAATTTTATTTCAATATAGAAAAATAAATATAGGACTACACATCCTTGTTTCTATTTTTTTTTTGGAACACATCTTAGTTTCAATTCAATACATAAAAATAAAACTTAAGAGATGATTATAAGATTCAATTTCATATTTTCAATTCAACATGTAACAAATAAAATACAACAGAGAGCTACATGTGTTAATTTCAATTCAACATTTAAAAAATAAATCACAAAAGATGACTACAAACCTTAATTTTCAAATCTAACATATAAATATAAAACAAATAAGATGACTACAAACCCCAAATTTAGTTCAATGTATAAACATAAAACAAATGAGAGGGCTAACTTATTTCGTAGCATATTAGTTAATCTTTAAATGCCCAAATTTTTGATATCATCTTCTATTGATATTTACAAGTGAGACTCATATATTTGTCAAAATAACATAATTACCCTTAAATCTTTTAAAAAAATTCAGCGGGGGTAAATTTCTAATAAATTCTAAATTTTTTAAAATTATACTTAGTCCCCAATTTTTTTTAAAATTC
>CM042195.1:2965276-3000974 GCA_023539305.1 Ilex asprella | reverse complement strand
TTTTACTTTTAGCTTTTGAAGATATTGACAACGTAACTATATGTTTCCGGAAGCCTAACTATATCAATCACTTTGTTGGTGTTTGTGTGATGACTTCAATATGACAAAATACTGTGTTGTCATTGATTCTTCTTCAATGTATGCTCTAATAGAAGCCAATGGATCTGACCAACCAGTCAAGTGTTGGTAATGTAGAGTTTACAATGAGAAAAACCATAAGAGAGATTTCTCCTACCACCATCTCTTTGGCCAATAAATTTCCATTTTGTATTTTTTTTACAGGTTAGTTTTTTTAAAAAAATATTTGATGATATATTAGTTGCTTGAATTTTCTCTGTTTTTTGTTTGATTCTTTAATAATTGTATTATATCATTACTACTGAATGTCTACTAGGTATTCTGGTTGGCTACTTAATCAAGATGTAAGAGTTGTAGTGAGAGTCGGGATGGCGACATCAATTGTTGTGTTATTCTTAATTTTTGGACACTTTATAGGATATTCTTAGTCTCTAATGTAAAAAAGATGCAATATTCACATTGAATGACTGATTGCTAGAGTTTGAACAGGAACCTCTCTACCAATTTCGTTGCCATCAATAGGATGTAAGCTTATCTCCACCTTAACATGAGAGAGGCTGAATTGATTTCAACAAAATTCCAATAAAGGTGGGTTGTCCAATTAGGTTAAATCTCCCTAGCCCTGGAGCTGCCACGATGTTGTATGGTTACTAAGGTGAAATTTACTCAGTAAAGGCCAAAACTTTATCACTTACTATGCCTTGGGCTAATGTAGCTTTGCCATTTGACTAGCCACTCTGTCCAGAAAATCTCATGATCCCTTCTAATTGTCCAAAAGTTTTGAATGTTATATTAGTTACGCCATTGAGAATTCACCTTCTCTTTTTAGTATCTAGATTTTGTGGTGCAATAACTACCAACTACTGAACAAAAAATTTGTAGCGAAAAGCTTTTTCATGTCTTAGTTAATTAATGTGATTGTTCTTTCCAAAATTGTTGTTTCTTTTCGGGAAAAAAATGTGAATGTCCTTTCCCCTCCCACTATGAAGATATTCATTGGTTGAGTAATTGAAAAATCTACTTTCCTGTTGAGAAATATGTTTAAAGTGATTGAAATGATTTCATAGCATCCTGTTCTAATGCTTATTGGCTGCTGCTTAGGGAAGAATTGTATTCAAATCTTTGGTTTGCTTGTTGTGTTGTCGTGATTTAATTTTTTTATAGGAATTGATGAGAAAATAGCTCAATGGAAGCCATGATGGTAATTCATTCATTCCAAAGATGATTACGATCTATCTCTCTCCAAGTGAGCTATCAATCCTTTTTTCCCTTCGTTACATGATATTTAGAATTTTTTTTGGTTGTTTTAAATCTCTGTGCTTTTAATTGAATGAAAAGTATCTACATTGTAGCAATGTTAAAGGGATTATGATCATGCTGCGGCCGATTAGAGAAAAGATTCTAAAGGATGGTTAGAAGAAAGAATAAAGTGACGATTTCTTGGTCATTTTAATTATTTTTCTTGGATTTAGCCTTCTTTGATCTTGGTATATATACATGTAAATCTCTCTCTTGCTTTGGTGCTTGAATATATGTGCTTACAACTCAAAATTTGGAAGCAACAGTTGTCTCTTAGATTCAATTATACATCAATGTATGTTTATGTTGACTGAGTTATAGAATCTATAAAAAGTCAATGGGCTCTTCTTATGTATGTGGGTGTGAATTTATGATATCTCAATCTTTGCCTCCTTATTTCTCCTTATCCTAGGTCTCTCTCTCTCTCTCTCTCTCTCGTAGGTCTATAGAGATCTCTCATTATTCAACCTCTACCTGGCTTTAATTCTAAAAGATTGTAGTCTATGAGGTAAATGATCTTGACTTTTCTTATATATACATGTACACAAAAGAAAAGCTCAGGCAAATAAATAGAGGTTCAAGTTTAAACATTTCTATCTCTTGACCTTTTTCTTACTTGTTTTTTCTTTCTCTATCAGATCCTTTTAGATTGTGGTAGGTTCACGTTTAGTTGAAAAATTAATCTCATGGCTCAATTATGAAGACTTTGGCATTCCATTTAGTCTTAAAAAAAAATACAAAAGTTGGTTGCCTTTCGATAAGTGGCAAGGGCCTCTCCATGTTCTCTCTTAATGCCCTTAGTTTTGGATATTCAAATAATTTGAATCTTGCAACTTTTGTACCAAATTGAACATATAATAAATTGCTCTTCTCTATCACACACCCTCTCTCTCTCTTTTTTGTATTTATACAAATTCTTGATTTTTGTTTTTTCTTTAGTGAATTTACTCTCAGTTCTAGACGAATTTATGAGAGAACATGCAATTCTTCAATGGTACCTTCTGTAACTTTGTGCTTAAAAACATGCTATCCTTTGGTGGATATGTTTTGGAATTGTGTGTTTATCCTTTTTGTTGATTGATTGTTCTTTGTGAGTTTTATTTGCTATAGACATTTCACAAGAAAAATAGTTGATTCAAAAACTAAATACCATTACACCCACTAACTCTAGTAACCTCTACAATATTAAGACACCATTATTTGAGAATTAACACCTCACTAATACTCTTGTCTTCCACTACTTGCATATTCCTTGCCCACTAACACACACCTTAACATTGTAATAAAACTCTAAAACAAGTTTATTTTTCAACAAATTATGCAAGTCATTGTACAGGTAGAATATGTAGAAGTTAAATGCATTCTAAAAGACTCTAATCTATTTCTAGCTTCATTATTTATGCATTTTATATATTTTTTTAAAAAGGCAAGTATATTAAAGTATTTCGTTGGTAGCTTCATTGTTATACATTATCTCTTAATATATGTAAATGGATTTGTATCTTAAATGCATTTCGGTATTTGTCTAATGTAGCCATTTAATTTTCTGAATTAATTTGATATAAGGGTGTGAATAAGTGGTAGCGGCTCACTCTTGCACACAAATGGTTTGAGTGTTCAAACGTCATCTTTGTTTCCTTTCTGCCACCACCAAAATAAATAAAAAAAATAGCTTTCTAAATTAGATGGTCTTTTTTATTATCAAGAAAACTAAGAAAAATTATTTTGGTCAATTAGAACTTACGTCTTCAGTCTTTTATAGAGAGAGATTTTCTAAACTTACGTCTTCAGTCTTTTATAGAGCAAGAAACTCTTATCTATTATGGTGATACATTTTAATATTTTGCATTCACCTTACTATGTTAAACGTTCAATCATGTTCACAAATGAGAAGAGTTTTTTATAAGTCAATTTTGATTTGGATTTTGGTAATTATATTTGAAAAAAAAAACAAAATAGGTGTTGTTGCTGCCACATCTTTTTTTTATTTATAGACTTTGCAGTTTGCACCTTGATTAGTAAATAAGTCAAACACAAAAAACAAAAAAACAAAAAAAAAATCGTCACATTTTTATACACTCCAATCTAAAACAAACCAAAATAATACGACAAAAATTTAAAATCAAAATTACATTTAACATAAATCACGTGCAACGCACGTGTGCACGATCTAGTCACTTTTAAAAGTGATAACTTTATCTCAAGAGTAATTCCACTCAGTTAGGATCAATCATGATTATATGAGATCGATCTTAATGCATTTGATGGTCCAAAAATTGTGACTAAACTAAATTTATGGTGGTTTCAATTAAATAGCACGACTAACCGAACTTTTTTTTTGAACTGGTTCTGATCCCATATTTAGTTACATTAAATTGACGTGTAATTTCATAAAATTAATCAAAATTTTCTGAATTAATGTTAATTTTATGAATTTAAATTAATGTTAATTTTATGAATTTTAAATTTATAATTCTGAATGTTAATTTAATACAATTGAAGATCAATTTAATGTTATTTTTGATGAATTGAGTGTTTGTTGGATAAAATTAAAAATTAATTTCATAAAATTACATGTCAGTTTAATGTAACTAAATATAGGATCGGACCAGTTCAAAAAAAAAAAGTTCAACCTCATATAGTCACGATTGATCCTAATTTGAGTGGAATCGCCAAAAAAAAATTGGCATTAGGATCGATCTTAATTAATCATGGTTTATCCTAATTGAATGGAATCGCAAAAAAAAAAAAATATAGCATTGAGATCGATCTTAATTAATCATGATCGATCATGACTATTAAATGTAATGTTACTACTTGTAAAAACAAAGTTATAATTGTTGAGGTAAAGTTATCACCTTTAAAGGTGATGTACAAACTCTTTAGGTAAGATTACAACAATTAAAAGTAAAATTATTATCTTTGAAAGTGAGGTTATAATTTTTTATGGTAAAATTACTACATTTAAGGTTAGGTTACAAGTATATAAGATTAGGTTACAAGTAGTAAAGATAAAAATACCACAAAAAAATGGCGGCTGAGGTTACAAGTATTTGAGGTGAGTTACGATCACTACAACAAAAAGCATTTTTTGCGACAATTTTTTTTGTCGCTAAATTCAAAAAAATCGTCACAACATATTTTTTGCAATGTTTTGTTTTCATCGAGTGTTCGTAGAAATAGCCTCGTTGCAAAAGTATTTTGCAACGTAAACTTATTTTAATTGCAAAACTCTGCTTTTGGAAACAGCGGCAGACAGTACTCTTGAACAAAAAACCAATAGACAGAATGCAGCACATCCCAGACAGTAGTATCAACCTCTGCTTGACCAAAACTCCAACAAAATTCTAGGTACAAGAGCTGGCTTTAATCCTTCAAAAGGATTAAAACCATATATCTAGCTCTTTCAGACCAGCTCTCCAATCTTCAAGACCAATGCAGACTTAGTTCCAGGCTCAGATCACAGATCCCAGTCACCTGACTGCACTACAAAGAACCAAGTCAACAAAATAGAATTAATAGGCAACAACTCTCTTCCAGTTTTTCCTTTCACACGTTACACATGCACAACTAAAGCAAATAGCGATCTGCAATTCTGAAAATTCTGGATAGGCGGCGAGAATTTTGAAGAAATGATTGTAGCATTAAGAATATCCAGGGATACCCCCTGATCCCTTAACTCAACACCTATATTTAATTGCGAAAAATGTTGATCATGCGTTCAAGAGCAATCTGAGGCTACCTTTTTTTTTTTCAATCTGAGGCTACCTATCCACAATTCTGAAACTTTAAACATGATTAAAGCAATGATTAGATTGTACCTGTTTGAGATGGTTAATTTATGGTTGCTTTTATATTTGTGTCCGTCCTTTTGGAATCAATCGAATCATTGAGCATAATTTCACACCTCTACATGCTGCTTTCTCCAAAATGTAACTGCAAATCACAACAAGAACTTGAGCATTAAGATGCATTATGGTGGAACTAACTGGAAACTTATAGAACCTCAATTGATCCTTTGAACCAATTATGCTTTTCAGCTAGCATAACTCGATATTCATTAACCAGCTGATCCTTTGAACCAGTTATTCCAATGATCATACCAAGTATGTCAAGTCCTTCGGAAGGAACTCCCATCCCAGGGTAGCAAGAAGATGGGTATGATGCCAAAGGCGATCTCAAACCAGACAACAGGCTATCATAATTCACAAAATCACCGAGATAAGTGTTACGGGGTTAAATTTCGCACTCAATTTTTGTCTCATAATGGCATTGAGATCCAACACTCAGTCTCAGCCAAACACATATAATGCACACATAATAGAGATGGGACAGTAAGTAAACACACACACACAACACTCAAGCTTTACAACCCAAACAAGCCAAACATTTCTTTCTCAACAAAGTGTAAGGAAACTCAAGTTAGGGTTTGTTTACAAAAACGTGCTCAACTCCCTTGATGCACTACAGACCCTGAGTTGTCTATTTATAAACAGGGTGGCCGTTACAAGCCCAACTGTCTAGGCATGTGCATAATTTAAATCCGCTCCTGAGGTCTGCTGTGATTGGATGGCAGGGAAGTTGTGTCTAATACAGATAGGAACTGTCTGCAACTTCCCCACATGCTGTCTGCACCTGACAGAGATCCCACATGCATTGCATCTGTCAGAAAAAAGCACAGAACTGCCACCATCTGTAGGGCACATGCACAACGTCCTCACATGTTGTGCATATGTCTTTCTCTTGAGTCCTCAGCCTTTGAATATCTTCAATTCGTGTCTAGCCATGCCCAGCCCAACCCATGGCTCAGCCCTTCAAATTAGCATTGCTCCACAATCCAAGTTATCTAACTTATCTTGCCTGCATGCTTCCATGTGTCCACGTGCCCATGCATGTGCTACCACACTCAGTCATGCAAGGATCTTCAAGCAACCCACTGGTTGTATCCAAACAAGCCCAATCGTGCCCATGTATGGGCTGCCTTTCTCAGCCATTCATGGGACTTCTGTCAATCTTGCATAAGGGAAAACTCCACCTGAGCATAACCCAATTAGGCTAAGGCATGGGCGTCTTTGGGCGAGACTGCCCCATGCCAATGCCGCCAATGGCTAAGGTGGTAACAAACCACCTCCACCAGAAGAACTCGACGTCCTCGTCGAGAGGCTGTCCCAATACTCATTGATCTGTTTTTCAAACTGCCAAAGACTCACATCTCTTTCCCAACTTACGTCTACCTCAGAACCACCCTTCCAATGTACTAGAATATCAGTCATGTGATTCTTCTTACTCTGACCCATAGTCCGGTGAGATAGAATCTTATCGACTTCTCTGTCGAACTGTTTCCTGATAATAGGCGGAGCCCACTTAGCGTGTTTCCTTCCAGCATTCAGTAAGTATTCATGAAATGGCTTCAGAAAACTCACATGGAAAGTTGGGTGAATTTTCAATCGATCAGGCAGCTTCAAACGATAGGCTACGTTCCCAACTTTCTTCATTACTTTGAAGGGGTCATCATATTTGGGAACGAGCCCACGGTGTACTACCTTCTTGTTGATCCTTTTCCATAGGGCAGGAATCAATTTCAGCAAGACTAGATTACCCACTTAAAATTTCAGCGGTCTGCGACCTTAATCAACATACTTCTTCATGCGTCAGGCAGCCTTAGCCAAGCTGTCCTTCGCTTTGTCAAGCAACTCTTGCTTGGAACGAGCAAACCGATATGCAGTAGGACATTTTCCTCCAGTTCTTTGTTTTACCATTTCATGGGGAGTAAGTGTATGATGTCCCATAGCCAACTCGCTGGTACTCATTCCTATAGCAGAAGACCTGTGCAAGTTGTAGCAAAACTGGGTAGTGTCCATCAATTTCACCCAATTCTTCTGGCTTGCAGTGACATAATGCCGCAAATAGTCCTCCAACAAGGCATTGATACGCTCAGTCTGTCTGTCAGTCTGAGGATGGCTTGCTGTGGAGAACTTTAACTCAGAACCCATGAGGTTGAACAACACAGTCCAAAATCTACCAGTGAATCTAGTGTCACAATCACTGACTATGTCTTTCGACAACCCAAAGTACTGTACCACATACTTGTAAAACAACTCTGCAGCAACATTTGCAGGACAAGCATGAGGTGCAGGAATGAACACCGCACACTTGGAGAAACGATCGACCACCACCATGATCGAACGCATGCCATCAACCTTCGATAGATCGCATATGAAATACATCGAAGCTGACTGCCATGGTCTGTCAGGAATAGGTAGAGGCTGAAGCAAGCCTACTGCCTTTTTCTTCTCAACCTTGTCAAGTTGGCAAACAAGACAGGTTCTAACATATGCTTGGACATCATCTTCCATCTTGAGCCAGTAATAGGAACGAGCTAGTAATGCAAGCATCCTCTCTACTCCTGGGTGTCCAGCCCACTGGGAATCGTGTGTCTCATGCAGCAATTCCAGTCTTAGTTCCCCTCCAGTAGGAAATAAAGTCTGCCACCTTTGGCATAGAGAAGACCATCATCAATCTAGTACCTGCGCACCAAACCTTCATCGACTTGCTGCTTTAATTTGCTATAAGCAACGTCGGTCTGGGCGCGTTCCTTGACTTTTTCAATGAAGTCAGTCTGCACATTGGACAGTGCAGCAACATCCTCTTGGACTTTCTGTCTACTCAATGCATCAGCAACTTGATTTTGCCTCCCGGGTCTATGTACCCATACAAAATCAAACTCAGCAAAAAATTCCTGCCATCGAGCCTGCTTTGGGGTCAACTTCTTCTGGGACTTGAAGTAAGTATTTGCCATATTGTCTATCACAACAGTGAACTTGGTTCCCAGCAAGTAGTGTCTCCAGATTTTAAGGTAATGTACTACAACAGTCATTTCTTTCTCATGTGCTGAGTAGCGTTGTTTTGCATCTTTCAATTTTCGGCTTTCAAAGGCCACAGGGTGTCCCACCTGAACAAGGACTCCTCCAATGGCGCGGTCAAACGCATCTGTATGCACTTCGAATGGTAGATCGAAATCAACCAGTCTAAGTACAAGTGCAGAAGATACTGCATGCTTCAGCTTCTCAAAAGCCATCTGACAGGCACCATTCCAGTCCCACTTTTGGTCCTTCTTCAGCAAGTCAGTCAGGATATTGCACTTCTTGAAATATCCTTCAATGAACTTGCGATAGTAGTTGGCTAGACCAAGGAATGATCGTAGTTCAGACACCTTGGTTGGTGCAGGCCAATCAACAATTGCCTTCACCTTCCTTTCATCCATTCTGATTTGACATTTTCTAATATAATGTCCTAAGAACATCACTTCTTGGCGACAGAATTCACATTTTTCTTGTTTGACATGTAGTTGTGTACTCTCTAAGCCGTGAGAATACCGCCCTCAAATGATCTACGTGATCCTCCAATGTTTCACTATAGACCACAATGTCATTCAAATAAACAACCACAAAGACATCAATGTAATCATAAAAAATATCATTCATTAGATTACAGAAAGTTGTCGGGGCATTAGTGAGCCAAAACGGCATTACAAGGAATTCAAAGGAAACATAACGCGTCACACACGCAGTCTTGGTTCATCCCTTTCTACAATCCTAACTTGTCAATATCTGGTCTTGAGATCTAGCTTTGTGTAGAAGGTGGCCTGGGACAGTCTGTCAAACAAATCAGCAACATTCGGAACAGGGTACTAGTTCTTGATTGTTACTTTGTTCAAGGCTCGGTAATCGATGCACATACGCAATGACCCATCTTACTTCTTCTGGAACAAAACAGGGGCTCCATATGGCGCCTTGGATGGCTTCATACTGCCAGAATCTAGCAACTCATTCAATTGCTTCCTCAATTCTGTCAGTTCTATTAGAGACATCCGATAAGGGGCACAGGCTGGAGACCTAGCACCAGGCTCCAGTTCTATCTTGTGGTCAATTACACGTCTGGATGGAAGGCCTCTGGGGAGTTCCGGGGGCATAACATCAGCAAATTCCCCTATCACCTCTACCACTGCATCAGGTACTTCAACCAACACATCTGATTTGATTTTCACCAAGGCTGCGAGATATGTCATCTCGCCTTTCTTCAATCCAGCCTTTACTTGCATAGCGGACAACATTCCCATCTTCCGTTTTCCTTCATTCTTGCTTTGGTCTGTCGTGGCTGCAGGCACAAAGCAGGGTATTTTCTCATCCGTGATCAGCAATCCGTTCAAGTGTGGCATCAGTGCCACCTTTGTTGTGACATAGAATTTGTTTCGTAGGATGATATCAAAGTCATTTAGGGGCACAACCATCAAACTCACGTGACCTTCCCATAGACCCATCTTTAGGCGTATTTTTGTCGTGCCTTGCACCGACATTGCTTCCGAATTTACTGTCTTGAGTTTGCTCGAATTCTCTGACAGTTTCAGACCATATTTTCCCACCTCTCTCTGGGCAACGAAGTTATGGGTGGCACCAGTGTCCACCATGGCCTGAACTTCTTGACATTCACCCAGGCCTGAACAAACATAAGGCCTTTACGGGGTTGCTGAACTTTGCCTACAGTAATTGCGTTCAACAACTAGAGAGGGTTAACTCGAGTGGGACAGTCATCATCATTGTCTTCTCCACTAGCAGCGACTAGGGCACTTAACTTCTCCCGTTTGGGATAGTCTTTCACACGATGAGGCCCACCATAGAGGAAACAACCAGAATCAAAGGATTTCTTCTTCTGGTTGTTGTCTGGCTTTTTTGGGTCAGCAACATTTTTTTTCTTCTTCCAATCCGCCTTCTTTGCGTCCTTGGAAGTGCCAGCCTTATCCTTCCTCCCGCCTCCATCCTTCTTTTTATTCTCAGAAGGAACTTGACTGCCGCCTGTTTTGAAGTCAACCAGGTCATCTGCAGCGATGATGGCAGTGAGCAAATCACGTACCCCCTGCCTTCGTAATTCAGCCTGTGCCCAGCCTTGCAGTCCGGACATGAAGTTAAAGAGTTTGTCTTCCTCTGACATGTTCTTGATGTCCAACATCAACGAACTGAACTCTTTCACATAGTCACGAACAGTTCTGGTATGCTTCAATTTCTTGAGCGAATCCCTAGCTATCCAAGTTGTATTGCTAGGGAGGAATTGATCCTTCAATTCTTTTTTCAGTGTTTCCCACGTCTCTATCTTTGGACACCCAGCAGATGCATCATCTTCGTTCCGGGTCCGCCATCATAACTTGGCATCAACAGACAAATACATACTGGTTATAGTCACCTTTTCCGCATCAGGCACATGGGCAGCCTTAAAGTGCTGCTCCATGTCCCATAGGAAATTCTCCAGATCTTTGGCTCCCGGGTGCCTCCGAAGGCCTTTAGTTCTGGGACTTTGATCTTTGAAGATGTCTCTTCCATAGCAAGTCGAGAATTCATAGCCCTCTTCACCAAGGACACTTCAACTTCAAGATTTTTCAGATTCACTTTGTCAGCGTCTATGAGGGACATGATGTCCTCCATCATTGTGGTAATCTTTGCATCGGTGTCGGTCACATAACTATCGAAAGTCATTTGTAACCTAGCGATCTGCATAGCGTGCTGTTCCATCTGCACAGACACGCTGACTGCAGCATCATTTTCAAGGGCGCCCAGAAAATCCTTAAGACGAGTAATTCGTTCTCGCAATTCAGCAGCGTTTTCACCAGCCATGGTCGCAAACTGAAGCTTTGATACCAATTGTTACGGGATTAAATTTCGCACTCAATTTTTGCCTCGTAATGGCACTGAGACCCAACACTCAGTTTCAGCAAAACATAGATAATGCACACAGAATAGAGATGGGGCAGTAAGTAAACACACAAGCTTTACAGGCCAAACCTTTCTTTCTCAACAAAATGTAAGAAAACTCAGGCTATGGTCTGTTTACAAAAACGTGCCTAACTCCCTTGGTGCACTACAGACCCTGGCATGCCTATTTATATACAGGGTGGCGGTTACAAGCCCAACCGCCTAGGAATGTGCATAATTCAAATCCGCGCCTGAGGTCTGTTGTGATTGGATGGCAGGGAAGTTGTGTCTAATACAGACAGGAACTGTCTGCAACTTCCCCACATGCTGTCTGCACCTGACAGAGATCTCACATGCATTGCATCTGCCAAAAAACTGCACAGAATTACCACCATCTGCAGGGCACATACACAACGTCCTCACATGTTCTGCATGTGTCTTTCTCATGAGCCCTCAATCTTTGAATATCTTCAATTCGTGCCTAGCCATGCCCAACTCATGGCTCAGCCCTTCAAGTTAGCATTGCTCCACAATCTAAGTCATCTGACTTATCTTGCCTGCATGCTTCCTTGTGCCCACGTGCCCATGCATGTGCTACCACGCTCAGCTATGCAAGGGTCTTCAATCAACCCACTGGTTGTATCCAATTAAGCCCAATCGTGCCCATGCATGGGCTACCTCTCTCAACCATGCATGAGACTTTTGTCAATCTTGCATAAGAAAATACTCCACCTGAGCATAACCCAATTGGGCTAAGGCATGGACGTCTTTGGGCGAGACTGCCCCATGCCAATGCCGCCAATGACTAAGGTGGTAACAAACCAGAAGTGTATATAAGAACTGGAGAGGCACAACCTGCAGAATACAATTCCCATTAGTAGAGGGCATCCATTCACGACATAATAAAGTCCCTTGTTGTCCACAATAGTGCAACAATGATCCGAAAAAATGAACAGAAATAGAGAAAATTTTATTGTGTTGGATTTTATCAGCCCAGGGTTGAACACTGGATGTGCTACACTTGTCTACCATGATTAATAAACTCCTGTAGAACAAGTGGGGGTTCTAGGTTGTGGAGAGAGTCTAGATCATAAGCCAACGCTAGCTCATGTGAGTTTGCAACCATAGGCTTTGCAACTGAAACATATACAACAAATCAATCTCAATGGTGTATTATTGCTAAATACCAAGTTCAATTCTGAATTTCCTAAAATTATCAGCCTCTGCCACATTATATTTGCCAAACCATGACAAAATAGTAAAGGAAAAAAAAAACAGCCAGATCCCAGGTACATAATCAACTGCCAGACACCTTAAGCAGGCATTTACAATTGCAATACACTGTGCTGCAAGCTCGTAGTTAAGCCAAATCACATGCATGCCCATAATCAATGTGTAGAATCTGCATATAGAACACAAACATACCTAGATGCAGTATCAACCCAGCTTTGGTAACAACATCAGGGATAGACAATGGATCTTTTTTGATTACCAATTGTCGTGGAACAAAAACTTTGCATGTGTAACAGTTAAACATTACCATTAATACTGTTACATAAAAATGTAAGCAAAACAGATTCTGTCCATATAAAAAATAACATTGATGTGAAAACTACCTTACTTGCCACCATTGTCAATTATGAACCTAAAATCAATGACTCAATGCTTGCCATGTAAGCTAGAAACTATTCTCCACAATTCATAGGAAATAGTACAAAAAATTACCATAGGCATCAGACATGTTTAAGTCAGCAACATCCTGAAGCATGGACTGGCGAATGTGGACATGCTGTATGGCATTTGGAGGATCAAGAACTTTGACTTCTGGATGTGTTTACCATTAATCATTGAAACACAGGAAAAGAATGGTAAGAAGAACCAATAATCCAAGTAAACAACCTAACACGAGTTTTAATCCTGCTATTCTCATGAGCAAGGTTAGTGATTGCATCGGCCGCTCTCATTATAATACCGTTAAATACTAGAGAATTTTGACCATCCCTGTGCCTCTTTAGAAGATCCACGAGATGGGTTAGAGCTACGACATCAACTCTGATTTGTTGATGCTCACGCTATAAAACAAAATAGGCAGCAGAACAACTTAATGTAAGTCAAATATATCTTATAGCATGAACATTGGTCATAATCTCTCTTTTTTTTAGTAAGACAAGATGGTACACCTAAAAAATGGAAAATATTTACAATACAAAGGTGACGCTAACCCATGCACAAGATAAATAATACAATATGAAGGCACTCAATTTGATGCATAAACCAGAAGCATAATAAATAAATTTTATAGTAGCACATATGAATCTTTTACAAATCTTGTTGCAATTTTGCACCCTTAGAAGTTGTAGAGGTCTTGGGAGTGAAATTTATGTCTTAGGAGTGAAAGTGCAATATTTTAATTCTAATTTAAAATTACAAAAATTGAATTCTGCAACGAATATAAAATGTCGCAAAATAATAATTTTATTCAACTTCCGCCATCTTTTGGACCAAAAATAAATTGGGAGGGAATCACCTTTTCGCGACGTTTTCCAAAAACGTCGCAAATGAAATTGCCAAAAAAGAAAATTTACGACAAAATTCAAAATACGTGGCAAGTAGTAAACATTTAAATTATGCACTTTCAATTTCATTCAATTAACACCCAATTCATCAAATTGACATTTAGATTTAACCAACTGGCATTCAATTTCATCAAGTTAACATGTAATTTATCAAATGAACACAAAATTAACATGTACATTTAATTAAAATTTAATTTATCAAATTAACATTCAATTAATCGAATAAAGATTCAAATTCAACTAGTTAAGATTGAATTAATCAAATAAACTTTCAATTTTCATTCAATAAACACTAAATTCATCAAATTAACATTCAAATTATAAAATTAACATTTAGATTCAACTAGTTAACATTAAATTAATCAAATAAACTTTCAATTTCATTCAATTAACATTCAATTCATCAAATTGACATTTAATTTCATCAAATTAACAAGTAATTTATCAAATCAACACAAAATTAACATGTAATTTCATTCAATTAAAATTTGATTTATCAAATTAAAACTAAATTAACATTCAATTAATCGAATTAACACCAAATTAACACTCAATTTCAAAAAACGTTGCAAATGAAATTGCCAAAAATGTAAATTTGCGACAAAATTCAAAAAATGTTGCAGATAATAAATATTTAAATTATAAACTTTAAATTTCATTCACTTAACACTCAATTCATCAAATTAACATTCAGATTTAACTAATTGACATTCAATTTCATCAAATTAAATCAAATCAACACCAAATTAACATGTAATTTTTTATCGAAGTTAATATTTTTTTAATTTTTTATTTTATGTAAAAAAGTTATTGGCGAAAAATTAATAAAGTTAATATTTTTTGGTAATTTTTTATTTTATGTAAAAACTTATTGGCAGCGATTTCTAGAAACGTCACGAAAAATTACCTAAGTTAATATTTTTGTTAATTTTTTATGTTATGTAAAAAGTTATTAGCGACTATTTTTTGGAAATGTCGCGAAAAATTACCTAAGTTAATATTTTTGTTAATTTTTATTTTACGTAAAAAGTTATTGGCAAGGATTTTTTGGAAACGTGGCGAAAAATTACCTAAGTTAATATTTTTGGTAATTTTTTATTTTATGTAAAAAACTTATTGGCGACGATTTTTAGAAACGTCGCTAAAATTATCTAAGTTAATATTTTTGTTAATTTTTTATTTTATGTATAAAGTTATTGGCGACGATTTTTTGGAAACGTCGCTAAAATTATCTAAGTTAATATTTTTTGGTAATTTTTATTTTATGTAAAAACTTATTGGCTACGATTTTTAGAAATGTCGCTAAAATTACCTAAGTTAATTTTTTTGTTAATTTTTTATTTTATGTAAAAATTTATTCACGACGTTTTTTAAAAACGTCGCAAAAAATTACCTAAGATACTATTTTTGTTAATTTTTTATTCTATGAAAAAACTTATTGGTGACGTTTTTAAAAAATGTGGCGAAAAATTAATAAAGTTAATATTTTGTTAATTTTTTATTTTAAGTAAAATAAGAAAAATAATTTAATTCATTTTTTCGCGACATTTTTAAAACACGTCGCAAATACATTTTCCCATAAAATAAAAATAACAAAAATAATAATTTAATTCATTTTTGATTGACGATTTTTTAAAACTTTGCGAATAAATTTTTTTGTAAAATAAAAAATAAAAAATAATAATTTAATTCATTTTTTACGACGTTTTTAGAAAATGTCATAAATATATTTTCCCGTCATTTCTCCTACCTAAGACATTAAAAGGGAAAAACCTTTTTTCGACGTTTTTAATAAAACGTCCTAAAAAAATTGCCAAAATAGAATTTTGTGACAAAATTATAAAATCGTCACAAAAAAAACGTCCCAAAAAAATGTTTTTTTGTTGTAGTGAACCATTTAAAGTAATATGCAAAGTTATCAGTTTTATTGAGTAATACTTAATGACAAAAAATTTACAACCACATATTTGAATAATATTAAATGCCAAAAAGTTTACGGCCACAATTTTTTTTTGGACCAGTACCACTGTTTGACCAGGTGGTATCGTAGACTCTGCACAAGTACTGTTATAATGAACTACAAGATCTTGAAATGACATAATTCTAACTTTAAACAAGGAAAAAAAGTACATCGTGGGAATAATGATACACATGTGATCAAAATTTTCTTATAAGTTGTGTTTTTATATTTGTCCATTGAAAATTGTAGCGGTGTATTCTATTGAGATGCTTATTAAATCTAATTTTTAAGTTTAAGTTCATATAACATAACTCATAGAAGAAACTAATATCCAACTCTCCAGAATCTCTATAAATAGCCACAATTATATTCCAGATCTGCAATACTATCTCCTCTATCCATACTTCCATATAATCAGCTACATCGCCATGGCAGACTTCGAACTCTCAACCTCACTGCTTTTCTGTCTTCTTCTTCCATTGCTCTTCTTGTTCTTCATCAACTTCAAGTCCATTTCCAAAAGCTTCTTTTCATCCAAGTCCACTAAATTCCCCAAATCTTACCCATTGATCGGATCAACTTTCTCAATCTTGGCAAACAAAAACAGGCCAATCCAATGGATCTCAGACGTAGTTACAAGTACTCCTTCTTCCACCTTCGTCCTCCATAAACTTTGGGGTAGTCGCGAAGTTCTCACAGCAAATCCCTCCAATGTACAATACATTCTCAAGACCCATTTCCATATCTACGAGAAAGGGAACGACTTTCGAACAAGTCTCAAGGACTTGCTTGGCGACGGTATCTTCAATGTCAACGGAGACATCTGGAAGTTTCAGAGACAAGTCGCAAGCCATGAGTTCAACACCAAATCTCTTCGTAAATTTGTGGAGACTGCAGTCGATACAGAGCTTTCTGATCGCCTCATTCCTATCCTTTCCGCCGCCGCCGCTAACAAAACTGTTCTTGATTTTCAAGACATACTACAAAGGTTCGCTTTCGACAACATATGCAAGATTGCTTTCGGGTACGATCCTGCTTACTTGTTGCCATCTCTCCCCCAAGCAAAGTTCGCAGTAGCTTTTGATGAAGCAGTGCAGCTCAGCAATCAAAGGCTCAATTCTATTCTTCCTCTAATCTGGAAAATAAAGCGGCTCTTCAACATCGGATCCGAAAAGAAACTCAAAATGGCGGTAGACCAAATTCATGAATTTGCTAAAGAAATCATCAAAGAAAAGAAGCAGGAATCATCACTCGATTCCGTTGATCTTTTATCAAGATTCTTGACCTCTGGGCACTCCGAAGAAAATTTTACTACTGATATAGTCATAAGCTTTATCTTGGCAGGCCGCGACACTACGTCCGCGGCTTTGACATGGTTCTTCTGGTTGCTCAACAGCCACCCAGAAGTTGAAGATGAGATTCTTAGAGAGATCAGAGAGATATCAGAAGGTTCAGTGTATGATGAAGTGAAAGATATGGTTTACACTCATGCTTCTCTTTGTGAAAGCATGAGACTGTACCCACCGGTCCCTGTGGATAATAAAGAAGCTACAGAAGATGATGTTTTGCCTGATGGGACAGTTGTGAAGAAGGGTATGAAGGTGACTTACCACCCTTATGCAATGGGGAGGGTGGAAAAGTTGTGGGGCTCAGATTTTGCTGAGTTCCAGCCCAACAGATGGTTGAAAAGGGACATGGCAGCTGGAAAATGGAGCTTTGTGGCCAGGGATTCATATGCGTATCCAGTGTTTCAGGCAGGGCCAAGGATTTGTTTGGGGAAAGAGATGGCTTTCTTGCAGATGAAGAGGGTGGTTGGTGGTGTCTTACGACGGTATAGGGTGGTTCCAGTGGTGGAGGAAGGTGTTGAACCACTTTTCATAGCAAATTTGACGGCGAAGATGAAGGGTGGCTTTCCGGTGAAGATTGTGGAAAGGGAAGAGAGGTTTTAACGCTCAATACGTTTGATTCGTCTTGAACTCTAAATGAAGCAGCTGGCATCTATCATTAAATGTATTATTATTGGTAGTGTGGGTTTGGTGTTACGTAGTACTAATGCTTTGTATTTTACTTTGTTGACATGTTTTATATGTATTACAAAAAGAGGGGATGCAATGTTTCCTCCCTCTTTAGGTATAATCTTTCCAACATGTTATCACGTTGACGTTATATAGGCATCCAATAATAAGAAGCCGTGTGGACAAGTGACCGGTGGATTTCACATAAAGTAGTTAGTCAATAACATGGATAAATAACTATTTAAATGTGTGAGATCCATGTGTTTAAAATTTATTTTATTATTAAATGACTATATCAAATGACTATATAAACTATCTAGATCCACCAAGCGCCACCCACGCCCACACAGTACCACCCACGCCCATCCAGCACCACCCAACAATCGAAGCCCCAAATCCAGGCACCACCATCCAGGACCACCACCACCCATTACACGCTGCAACCCAGGGACCACCAGCGAGGACCACCACCACCACCAAGCAACCACCACCTGCTGCTCGTCCATCTGTGACAATAGGTAAGTGTGCTGATTTTGATTTGAAATTCGTCTATAGCTTAAGATTGGTAGTTGAAATTCTACAATTGTATAAAATTGTCGATTGAGGCCTTACTATTTTGCGTAAGAGGAAGAGAATTTTGTTTAATGACAAGGGCAAGCTTAAGATTGTTTGCAATAGTGAAACAGAATTATTGGAGTGGGCAAGGCATGATTTATTTGTTATAGTCCTATGTATTTCCCTAGGAGTGTGAAATTAGTCTAGTTAGTATGATCTGTTTTGCTGTTCTGACTTTTGATTATCTCGTGGATTGAGGGATTGTTTTGAGCATACCATCATACTACATTTTCCCCAAAATCTCTTGTATTAGATAGTTTCTTGAAGCTTTTCATTGCTACATTTTTGGGTTTATTTTAGTGAACTGTAGTTTGGATGATAAGAAGAAGTACATTAAGAAGAAGAGGGGAAAAAGAGGAGAGATATTGTAAAGATAAGTTTTGCCAAATAATGTTTATTGCTCTTACATGGCGGGGATAGTTGTTAAGTACATAATAATTGTATACATTGTTGTCCACGTCACTGTATCAAAATATTCATTGTCTAATTTATAAAAATTTGAAGCTATGGTTTCTTTCTGTGGAGGTTCTAGTTCATAACTTGCATTTGAACAGTTTGTACTTGAAGTTTGATGACTGCAAATATGATCAATGGTATGTGTTTAATGAGATTGTGTTGCTTATTGCAGTCTAACAAAGCAAAGCATAGACTCAGATGACTTGGTATTGTTCATATGGCTTATGCAAAAGTGATGAAGAAGCTTAACTTCTGTGGTTGAATTACTGAGAAATTTCTACCAGAGTTTTCATATTGTCATTCCCAGCTTGAGCGAGACTCTCCTACCAGAGTTGATTGTTGAATTGATTATTGATTATTGAGTTGATTATTGAATTGGGTATTGAGTAGATTACTTAATGAAAAATATTGAAATTATATGAAATGATTGAAATATTGAAATTCTATGAAAATATTTATTATTTTGGCTGTGGCCGATTTCCTGGCTTCATATGCTGTAAGAACTGGTTGTATTACTGATTTTTCAGGCAGTGGTATACTGCCACTGAATGGAAGGTTGATTTTGCATCAGGACCAGTCTAGGCTGCCTACCGCCAGGAGGAGGATGGTTGTGTTTGATGGTCAGCAGGAGTCTTATAGTGGTGATTTCCAGTTGATGGAGCTATTGCTGGGATCCAGACATACTGCCCGGTGCAAAGTCTGTTCCAGGCCTTTGTGCTTGGGAGCTGCATGATGCTGTGGGAGATGGATTGCAATTTTTCTACAAATGCTTTTTTTGCATTTCTGTTTCTGTAAAAGGCATGCAACTATTATTGAAGGCATGCAGGTGGAGTATGCAGACAGAATCTGGTTTAAATTCAGGGAATTCAAAAATGTAATCAAAAATGGTTTGATCCATCTTGAAGGATTAAAGCCATTTTTTCATATTTTTAGAACTTCTTGTTCTTTGATTCTTGTAATTCATTCTTTTTTGGAAATAAAATTTCTCTTTCTTATAAAAAAAAAGTTTATATCATCGAACACGTTTCAAGCATCATTGCATCCAAATATATATGAATGTAAATATGAACTAAACTATCTAAAAAACAAAGAAAGGAAAAATATATAAACCAATCCTTCTCACATAACATCTCACAATTTGGCATCATATTAATCCAAAGGCAAAAGTAATCTTTTCTTTTTCATTGTTTTACCATTTACAAAATTGAATGAGTTCCAAAACAAGTGTACAATTTGCAATTCAATCCTTCTAAGAGGTAGCAACTCAATGTCCACCAACATAACAAAACCAGCTTCACCGTGGGCAGCATGTCAAATGTCCAAAACAGAGCAACTTTTACATAGACAATTCATCGATTTAAGGCACCCTGATGTGGCATACTCAGAGTTAGCCCTTGATCTCAATATGATCTCCACCTCACATATGATCCCAATATTGTCCCGCACAATCAACTTCCCTTCGGGCCTCAGGATCCTATCAACTTCTGCAATCACTGCCACTAGCTTGCATCTGCAGCCAGATAAACATCCCTCATATTATTTTACAGTAGTAACCGAGAATATCCTAGCTGAGGACTGAAAGTCTAAAAGATTGTTGTGCAAGCTAACTTTTTCTTAATATCAGAGAAAAGATGATCTGCATGAAGAAGATCGTAGGATCTCGGATAAGTGCTGAATGATTCACACCGATCATGATATATCCCGAACAGGCCACGATCATATATAATTGGAAGTGTGTTTGGTGAATCAATTGGGACTACATTTATAGCCCAGACTTTCAGGTCTTTCAATGCTGTAGCAAATCTAAAAGCATATACAAAATGCATAATCAGGATACACTCCACAAGAGTTACGGTAAAGAAAATGCAAGGAGCCGGTTCCTAGTCTCACAGGACAAATTTCAAATCAAAACCAACAACTTTATGCATCAAAACAAACCCATAGAAAGAAAACATTAAAATCTCTCTCAATCAAAATAAAATCAAGGGCATAAAATTTGACATTTGGTACCAAAAAAAAAGGCAAAAAACATCATGGTGAATACAAAAAAAAAAAGGCATTATGTACTACAACATTGAAGACTCAAATTCTATTTTTCAAGACGGAATGTCAACTTGATACAATGAAGACTAAGCTAATAAAAAAATACATTTTTTATAGGCAAAATTACTATTAACTAATAAATCAATTATTTTTCTGTTGTTTTTCGTCAGAACTAGCCCACTCCAAATCCATCCCAGATCTAGAAAAGCATAAGGGTAAATTAGTTGTTTTCCTATTCTTATAACTACACTACAATGCTTTCTATATGGATATTGTATTTAAGTGGCAGTGGATTAAAGAGAGAAAAAAACCCTCTTGCACATTGGTGAAGTTGCTATGAAAGATGGGCACCAATCTGGCTTCAAGTAGGACCAATGTCTTGAGTAGATGGGTCATCAAGCGACAAGCATAATTAACAATCAACCGTACCAGGAGGCCTCCTATTTCTTGACCTATATGCTTCTCTCCCTTTTTCTTTGGTCAACTATTCTCTATTCCTTCACCCAACAACCACAGTTCCGAGCATTGAATCTCATCTCCACATTTTTCTAAATTGAGCCACAAATTTGCATAACAGCTGTGCAACTATTCTCTTTTGCCATTTTTGATGAATTGTTTGAATTATCATGATCGTGATATGTATATTAATGTGAGTTATGTGTGTGATAACCTCAAAACCAACCCATCCAAGCCAGATTGGTTCCCAGCAGCTTATTCAATTTAAGCAAATACAAATGAATATTACATGTAAAATTACCACAAGCAGTTTATTCAATAGATTTACCTTGATACGAGTTTATCAAATTCCAACAAACAAATACAAATGAATATTTAACATAAAATTACAACAACTACAAATAATTATTTAACAGAAAATGACAACAAACAAATAAAATTAAATTTTTTAACAGATAATTACAACAAATAAATAAAATTAAAATTAAAAAAATTATGGAGAACACTAACCTGTGGTGGCTCGTGGTCAATCATTGTCGCTGGCCCAGGCTGGTGGTGTAGATGGGTCGTTGTGTAGATGGGATCGTGTAGATGGGAAGGTGTATCGGTGGTGTTGGGCTGGTTCACCTGACTGATTTTAGGGCTAATAAAATTTGGGGGGAGAAGGGAATAAGGGATAAAAAAAGAGGGAAATAAAAATTCGGATTACTTTAAAGACGTCAAATGGTTTGACGTGTTTCAATAGAAATGTTAGTCAGTTTAACGTGTTTAAGTTGAATGTGGGTCACAGTCTTTGTATCAAAGACGTCAAATGGACTGACGTCAGTCCATTTGACGTCTTTAACCTAAAAATGTTAATTCGTTTAAAGTTTTTAAAAAATATCTATATTTGAAAAATACTTTAAAACTTATCCTTATTTAGAACTTTTTTTTAAAAAAAAATCCATGGGATGGATCAAAAGCTGGATAATGATTGTATGGTGTAACGGTTTCTTTCTCTCACACCTATATTCAACCGACAAAAGCAGGATAAGAGGAAAAATTACACAGCAAATTTTTTTTTTGGTCAGAGAGACAAAAAACACACATTGTAACAGATCAAGCACAGTAATTTGAGGGGGAAAAAAGGACAAGACTCACAAGTCCTATCACAAAAAATAAAAATTTCAAGACTCAGTAATAAAATTTCAAAAGATGCAAGGAATGTCATTAAATATATGGAGTTTATCCTATTTACAATATTAAAATATAATTTCTTTTGAATTTTTCAAGACATAATAATAATCCAAATTTATTTAAATTTTATAAAATACCATATTACAACATTCATCCCCAAAAAATAAAAATAAAAAAATGGCGCCCATAGCCTCTCAAACCAATTTTTTTTTTAATTTCAAATTCCTTTAAGTAACTCAAATGTTTATTTAAATTTGAGTTAACATTTGATTAAATAACTTTGGTATAAAATATTTTAATAGATAAATTCAAATTTAAAGGAATGTGAAATATGATTATTAGATCTTTTAAATGAGTGAAATTTGACCATTGAAGATTTGAATAAAAATTTGAGTCTTCCTTCTTTTAATATAGGTTTGAGTTAAAGACTGACAGTTTTTTTAGTCTATTTTTACTCAACTTTAAGTTGTCTAGTTGAAACTTAAATCTTTATCCAAATTTAGTAAAAAAACAGGTAAAAAGTTTGATTTGATGTATATCAGAGAAACCCAAATTTGAAGAAAAGAAACATAAATTTAAAAGAAGATAAAATATGACTATTTATTTTTTAAAGAAGAATGTAGTCTCACAATGAAAGATTTGAGTTTAAAAAATAATTTCTCTTCATTTACTATGGGTATTGTTTGGGACGGAATTTTGGGATATGGGCCACCCTCAGAAGAAAAGCCTAGCCGGCCCAGGACGCTCAAATTTCTTCATGTTTGGCCCAGGGAAAAAACACCCTCATCCAACGGATGGGAAAAGCCCAGGCGAATATGGTGGCCCAAGTCGTACCCTAACACTAAAGTGCGCCCCACCAGGCCACGCGTCAAAAAGGGCAAGGGGACCGCCTCTGTAACCAAGGACAGACAGACCCGCCTGCTAGGAGTAGTGGTGCGATTCGTCGTAGGAACAGTAACCGCAGTGGCGCGGGCTAGCAGGATCCAATGGCAGAGAGAGGACAAAAGGTCCCCACCAAGTCGAGAAGCTGAAGGAGGAGTCGCTAGAAAAGCCCTAGAGCAGGGAACTAGTATAAAAAGAATAGTATCATTCCACCAGAGAGAGATAGATAATTTCGGCGATAGATGGAGGGATAAGCATGTAATTCGGCCAATTGTAGGCATATACCGGCCCCTTTCCCCCATATTCCCGATAACTCCCCAAAAATCTAAATACACATCGGAAATGAGTAAAAAGCTCCGTTGTAGTGGATGTAGTCTTAGTCCATCGGCTGGGGCGAACCACTTATTTCTTGCGTCCTCTTTAAATTTTTGTCATAATCGCTCACCGCCAATATCCTATCGACCCAGTAACCCCCTTGAGGATAACCTGGCTTGGGCCGTCAAATTCGAGTCATCATCAGCTGGCGCCGTCTGTGTGAACGTTTTACATCGCTTCGAATCTTTATTTGTTTGATGGTTTCAACTCGGAATATGAGTAAAGCTCCCGCCAATCCCCAAGCCCAACGAGCTAGGGGCTTACCGTCGGACCACGGTTCAGTTAATGAAATAGAACCAGGAGCTGATGGAGTGGATACAAGCACACCAGCTCCCTCAACCCCTGCCAGCATGCCAGGAGCCCCTCCCCGGGGCCGAGCGTGACGCCCCTCCTCAGGAGCGCCAAGCACCGGCTAACGGAGTCACTGAACTCCATGAGCATAGCCATTCAGGAGAAAATCACAGGAGGAGACGCCCCGAAGAGCGCGATGAAGATGAGGCCCATAGCAGAGCCAGACCCACCAACCAAGAAAACATACCTTGCCACCCGCTAGACGTCATGGATAACCTTCTGGGGCAGAAACTGCACAAGCTCCAGCGAGAGCTGGGAAACATGAAAGAGACAGTCAAAGGAAAGGGCACCGACGTCATGGACGCCTTGGTCTAGCAAACCAAGTCACCATTCACCCTTGAGGTCCTCCGTTTTCCCCTCCCCCAGAAGTTCCGGGTATCGTCAGTAAAGGCGTTTGACAGAACTAAAGACCCGGTCGACCACCTGAACTCCTACAAGAACCAAATGGAGCTTCAAGGCTACCCTGACCCAATACGATGTCGAGCTTTCGCCATCACCCTTAAGGGGTCGGCGATAGCTTGGTTCAACCGGCTGCAACCCGCATCGATCTCGTCCTTCAGGGAGCTATCCATCCAGTTTATATCACATTTCATCGGAGCAAGGACATACCGGAAGCCGTCCTATCACCTGCTAAGCGTCAAACAAGGAATCAACGAATCCCTTCAGAGCTACGTACAGCGTTTCAACCAAGAATGCCTAAAGGTAGAAAGTGTGGACGATAAGTTTGCACTGACCACTTTCATGTCAGGGCTCGGCGTGCAATCTAAGGACCTCCTATTTTCGATAGCCAAGAACCCTCAAGCCACCATGGCGGAGGTCCTGGCTAAAGCCGAAAAATATATCAATGGAGAGGAAGCCCTCCGCCTAAAGGGAAGTTCGGCGCCAGTCGAAGGAGACAAAAAGAGGAGGGACTGAAGTCCCAGGAAAGAAGGAAGGTTCGACCGATCCCCAAAACGGGAGCGTTCGCCTAGGAGGGGGAGGGAGCCCTCCCCGAAGAAAAGAGGTAACGTCCGGGACCGCCTAGGGCCACCCGTACAGGACCTACAGCCGAGGTTCGCACCAGCACGGCTTCCCCCCCTCGTTACCTCTATTGCTCAAGTACTCCATGAAGTCCAGAACGAGGGATTCGTCATGTGGCCGCCACGGATGAAGTCCGACCCCAGCAGACGGGACCCTGTGAAATACTGTGAGTTCCACAAAGATACAGGTCATGAAACCAACGATTGCATCCAACTCAAAAAAGGGATAGAATACCTCATCCAAAGGGGCCACCTACGGCAATATGTGGCGAGAGATGGAAGGGCCCAGGGTAACCTAGGACGAGAAGCCCGAGCTGCCGTAGCAGCGCCTCAGCTACACCAACAAGCCATAGGCAAAATTCGGGTGATCTCCGGAGGCTTCGCCGGGGGTGGTGAATCCAGCTCGGCTCGGAAGGCGCATGCTAGAAGGGCCCAATCTGGGGACATTCTCGACGTCCAGGTCGTAGCAAAAGTTCCACGCCGAGAAGACGAAATCACCTTTTCTGATGCAGATCTCGAAGGGTGCCATCTCCCGCACGACGACCCCTTGGTCATAAAGGCGATTGTTGCAAACAAAACCATACATCGGGTACTCGTCGATAACGGGAGCTCGACGGACATAATATTCCTGTCGGCATTCGAAAAGCTCGGGATAGATAAGTCCACACTCGAACCTGTGAGGTCCCACCTCATAGGCTTTTCGGGTGAGAAAATCCTACCAATCGGGTCCGTCCCACTTGTCCTTACAGTTGGAGACCAACCTCGACAGGCCACAACCACAACCCGTTTCTTAGTTGTGGACGCGCCCTTGGCCTACAATGTTTTGCTGGGAAGGCCATCCCTCAACTCAATCAAGGCGGTACCTTCTGCATATCATTTGGTGGTGAAGTTTTCCATCGAAAACGGAGTGGGATCGGTCCGGGGAGACCAGCGCCTAGCGAGGGAATGTTACGTGGCCTCGATGAAGCAAAGGGAGGTCGAGTCCGTCCAGCTAGAGGACCTGGATATGAGAGACGAGCTGGAGATAAGGCCCACTCTGACGGAACAGCTGGAGCCCGTGCCGCTAGACGAGAACCCGGACCACATCGTCTTCGTGGGCTCTGTGCTGCCCTCCTCAATCAAAGAAAGACGCGTCAGGTTCCTACATGATAATGTGGGCGTGTTCGCATGGAGACAGGAGGATATGGAAGGAATAGACCCCTTAGTGATCATGCATCGTCTCAGCGTCGACCCGAAGTGTAAGCCTGTAAGGCAGAAAATGAGAAGTTTCTCCCCAGAACGACAGAAGGCAATCAATGAGGAAGTGGCGAAGCTACTGCGTGCAAAAGCCATCAGGGAAGTCGATTACCCGACCTTGCTGGCAAATGTCGTGCTCGTGAAAAAAGTTAATGGAAAATGGTGGCTCTGCATCGATTTTACCAACCTGAATAGGGCATGCCCTAAGGATAGCTTTCCACTACCCCGGATCGACTTAATTGTCGACGCCACAGCCGGGCACGAGCTGCTCAACTTCATGGATGTCTTCTCGGGGTACAATCAGATTAAAATGGACCCAAGCGATTAGGAGAAAACTTCGTTCGTCACAGAGCAGGGCACCTTCTGCTACCAAGTCATGTCGTTCGGACTAAAAAATGCTGGAGCTACTTACCAGAGGCTGGTCAACAGAATGTTTCGAGAAAAGCTGGGCTCTACTATGGAAGTTTACATCGACGACATGCTCATGAAATCGCTCAAAGTAGAAGCGCATATCCAACATCTCGCGGAGGCGTTCGAGATCATGCGTCAGTACCGGATGAAGCTGAACCCCGCAAAATGCGCCTTCGGGGTATCCGCAGGGAAGTTCTTGGGTCTCATTGTCAATAGCCGAGGCATTGAGGCAAATCCAAAAAAAGTAACGACCATCCTTGAGATGAAAGCCCCCACCAGAACCCGTGAAATACAACGACTGACCGAGAGGATAGCGGCACTCAACAGATTCGTATCATGTTCTAGTGACAAGTGCCGACCCTTTTTTAAGACCCTGAAGTCAGCGTTCCAGTGGGATGAGATATGCCAAGAAGCTTTCCAAGCCCTTAAAGACTATTTGGGCTCGACGCCGGTGTTGGCAAGCCCCCGAGAAGGAGAAGCCCTCACCCTCTACTTGGTCGTGTCCGACTTCGCAGTCAGCGCGGCACTAGTAAGAGACCGAGACCGGGCACAGCAGCCGATTTATTTTTGTAGCAAGGCCCTCCGTGGAGCCGAGGAGAGATACCCCAAAATGGAGAAGCTCGTCTTGGCCCTTCTGGTGGTGGCTCGAAAGCTGAGACCATACTTTCAGGCCCACACAATCGAAATCCCAACGGATCAGCCAATGAGGCTGGTCTTGCATAAGCCCGAGGCCTCTGGAAGGCTGGTAAAGTGGGCAATGGAACTCAGCGAGTTCGATATCAAGTTCAAACCCAGAGCCGCTATAAAGGGGCAGGTCCTAGCAGATTTCCTCGCAGAGTTCACTCCGCAGTCGGAAGAAAGTAGAGAAGACCAGGACCGCATTCCCGACGTTCCGACCTGGAGGTTGTTCATAGATGGAGCGTCAAACGCCCGGGGAAGCGGGGCCGGCCTCATCCTTACTTCGCCAGAAGGGTATGACCTAGAGTACGCCTTAAGGTTCGACTACCAAGCATCCAACAACGAAGCAAAATACTAAGCACTCATAGTAGGACTAAATTTGGCCCTATCGATGGAAGCGCAGCAAATAGTGATCCACAGCGACTCGTAGCTGATAGTCAGGCAAGTCGAGGAAGAATACGCCGCCAAAGATGAGAAGATGGCCCTATACGTGATGAAAGTGCGCAGCCTGCTGAGGAGGTTTATATCGTCCGAGCTGGTTCAGATACCCCGAGACGCTAATACCAGGGCCGACGCTCTGGCCAAACTAGCTTCCACTGCCAGACTTGAGTCACCAGGGCGCGTACCCGTTGAGGTCCTTGCTGAACCCAGCGTGCGGCTCGAGGAGGAACAGGAAGACGAAGAACAAGCCATGGCCATCGAGGAGAACACCTTCTGGATGGACCCAATCATATCCTACCTATAAGACGGAGTGTTGCCAGGCGACCCGAAGGAAGCGTCGAAACTAAAAGCCAGGGCGGCTAGATTCACAATTGCCCGAGGTAACCTATATAAAAGAGGTTTTTTCTTTCCTTTACTGAAATGTGTGGCAGGGAAGGAGGCAGATTACATCTTGAGAGAGATCCATGAAGGCATGCGCGAAAACCACATCGGCGCGAAAACCCTAGCAAGCAAGGCATTACGACAAGGCTATTTTTGGCCAACCATGTGCAGAGATGCCAAAGAAACGGTGAAGAAGTGTCATGCGTGCCAGATGTATGGTAACCTACCACACTACCCGCCGGAATTTCTAACTCTGGTAGTCAGCCCCTGGCCCTTCCAGCAATGGGGTTTGGACATCCTGGGATCCCTCCCCGTTGGGATAGGACAATGCAAATTCGTTGTAGTCGCGGTCGACTATTTCACAAAGTGGGCCGAAGCTGAACCCCTGGTTAGGATGACAACACAAAAGATAAAGAACTTCATCTGGAAATCAATTATCTGTCGGTTTGGTATCCCCAGGGCGCTAGTCTCAAATAATGGGAAGCAGTTCGATAACCCGACTTTCATCGGCTTCTGCGCCGAGCTGGGGATTAAGAACTACTTCTCGGCTCCAGCTCACCCCCAATCCAACGGGCAGGCCAAAGTGACAATACGAACAATCAAGCTAGCTCTCAAGACCAGGTTGGAGGCATCCAAAACCCAATGGGTGGATCAACTCCCGGCAGTGCTATGGGCATACCGGACGACAGTGCGCACCACCACCGGCGAGACCCCTTTCAGCCTAGCATACGGGACTGAGGCGGTGGCCCCAGTCGAAGTAGGCTTGCCCTCAGTCAGGACCGACCTGTTCAATCCCGAGCAAAATGAAAGATCCCTGCTGATCAATCTCGACCTCCTCGACGAGAAAAGAGACGAGGCACTACAACGAATTTTCTCCTATCAAAGAAATACAGCTAGATTTTACAACAGGCGGGTTCGGAGGAGAAGCTTCCAACAAGGCGACTTGGTGTTGAAAAAGCTGCTCCCAGCCAGAAAAGACCCGACCCATGGTAAGCTCGGGCCTAACTGGGAAGGGCCTTACGTCGTAAAAAGGATAGTTCGGTCAGGAAACTATGAGTTGCAAACCGAGGAGGGGACAGACCTGCCGTACTCGTGGAACGCGGATCACCTGAAGCGTTACTACCAGTAACACCCGACGAGGCTGTTGTAATCACAAACAAACCAATTGTAAAGACTTGTTATGAGAAATCAATGAAAATTTTTTGAAGTCCTCACAAGGAGAATAACCGTTGGCTTCCAGGCTTTTCAGCCTAAGAGAGCCCGTAGGCTCGGCATCCAGGCTTTTCAGCCTAAGAGAGCCCGTAGGCTCGGAATCCAGGCTTTTCAGCCTAAGAAAGCCCGTAGGCTCGGCATCCAGGCTTTTCAGCCTAAGAGAGCACGTAGGCTCGGCATCTAGGCTTTTCAGCCTAAGAGAGCCCGTAGACTCGGCATCCAGGCTTTTCAGCCTAAGAGAGCCCGTAGGTTCGAAATCCAGACTTTTCAGCCTAAGAGAGCCCGTAGGCTTGGCATCCAGGCTTTTCAGCCTAAGAGAGCCCGGAGGCTCGGCAACTAGGCGTTTCAACATGAAAAGGCCTACAGGCTCGGCATCATTGAGAGTACACCGCTTAAAGTTCTAAAAGGGCTCATAAGCCCGGGGTCGACAAGATTCACTGGCCCAAATTTTCGTGGTCGTTAGAAGCTTCCTCTGGCTTAGATATTCATAAAGTCCGAAGTGGCCCGACTCAGCCAAAGGACAGCCGGAATATCCTCACTCGCCAGGCCAAGTTTCCTAAGTACGAAGAGCTCTTAAGTCTTAGCTTACTCAGCCCCAACTGTCTATCAGCACATGCAAGCCCTCGCTTAGGGCTGGGGGGTGAGGAGATAACTAGGATCTCTAAAAAGAGGGAAAGATCCTCGAAAAAAAAAAAAAAAGAAAGCATTTTTCATTCAAGAAAAGGCAAGAGTGCCTCCCAAGCGGTTACATCCAAAAAAAAAAGAAGCTATCCTATGACTTTGAGAGAGTCACAAAAATATAAAAACGTCCAACACGGACGTGAAAGCTACAGCCATCGAAACCGGGACACAGAAGTTGCGGACAAGCCCTCCACCCTCACAATGTAGCATCCTTCTGCTCACGATCCTCCTCCAACTTGGCAACCGCCGCCTTCAGACGCGCGTTCTCCGAAATCAGAATATCCCTTCTCCTCTCCACCTCCGACAACCTCTTCTCCAGAGATTCAACCTCAACACTCAGATCAGGAGAAAGGGAAACCACCACTTGTGCTCGAGAAGATCCACCGCCCAAACCATAGCGGACAAAGTTCTAAGGGGTGACAAGAGCAGAGCAGTGAATAGGAGAAGCCTTTTCAACCACACTGACGGGGAATGCCTCCAGCGGAGTGAGCGCAGGGATACCTACATAGGGAAAATCAACTCAAGGAAAGACCAAAAACAGAACTCGTAACAAAATGAAGAGAATATAGGGATGTTCACCTCTTTCACGAAAGCTGGTCCAAGACTGAGGGACCCGGAGACGCTCGCCTTCACCAGCTGTGGGTACCCAAGAGTCCCTAGAAACGAAGAAGAAGCGTTGGGTCCACTCCTCAGGAGAGTCAGGGATGTCGGTAACCAAAGGAGGGTGAAAATACCACTTGAAGCTCAAAGAGCTGAAGAAGGGAGGCCAATCGAAAGAAAGGTCCATAAAATAGAAGAACTCGAAAATAGTCGGAAAGGACTCAAAGCCTTGAATTCGCCAAAAGATGAAGAAACTAATCAAAGCAGCCCACCCCGAAGGGGAAAGGCGAGAAGGACACATGCCATGGTGGGAAAGCAGGCGAATGATGTCTCGATGAAGGGGGAGTCTAAGACCACACTCGAAAGCACCCTCAAAGAAGGCGACCTCGCCAGTGGTCAACATACTGCAAGGCTCGTCGGGAGTAGGAGCCCTAACACCCAGACCCTCAGGGAAATCATATCGGGCCTTCAGACCCTCGACGTATGCGGGGGTAAGTGAAGAGGGAAGGAGGAGCATGAAGCGCCAGTCGCCACTCAGGGATTGACGGGCGATGCTTAAAAAGAGGGGAAGAGTCCATCGCCAAAGAATTTGAGGGCACAGGCAAAATTCAAGCAAAGGAGAAGTGATAAGGGTGCTAAGACCCTAGGCGCATGCAAATAAATAGCGCAATATGGCGGCTACTGGAATACTGTGGGTAAGGGGCTGTATTAAATTCAGGCGCGAGATTCGGGGTGGTGGCTAAACCACCCCAGGCCTCATTTAATGCAACCAGCCTTAAAAGAAATAAATTGTGAGAAACCGCCAAAAGCTACGCCCACGTAACCTCAGCAGGAGCCCAAAGGACACCTCCTCTCAAAACAAGTCAAGGCCTAAGAGGGGGAAAAAGGAATACAAGGCCATCCAAGACACTTTATCGCTCCAGGAATGGGGAACTTCATTACAAGAAGAAGGACGAATAAAGATTCACAAGAAAAAGAATATTCATTGTCAAAAGAAGTAATTACAACGTTTACAAAAAGAAAAGCAGAACTAAAGGCCAAACTTCAGGCCTGGTCAGAAGAAGCACCGCCGCTTGGAGAAGCCCCACTTGGAGCACCACCACCACTTGAAGGAATGTCAAACCTCGGCCGAAAATGCTCAAAATCAAGATCGGGGAAAGCTTTAATTGCCTGATCGGCAAAGTTAAAGAACCTGTCTACAAAAGCCCGAGCAGCCTCCAGCCCGGCCTTCTTGATCGATTTTTGGAGATCCTCGACTAATTGACGCTCAACAGCTAATGAGTTCGTCAGGTCAGCAACAGCAGCTTGCGATTCCTTCATCTGGTCCGTCAGCAAAGACTGTGCAATAGTGACGCTCAGAAGCTCCTCAGATTTGGCAGAATTATCTTCCTTCACTCGAGCCAACTCCCCTCTTAATGATACCTCGGTAGAAGTACTGGAAACCAATTGTCTGAAGATCTGGGCCCGCTGCTCGAGAACTCGCTCTAACTCCCTCTCGGTCTCCAAGCCCCAACTCAGAAGCTTGGAATTACGTTGGCGAGCCTCCAAACGCTCGGATGACCTCCTCTGGGCATTCACTCTCAAGATGTGGACCTCTCTACCAAGAGCGCAGACGTGCGTAGTGGACTGTGAACAGAAAAGATCAGACAAGCAGGAAAAGTGAGGCCAAATAATAATGGTAAGCCAGATGTACCTCAAGTAGTGCATGAAGCGCGCCGCGAGTCCGGGCTTGGAAAAGAAGCTCACTTGAGCTCCGCAGGTCAACATGAGGAATCAATCTCATCAAGGCACGACTACTCAGGCCCACGTCCCTAAGCAAGCTACCCTCTGAGTCGTGAACGGGAGCAAGGGAAGCTGGAACCGAGCTAGAACCGACCGCACCAGCGAGCAAAGAGCCACGGCGAACATCCCCCCCGGGGGATCGGCCATAACGACGCCTACTGTGGCGGCTCTAACACCAGGAGCAGGCGGAGAAGTAGGTGCCCCTGCCTCATGAGCAGGCGGGGGAGTGGGTGTCTCGACTCCTGACGACGGCAGAAAAGGAACTCCCCCGGCTCCTAGAATAGGCAGAGGAGCGGGAGCTTCAGCGGGATCCGCACCAGAGGCATGACCAGAACTGCCCTCCCTTGACCTGGCCCTCTTTGCCGCTGGTTCCGAGCTCCTAGCCCGTCTCCTCTCGACCACACGCTCCATGATCCTATCCCGCTGAGTGACCAAGTACGAAGGAACTGTAGAAAGAAATCAAAAATAAAATGGGTCAACGAATGAGCTAAGGAAAGAAAAGCGAGAGCAGGGCGCTGGAAACTTACGGCCACCAGGAGTAGGAGACAGCCCGGGGTGCAATGAGTCACGGAGGGAGAAAGAAAGAAGGGCTCGAGCCTGGTTTACACGATTCAGCTCCCCAGCAGACAAAGGCGGGAGCTCACCTACAATGGCATAAACGGATAGGGTGAACGACAAGTGCAAAATAGGAACTCCGACCAACCAACATCTGCGCAAACTCACCTGTATTCCTACGTTGCCCCCATTTCGTGGGAACCCTCACAGAGGATAGAAGTTGAGCCCCAAATTCCCAACCGGCTCCAGAAACAAAGAAGTACCTCCTCCTCCACCCTTCAGGGTCCGACGGCAGGTCCCGAATAGGAATTTCTTCGCCCCTTCATGGGACAAATTGGTAGAACTCAGACACCTCCTCGGGGCAGAAAAACTGGAGAAATTCCAGTACGGTGGCCCTGGACTGAGGAAATAATCTCCCCCACGCCGCCATGAAGGTCAAAAGGACCGCCCAGGCGGACGGTAGAAGCATGGCATGGCAAAAGGCGAAGAAATGCAGCACATTCGCGAATGAACGGGCGAAAGGGAAGCCGGAACCCCAGCAGGAAAGGGGCCTCGAAAAGGCAAATCCCATCTCGAACTGAACTATGGAACGGACGCAAGCCGGCATGACGAACGACCACCCCAGGGGGAAAATCGAAGCGTGCCGCGATAGCATGGACTTCTTCTTCCTGCGCGGAGAGGAAGGATTCACAGCCATGGCAGCAACAAAAAGTATGAGAAAGAAGAAAGTAGCGTTTCTCCTAAGGCAACGGAACAGTGGAGAAATTACAGTTACAGGAAAAGGCGAGAAATTATGACTCCCAGGGAAGGTCAGACGTCAAATGGGGGTGGGGCCAACATAGAGGCCTGTCAGGAACGCCCCCAACATCTGCGACAGGTGCATTAAGTACACGTCTTTCGCATTTAATGAGAAGGACACGTGACAACATGGGGGGGATTGCACAATCAGGGAGCCACCGGTTCTGCCTACGGCGCACGATCTCAAGAAGGTACAGTCATCATACCTGTAGTACACGAAAAAAAATGGAAAAAGACCAAGATAGCCCTGGAAGACCCCAATACAGTCACACAATAACTAGAGAGCCCAGCAGGATGACACAATTTCCAAAAACCAATCCCATCCAAAAGGCAAAAGAGAGGGAACGTTTAAGCGGTTCGTTCGTTCAATAAAAAGAGGGAAGACAACAACCATAACAAATCTGGAAATAGGAATACATTGTCTACAAGGAATCAACCACAACAAAACTCAACAGAGCCGCCTCAAACAGTGGACCCTACACCGGCGGCCTGGCCCTCGGTCTTATCAGCACTTGGCTCTTCCTCTGGCACAGCAGCCCCCTCCTTGGAACCAGTTACCTCAGCGGATTTCAGACCCTCAAGGCAAGGGGAAAAACAGTCAAAATCGACTTCCGGATAAGCCTCCTCAGCCTAATCCCGGAAGTTCACAAATCCATTAACAAAAGCCACAGCGCCCTCCCTTAGGAGGTCTGAAATCCTTGCCTTCAGAGAAGATAGCTCGGCGTCCTTGGCAACTAGGTCAGCCCCCTTTGCCTTTAACTCAGCATCCTTTGCCATCAGGTCGGCATCCTTCTTCCTCAGCTCATCCTCCTTCGCAGCTAGCTCGGTCATCTTCAGGCTGGAGAGATCCTGGAAACCAGCTTTCAGCTCGTCAAAGAGTCTCTTCATCTCAACCGCCTCGGACGACAATAGCTTCACTTTATCCTCGGCCGCCTCTCTTAGCTACGATCATTGCGTCTAGAGGCTCTCTGACCTTTGCCAGCTCCTGCTTATAATGGAGGCCCATCATCTTCACGCAGGCTAGGGACTGAAAAAAATGAGAAGAACCGGCTAGTACGGGAGATTACAAAAATCACACAAGGAAGCGAAAGGATCAACAAAGTCTCAAGATACCTCCGCCATGGTCTGAAAGGTGTGCTCGATCTTCCTTTGGAAGGGCACTCGCATGGCTTCCTGGAAGTCCGATATGGGGAACAGGTCAGACAGGGCGGTAGCAACTGCCGCAGGGTCACGAAAGAAGCCACCCCCTCGCAGTTTGAGTGAGGAGGGGGTACTCCCCTCTCTGACGCCCCGCGAAGAGGCAGGTCGGGGAGGAGCCTCCGAAGTCGGTCCAGCCCCAGGCGACCCCACTGCGGACACCCCAAGAGGAACCTCGTTTTCAGTAGGATCAACGGGCAAAGGAGCGGAGGGAGCGGGTTGAATAGTTAAGTGATCCTCTCGGCTCCCTTCCAAAGTGGTAGCCTTTGGAGGAGACGCCTTCGGAGGAGGTTGCACCCCCTTCACCAATTTCTTCTTCTTCTTCTTCCTCGATCCCTCGAAATCTGAGAAAACTGACATTATCAGGCGGGGGTCCATAGACTCAGACCTGAGGACAGGCAGAGATACTTCCTCGGCAGAAGGGGCGATAGGCGGGCCTAACCCATGCCTAACAAGATTCCCTTCAGTCACTAGATCGGCGAAAGATTGGACCCCTAAGGCCTTAGCTTTGGCTACCCTTGCAACCTCCTCAGCGTTCAGGACTGGGCGAAAATCTGCAAGGCAAGTCAAAATTAGTAAAGGCTCGAGGATCAAAAACACAACGAAGCTGCTGGCTGACTGGCCTTACTGATATTCCTCAGAACCCTCCAAGATCTGGGAACTCGGGGGACGTCACCAGGAT
>CM042195.1:2901996-2936108 GCA_023539305.1 Ilex asprella | reverse complement strand
ATGATAAAATATGTATTTATATATATATTTAAAATTTTTTAAAAATAATTATAAAAATTAAAAATTTTAAATTTGAAATTAAAAAAACATTTTTCTCATCTTAATTAGAGATGAAAATTTTTTACTAACACGATGACACTACTCGAATTTGACGCGAATTTTATGACACGAACTTGATTAACTCGAACACGAACAAGACACGAAAATAAACAGGTCAACTCATAAGTCGACACGAACACAATTAGTTAAATGAGTTGAGTTAGGTGTGACTAATATTCGACACAAACCAAAAATGATTCAACACAAATCTGAAACGATATGACTCGATTGTCATCTCTAATCCTAGCCACAAAAAAAAATTAGTCATTTTTATTTTCCATCCATCCAACCAAACACAAATGAAGGAAAGTGTAGTGTTTTAAAACCCGGCCCGGACATCAAATCGGTGAAAGGACCGGGTCAATGGGTCAATGGGTCAACCTTTAGGTCACTGGTCGAACCGGTAATATAATAAAAAATTAAAAAATAATAATAAATAGGCTAAAATATCACAATAATTATAAAAATAACATCAAACATGTAAAGTTAAATAGAGAAAAATCATCAAAACATATGTCCAATTTCAAAGTATTCAATTTTCAATACAACTTGTAAACTTAAGTAGAGAAAAATACATCTATTGAAGTTCAAGGCTCCAAGTTTAAGTCCAATTCTTCGACAATTTATCAATCTAAGCATAATCCATGTAATTTGCACTCTTCAAAGTTCAAAGTTCAAACTCAAATTGTAATAAGCAAGACACGTGAAAACAAAACAAAGCACATGAGCATAGCATAAAACCTCAAATAAACGAAAATGAAAATAAATTATCCAACCACTGCCTAGTTCCACTTGAAAATACAAATATTACCACTATTATCAATTAACTAATCTGCAACCCAATTATATATAATGAACAATGAGAATCTCAAACAAGCCACAAGTTCAATATATCAATTCATAATGCTCTTACCGCAATAAACAATCCACAAGTTCACAATCTTAAACAAACATAAAACACACAAATGAAAAGTACAATACCACAATCCATAAGTTACAAGTACAAAATCACAAATATGAAATAATAATGTTTATAAAAGTAATGCAATAGACATATCTATTCATTCTCATTTTCCTAACGAACGCTCCTACTCCATGAACTCCAATCCCCTACCAAACTCAGGAGGATTCTCAACTCCAGGACAATTGAAATTTTCAGCATTACTTGTAGTTGCATTGCCAACACCTCCCTCATTACACTCCTCATTTCGAGGGTCTACAAGATCATCATCGTCCCTGCCAAACTCAGGAGGATTCTCAACTCTAGGACAATTGAAATTTTCAGCATTACTTGTAGTTGCATTGCCAACACCTCCCTCATTACACTCCTCATTTCGAGGGTCCACAAGATCATCATCGTCATCATCCAACTCAAAAACCAAAATTTCATCTACATTATATCCAAACAAACATTATTTATTTACTAATCAAAAACTAATTTGAAATAAATAATTGTGAAGGAATAAATTACCATTATTCGGGCTTGTTTGGATATTGCAAGCAATTAGTTCACGACAAAAAATTTCTAATTCATCCACTGTTAAAGTTGGAGGCTCATCCTCTAAAATTCATGAGGCATTATTTGTGAAATCTTCAAAGTCAATAGGATCATAATTTCTACTCCTCAAGTAATTCCTACACACCATCATTTACAAGGTGAAAATTACACATCTAAATAAACTGACCTTAATTGTAGTAAAATGCTAATAAAAACTATGTACCTTTGTTGCAATATGTAATTATAGTGAACATAAACAGGTCATTAAGCCTTTGATGCTCCAACCTATTTCTTTTCTTAGAATGGATGTGTTCAAATACACTCCAATTTCGTTCGCAACCAGAAGAACTGCATGTTTAGCTTAAGACACGAATGACTAATTTTTGTTAGTTTGGCGCTCTACTTCCATAGCACAACTACCACTCATCTGCATTTAATAATGTAATGCATCACAATCAAATATTAATAACAAAAGTGAAGCAAATAACTTGAATTAGAATACTAAATATATTAAATATCGGGAAGCATTCTCTCTCGATCGCTTATAGCAGTTACTCGCCCAAAGTCTCTTTTTGCATTTCTGAACAATTTCATCTCATTTGTCAACTTACTACTCAAACTAGGATTGCCATAAGCATATCTCTCAATTACATCCAAGAGCCCTGAAATCGTTTGTCGATGATTTTCCATCTCATTTGACTTATATTGATTACTTTGGTTCAACCAATAACCAGCAGCATGAAGATTTTTATGAAGTTGACGATCCCAACGACTATAAATGATTCTCAAGTAAACATCTACTCTTTTTCTCATTCTCTGAAATATTTTCAGCAACTCCTCCCTAGCTTTATGCATAGCCATATACAAGTAGTCCATTGAAGGCCTATCATCACTATCAACAAGGCGTAACACGCACACAAAAGGCTCTGTGAGTTGGACAATAGTAGCACATTCTTTCCAAAAACTAGAATCCAACACACTGTCAATGAATTTTTTTCCCTTGCTATCCTTCGCATATGCTAACATAGTCCATTCCCTTGATACCACCATAGCTCGTAAGGCATCCTTTTGAGCTAAAATACTTTGCAATGCAATGAAATTGGTTGCAAAGCGTGTAGGAGCAGGACGAAGTATTTCCCTTCCGCCAGTGTGTTTCCTCATCAAATGTAATGGAAAGCAATGATTATATATATTTTTTGTAATCTTTGAAGCCTGGGAGACAACGTGGTTTACCTCATTCAACTTGCCAATGTCTTGCAGCATCAAATTCAAACAATGAGTTGCACATGGTGACCAAGATATTGTGCGAAACTCCTGCTCCAATAACCTCCCAGCAGCAACATAATTGGCAGCATTGTCGGTCACTATGTGCACCACATTTTCTACACCAACTTGTAACACAACTTCCTTAAATAACTTATATAGCATACATGTTGTCTTAGAAGCATCGGAAGCATCAACAGACTTTAAAAACACCGTTCCTCTAGGGCAATAAACTAAGAAATTAATCAATGTTCTCCTACATTGATCTTTCCACCCATCAAGCATGATAGTACAACCAGTCTCTTTCCATGTGGTTGGAAAATTCCCGAATTTTTTTTTTCACTTCAACATTCTTGTTCAACAAATAACCATGCAAGTCATGAAGGTTAGGGCTCTTATAACCACCACCAAAACTAGTAATTGCATCTAACATAGGCTAATAATACATGGAATTCACAGCATTAAAGGGAATGCAAGCATCCATTATCCATTTGATAACCACAAGATAACACCTCTCTTTTGCCTCTGTTTTTGGCGTCGTCTAAGACGCCTACCCAACCTATGGCGCTACCCGAGGCACCCTGCCAACCTCTTGGGGTCGCCCAAAGCTGCTTGCAATGCTTCTGCCTCGCCTATCAAACTGGCGGTGTCCACCAAGTCTCCCCTACGTTTGATGTCATACCGGGGTCCACAGCAAAGAAGGCGTCGTCCAGCAAAGCACTGGCATTGCCCATGGGGATGGGTCCTCCCATCTCGCCCAATTTTTCGGCTCACTTTCACGACCGCCTAATGCAAGACCCAAGTTGTCAGCACATGACAAGGCGTCGCCCACATTGGCCATGGATTCCTCGCGAAAGCCCCTCCTCACTTTGCATCAAGGATGATCCAACACAAAAAAAAAATGAAGAAAGAGCAAAGGGCGACGCCCAAGCAAAGAGAAAAAAAAAGAGCAAAGTGCGACGCCCAAGCAACAAGAGAAAAAAAAAAGGGACAAGGAAGACGGCACCCAAACCAAGAAGAAAAAAAAAAAGGGGCCAGCGCCCAAGGGAGGCCACCAAAATTTGTTCAAAAAAGATGTTCTTATTATGATACTTTGGATAAAGGACCACCATTTGATCAAAAAAATAAAAAAAAATCTATATTCGATACCGATAAATTCAGCAAGTCTCCGAAGATGAAAGAGTACTGTGGGAAACAAGAAAATTTCTACTCACTCAAACGAAGACGAAGTACATGCCCACGACCCCTTCCTATTACAAAAGGTCAGAGGCTTGGGGCATAGGGGGCAAATGATGAGCCCAGATTTTACTGAGTCAAGCCTAATCTAAATAAACCAAGAAAGCCCAAAGAAAAGTCCAATTGGAGTTGGATCAACCCAGGAGCTCAAGTCATTGGAGACGTTCGTAAATCAACAAGGAGTCACTGGAGATGGTCGTAAATCATTACGGAGTCAAGTGGAGCCCAACTCAAAGGCCAACGCCCCAATGAGAGCCAAGAAGGCCTCGCCTAGGAGTCACACAAGCCAAGCGCCACCCAAGCCCGGGCGCCGCCCAAGGCTGCCCCTAGTCCTCTCCTACGGTCTCTTCACTCCGATACAAGTCCAAGTCTACTCCAAGCCAATTCTGAGCTCAAGACTAGGATCAAGTCCAATTCAGCCAAGAGTCTTCCTCCAAAAGAATAGGAGCACGAGGGAGAAATCATCGGGTTAGGCGCGGAGATCTTCTACCATAACTACACTTACCAAAGTAGTAGAAGTCTTCTCTCTCACGTCACCGCCTCATCACCTCACCACCTCACCACACCTATATATAATGTAGGCTCTCTCCATATGGAGGGAGACCTTGGAGATGACCTTGAGACCTCTACAAGATCCCTACACATGCTACGCCTCTAAAACCTACACATCTCTCTCTCTCCCTCAAAGCATTCTATCTCTAGAGTACCACCATTCATCAATAAAATACCACATGCCACTGCTGCCGTTCCCGAGAGTGGACGTAGGTCACTCAAACCAAATCACTATAAATCTTTATATTTGTTTCATATTTAGTGTTTTGCCATTGATCTGCTATTGATTGCCTGACTATTGTTCATTAATTGCACCGTTACGTATACTTGACTATTGATCTTGCAAAAAGACAATTTTGTACATCATCATTTGGTACCCACTAAAATTTAAGTGTGGAATTGATTTAAACAAAATAATTGAACAAATAAGTTGTAACCAATAATAAAGAAAGAATCGAATAATAACAAATTGAATAACACAATAAGTGAACAATAACTAATAAATATTCAAAAAATATAACAAATTAGATTTCATTAACATCAAATTGAAAGAAATATTTGTAAGTGTGTGTAGTTTGTCTGTGTAATTAATTCGGTTTATGTGTGTGTGTGTGGGTGTCATTGTGTGTGTAATTAATTCTGTTTTTATGTGTGTGTGTGTGTCATTGTGCTTGATGCGTTAATGTGTGAATCTGTGTGTCTATTGTTGTGTGTGTGTTAATTTGCTTGTCTGTGTTGTTACATTAAGAAAAAAAGAGGAAGAATAGAGGTAGAAGAGAGGAAGAAGATATTTGTTGTAGTTTGGAGACGATGGCAGGGATGATAAAGGAGGAGGGAGAGATTCTAGAGAAGAGACAGAGGGGATGAAGGAGAAATGCATTAAATTTTTGATAGGGATGTGAAGCTGTTTAAGCAAATTTGTCAAATAATTTTTTATTTAAAAACCTACTTGTTAAGCGCTTTCAGCCTTAGAATTAAGTAGGTATAGAGTTACTTAAAATTTTGTCTTGTATTTAAGTGACACTTATTTTATTAAAGAGTTCTATTATTTGGGATAACAAACCAGCTTAATTCATTAAGCACTAAAAGTGTTCAGTGTTAACAGTTAAGTGTGCTTATCAAACACACCATTAACAATTTTTTATTTTTTTTGTCAGACTATCTGGTATCCAAAAGTCATTTTAGGCTCCGACTAATCCGGATTCGAGCCGGATAAAACTACAAGGACAACAAAGCTCTCCCTATTGAACGTATTTGCATTTCCAAGACTCGAACTCGAGACCTTGGTTAAACTAAAACAGTCCCTCACCAACTAATTTAATATTCGGTGGTACACCCTTAACTATTCAAAAGGCTTAGGTGGTTGTAGATGAGCATACGTGTACATTGGGTGTGAAAGTTAGGGCATGAATCATGATATAACAACTTGGATGGACTGCAAGGGTATGTGCCTTCGGAAGGAGAGAATAAATCCAATGGGTTATATATATTGATCCGCCTGGGGCAAATTTATGAGTAAAAAATTATTATTTTTTTGTTTGTAAAATTTGAAAAAAATTAAATACACTTTCTTAATATGATTAGAATCACAATTAATTTTTGACTTCTTAGATTTGTAACGATTAGATCTTGATAAAACGATTTACGTAAGTATTCACCTAAGACTATGGTATGAAGTTTCTATGATCGTGGTACTATCTATATAATAAAGTACAGTACAATTCAAATTTCAAAAGATAAACAAAATGACTTTTGCTATTCGAGGTTGAGATCTCTTTAAATTTTATTTTAAAGTTAATCTTATGACTAATATTAAAACTCTAAATTTAATAGGAAGAATAGGGCCCTATTTGGAGTGACTTTTTAAAAGTATATTTAATACTTATAATTTTTCATAAATATTTTAAAAAAAATTGTATTTGGAACTACCACTACCACCGCCACCCCACCACCAAACTACCCACCAACACCACGACCTCCACCACCACCACCACCACCACCATCACTACCATTACCACTACCACCTCCATTGTTGCCACCCCACCACTACCGTTGTTATCACTACCAATGTCGCCACCTCCACCACCACTACCCCTACCATCACCACCGTCGTCACTACCACTTTCGCCACCCCTACTGCCAAACCACCACCATCCTCACTACCCCCACCACCTTACCACAACCCACCATCGCTCACTCTCACTATAATCGGTACTTAAATTCATTTATCTCTCCTCTATATTTGTGATTTGATTTTAAATGTAAATACAAGTATATTTATTGTTGATCATTTTTTTATTAATTTGTGCATTCAGGCACAGACAATAACTTGTATTCATATATAATTAAACTTTATGTCATAGTATCTTCAGCATAATTGTTGAAAACTTTAACTATTCAAACTTCTACTTATAATAACGAGTGGTCGGTCCTTTTCAGCATAATTATTGAAGGCTTTAACAATTAATAATATGTTCAACTTATAATAATAAGTGGTCCTTATCTCCCAAAAAAAACATCTACTATACATTAACCTTTATCATCTCCTTTAGTATGACCCCATTACGGGCAACAGCGTCACTGATGACGATTGGTCACCATTTTTAATCGAATTAATGTTGAATAATGCTCAAGTTTGCCATTGTTAGTCAAACTAATGCTAACTAACGCTCAAACATCATTATTCTAGACTTCTGGTAGGTGTTTTGGTTGTGGGAGAGTTGGAGTATGGAGAAATGGGGTTTGTCAATGGTGTGGTGAACTTGAATGGCATGTGTTTGATGGAATGCCTGAAAGAAATAGAGTGCTACATGTCGAAACAAGAAGATAGCGGAAGGGGTTGGTGAATGGTTGAGCTTAAAATGGCGTCCTAGCAAGGATGGAGTGGGTGAGTTGGGGTGGCAAGCGGGTAGACCCTAGTGGTTTTACGGCCGGCCCAATAGATATCGGGGTCTATGCAAAAATTTTACTTGGGCCCTCAAAATTATAATCATAGTCTATGCATAATACATATAATTGATAAAAGACTTCTTTTATTTTTTATGATTGAATTAGTCATCTATTACGTTATAAAGTTCAAGATTGAAAAATTATTCGGCATCTGTTTATTAATATTGGAGTAATATGTGTGCTTGATTAAGTTAGCAAATGAAGTCTAAGTAACATTAGTCGTACACATAGGAGGCAGGATGACATTTATACATTTTTATGGTTTTTTTATTTTTTATTTGTGTAAATATGGTATGATTTTCGTTTTGAGAGAGAGTGAGGGAGAAAAAAAGTTGTTCACAGACTCTTTAATTAAGATGGAAAAAAACTTGTGGGCCCTTATATTTTTTAACCCTTCAGCATACAACACTAACAATCACTTGACAATTGAATGGGTTTTCTAATATAATGGACCATATCACACTTAATTCCACATTTTTTGGACTTTCTTTTTTACTACTTGGGGCCCTTCTTAATTGGGGGCCCTAGGCGGCAGCCTCACTTGCCTTGTCTATGGTCCAGTCCTCGGGGCTGGGTGTGGGTAGGGATGGGGAAGAGATGGGAAGTGGTGGGGCGTTGGGGGCAGATTAGTTGTTTGTTGTGTATTATTGGATCAGATCATTGTCGTATTATTAGATTAATAAATTATATTAGATATTTAGGTCTAAATAATATTACTCTATTTGAATATTATTTGATTTGATCAATTTTTTTTACTACTCTACCCCTCGACTCCAAACGTGGTTTACAAATAAACAAAATCACTAGTTTTGGACTACATTTTATTATACTTAAATGACATTGAGGGTATAATGTGTAATTTGAAGGAGACGGGTGGATTCATTGGTGGGATTAAAAATTGGGGCTGGGCTTTTTGGTGAAGCCCACTAGCACTTGGTTTGGATCACACTTCAACAAGTGGGATTGAAAATGACGGCCTTTTTTTTGGCCCGACTAGCAAGCTGTAATTAGCGGGTTATCAATGGGCTTATTTAACTCACTGGGGATTAGGTTTAAATTGACCCAAAATTAGCGCCTAACTGATTAAGGGGCGAAATGACTAATCAAACAATGCATTGGAAAAATGGCAATAATATCAAAATTAATTTAGCAATGCAAAAAATAACACCAGCTTTGAAATTATATTGGCGAACTTACCAAACAGCCCTCAAGATATAATGGGTTGTTTGGAACTGACTGATATAGATTGATTTTATAGGTTTTAGAGTAAAATAAGTTAGGTTTATTTAGACTTGGCTTCTGGACTAGCTTATACAGCAGTTTTTTTGACCCAAAAAGACTTATTTAAGCTAATTCAATAAGCTGATTTTATGAGTTTTTTCTTTCAATTTTTTGGAATTTTATTGTGGGTTCCACATAATTTTTTATTTTATAATATTTATAAAATATTATTAGTGAAGTAAAAAAATTAAAATTCATATTTTAGAAACTATTATGTATAATTTATAAATAATGTAATTATTTTTTATTTTGATACAAAAAAAAAACCCAAAAGCTAGAAAGTCATTTTAAACGACTTTTTCAACTTTTTAAAAAACGCCTCAAACGATTTTGAGAGACTCTTTTACGAAATTTTTTAAACCACAGCTTTTTACCTAAAAAAATCGGCTCTAAAGAGGCTCAATGCACAAATAATACAAGTACATTATGCGGAAAAAATACATCTCCATGATATGTACATCATTATTCCATTTGGCATACGATACATATATATCACTATAGGTACACAATCACATAAAAACATACACAAATCATCACTACGTAAATTATTTCGAACATGTACATACATTTAGCAAGAAATACGTAAAATTTTTATATCTACTTTTTATACCTACCAAATCAACAATTAATATGAAAATCGAGTATGATAAGGACAAAATTTTGGGCATGGCCTGCCACTAATTCAAGAGCCCAATGAAACCAAGAGACTTGTCCTTTTCGGGCGAAAGGCCTAAAGCCACGAGGCCAGCCCCAACATCATTTGAAGGCTTATAACACAACCTGACCCAGTTCAGCCCAGTCTATGAGTTGCCCAGGATGGAGAGGTCCAGCCTGACACGAACCCTAGGACAAGCCACTGTGCCACATGTCCTAGGGACAAGGGGACTAACTCTGACATCTATAACTATCACATACTCGCTGGAGCATGGGCGCGGAACCATCTAAAGATCGTAGGAACAATGGCGCCGGATGAACAGTAGCACCGGCTGGCAGAAGTTATGATAGGACAATGGCACGAGGCCTCATGGAATCGGCGAGAAGAAAAAAGGAACCATCAAAAAACCCTATAGGGGATGACTCGTATAAATAGAACACTATTAACCCATCATGAGGGGGATCATCTTTCCATTCACACCCTCGAGCCCTTAGAACTACGGATAGAGTAGAAAACATACTCACTATAAGAACAAAGTATTGGCATCACCATTGTATTCACCAGAAATTGAGCAATATACGACATCAAGAACCAAGAAATTCCATCACAGTGGACGTAGTCTTAGAAAATCTATCATGTACTAGCCTTGGTCGAGTTGCCTAGTACATCTGACACTTCAATTTAAAGATTGTCTCCACATGAACGACTTGTCCACGACATTGAAGAAAATTTTTTAGCACCTTACTTTCAAATTTTATTATTTTAATGGGTGTATTTTTATAATTTTTATAAATATTTTTATCACTTTTTGGGTGCAAAAAAATTATCTTTTTTGTAAATAATTTATCACATTTATTGATGTTTTATCACTTATATGATAATTATTTTATCACTTTTTTCAGTACTATAATAATAATAAAAATATTTACAAATCTGATAAAAACATTTACAAAGTTATCAATACCTTGTCCTTCCCTTCCATCCTCACCTCTTGTTAGCTTCCTTAGTATAAGTGGAAGGGTAGATTCTCTCTCTTATATTTTATTTAATTTTAATTAATAATAAATTATTTATCATAAATTTAAGTATAACTTAATATATGATAACATTACATGAAAATTTAAGTTTCACCAAATCTATCAACCACATCACTAAATCGAAGGTCGAAAAAAAAATGTTGATCAATCCCTCATCTTCAACAAATTCATCAATAAATCGAAAGTCGAGAATTACACCAATCTTGCTCTCGTCTTCGTCAAATTCATCAAACTCACTACCAAATCAGAGATCGAGATACACACTAATTCGGCTCTCATCAATATCAAAATCCACTAAGAATTAAATGACAGTGCATGTGAGAAACACGTCAAAGAGAGTCAACACATTTTTTATATTCAAAAGTGAAATAAATGAACAATTATAATTTAACATTGTTTTTATGTTATTTTACACACAAAATTTATCATTACAGTAATATAAGTATATAACATTAAATAATATTGCATAAAATTACAATAAAGAAGATTTGAATGAAAGTGTCACTGTCTTGGTTCTTTTTTTTTTCTATAAAGGAAAATTAAACTTTGACTCCTTGAATTACGTGATTCTTTTTAATTTCCAATATCATGTTTGAAATTTTTCTTCAAAAATATTTTCTTTCCTTCAAAGTTTGAAAACTCATTCTTCCTATTTTTTCATTCTTTAATTTTATTTTAATTTTTCTACGAAATGGACCAATAATAAACGTTTGTGTTTAGAATAATGTGAAATACTCTAAACATTATTTGGACCTTATTTAGTAGATTAATGTATTGATCTATTAGTAACGGGGTTCAAAAAATATGGGGATTTATTATTAATTTAATGATAATTTATTATTAATTTAATTATAGCAAGCAATTAAATTAATAAATTAAATCAAAATAATATTTCTGAAAGAGAAGATGCCCGCAGCTTTAGTCGACCTTTTTTTGGGGAATGGGTGGTGACCGACGCCCGAATATCATGCGCGGACGCTAGTGGAATAAAATATCATGCCCGTGTGAACATCGCGTGGCTAAGTGGGCAGACTTTTAAAACAATCGACACTTATACCACGTTTGCTTAAAACATAGACACATGATGTTCCAACCCCACGTTTTTCATATGTCTCACATGTGGATGATTATCAGAAATTTATTTGCAGTGAATTTAATATATTCTATTTACATAAATTTATGATAATAAAAAAAATTGTCTGAATTACAAACACACAAATTTAAATGATAGAAAACATAAGCAAACTTGACTTATTTATTCAATATTATTATTTAAATTTTATTTATTGACCTTAATGCACCAAAAAATATTGTTGGATGGTCATCCCATATTAAAACCCGGTAGTAATCTCGTAATATGTTTTTACTTTCACTATATTTATGAATTAGCTTAAGGGAAATTTTACCGAATTTAAAATTAGGATGAAATAAAAATATATGATAGAAATTGGCATTATTTTTTGGTTCAGCCCATCAAAAATATAATAAAACCCCTAGAAGTAGGACTACTTGCACTCATAAATGCTACGGAAATAAACACTTGTTTCTTTTTTTTTAATACAACACTCTTAGGGTCCGTTTATTTATCAGGAAAATGGTAGAAAATACAAGAAAGAGAAAATTTTTAAATTTTTTATTTGTCTGGCTAGCATGAAATGAAAATTATGGAAAAAATAATTTTCTTTCGTACTTGAATTTTCTCACAACTAATCAACTTTTTTTTTCTTGTAAAAAATACAAGTAAATGCAAGAAAGTTGTAATCTATATCTAACTTCCCATTTTACCCTCATTTTTCTTAATATATTTTATTGGTTATTAATTTTTAAAAAAATATTGGTATGAATTTCATTAACTATATAGTTTAGTCCAAAGACCTTCATGCGAGTGATTGTTATAGAATTAGGTTACAAGCCATTTTTTTCAAAAATTTTAGCTTTCAATTACAATACATATTTTTTTTCTTCTTTAGGCCGATTTAATATAATTAAGGTTAATTTAGACAATTAGAAAATTTTTATTGTAATTTTACTTTCTTTCAAACAATAGAATGAATTGTTTTTAAAACTTTCTTGCAATTTTTTCATCCTAATCAAATACATGCATGAAAATATATTTTCTATCATTTTCTTTTCTTTCACTTCACTTTCTATCATTTTCACTTTCCATTATTCTTTTCTTCCTAACCAAACGGACTCTTACTTCAACAAAAAAAAATACAAAACAACTCGAGAATAGCAAATGAAAAAAAAAAGAGTATGTATCACTATCCCTATTACTATTACTATCACTATCACTATCACATGCTTCATTTTATTTTTCTATTCGGCTGATAATGAAAAACACTCATTTCCATACGCGTGACAAGATAGATTTTCAACGTTGAACTAAAATTTTTAAGGATAGGACAAATTTGTTGGGTATTCAATATTAACAAAAAATGGCAAAAAATTAAGAATAAAATGAGGTGGTTCTAACGTGGTATATACAATTTAAATTTTAAATATGTAAAAATAGGATTAAAAAAATCTCTAAATTGGTGTCACATTAGTTATTCTCAATTTTATTTTTGAGTTAGTCTAATATCATCCAAATTCACTTATATTTATCTTTTATAGATTTTACTTTTTATGATAAATTCCTGCATTAGGTGCCGACTTCTAGGATGGGATTCCCTTTGGACCAAATCTCTTTAACACTGATGGAACCCGATTGGATATCTCTACAACTACAATGCACCATAAACGTGTGAAAAAATTAAATAATATATTTCCTTAAGTTTATGAAAAATAAAAAATATATGTGTAATTAAATTAAATGGCATCTTATGTTTTTAATTATTAATATCATGTTATATAATTTTAAAAAATTATATAAATATGTTAAGTACTAGGAAAAATAAAAATTAAATTGTCCACATTACAATTTAGAATGCTAGTGTCGCTTTAATGTACTTATTGAGGATAATATAGTAATTGACATGGACAAAGTTAGGAGAATTTTTTTTTTTTGGTTGGAATGAACTTTTTAATTACATGCTTTATATTTTTTTTAGCCAATCAATAAATAAAAAAATGCATTCATATTTATTACATCTTATTTGATGTTTATATTTAACTAAACAGAAAAGAGTAAAAAATTCATATATACACAAATTATCATTTTGTAATTGAACCCGATAAATTCTTCTAATTTAAAAGTATTTTATGACAATTTCATTATTAATATCGATATGAATATGCCCATATGTGTATTTCTATATTCTACAATATAAAACATGACAGATTTCAATAAATCTATTTGACGGTCTTAAAACCATTTGCATTGCACCATACCTTCAGGTACATGTTATGCATATTAACTAGTTGAGCAATGCTATTGGGACCTAAAAATCTGACCTAATTCACTGTGACCATTGGATTGGTTGTGGGCTCCATCAAACATTGGAACTTGGTGCTAATTCAATGGTTTCAATGAAGCCACATCATTAAGTCAGCAAATTATGTCAGATTTTTAGGTCCAAATAATATTACTCTAACTAGTATGCACACACAATAAAGGTATTACTCATCCATTTGTCATCTATTATGTTACGTAATCAATTCTTCTTTAACAATTAGATTTATTTGAAAAACTATGTTCCAAGAATTATCTTTGAGAAATTAAAATAGTGAAATCAATAAACTAAAATCCATGAACTAAGCATTGTAATAACTTCAAAAATTAATTAATTGAAACATAGAAAATATAATGATCAATAATCTCAAAAAAATAAAGACGAATTGTCGTGAAAAAAAAAAGTTGTCAGCTAATTGCAAACAATTTTACTTTCAAATTAAGACGAGAGAACCAAAAAATTCGTAAACATGCAAGTTAAGGTTAATAGAAGAATTTCTGACACAATAAAGAAGACTAAACATGTAAGTACAAACCAGTCATCATCTATATTCTCAAAAAATTCGATCACAGCAAGAAAGTGATAGGATCGAAAGCAAAATATAGTCGATCAATGCTCAAAACCTAAAATCGTGGTGGTCCTGGTGGAGATTCTACAATCAATGAGTCCCAAAAAAAATTCAAGTAGTTACCCTATAAATAGCCATAATCAGTACCTTCCATATCAGAGCCGGTCAGCCATGGTAGACCTCAACTTCTCAGCTTCATTGCTCCTCTGCCTTCTTCCATTACTCTTCTTCTTCTTCTTCTTCATCAACTGTAAATCATCTAGGACCAATAAGCTTCCCAAATCATACCCATTGATCGGATCATCTTTCGCAATCTTGGCGAACATAAACCGACGAATCCAATGGATTTCAGACGTAGTTACGAGCACACCCACTTCCACCTTCGTCCTCCACAAGTTTTGGGGCACTCAACAAGTCTTCACTGCAAATCCCTCCAATGTCCATCACATCCTCAAGACCCATTTCCATATCTACAAAAAAGGCGATGACTTTCGAAGAACCCTCGAGGACTTACTCGGCGACGGTATCTTCAACGTCAACGGCGACACATGGAAGTTTCAAAGACAAGTCGCGAGCCATGAATTCAACACCAAATCTCTACGTAAATTTGTCGAGACTGTAGTTGACACAGAGCTCTCAGATCGTCTCATTCCGATCCTCTCCGCCGCCGCTGCTAACAAAACTGTTCTTGATTTGCAAGACATACTCCAAAGATTCGCTTTCGACAATATATGCAAGATTGCTTTTGGGTACGATCCTGCTTACTTGTTACCTTCTTTCCCGGAGGCAAAGTTCGCGGTTGCTTTCGACGTAGCGGTTAAGATCAGCAGCGAAAGAATCAATTCAGTTCTTCCTTTAATCTGGAAAATCAAGCGGTTCCTCAATATCGGATCAGAAAAGAAACTCAAAATTGCAGTAAACCAAGTTCGGGAATTTGCCAAACAACTTGTCAAAGAAAAGAAACAAAAATCTTTAGTCGATTCTGTCGATCTTTTGTCTAGATTCTTGAGTTCTGGCCACTTGGATGAACATTTTGTAACTGATATTGTGATAAGCTTTATTTTGGCGGGCCGTGACACTACATCTGCGGCTATGACATGGTTTTTCTGGTTGCTCCACAGCCACCCAGAAGTAGAACATGAGATTCTTAGAGAAATTGAAGAAAAATCAGAAGCACCAATTTATGATGAAGTGAAAGACATGGTTTATACTCATGCGTCACTTTGTGAAAGCATGAGACTGTACCCACCAGTTCCTGTTGATACAAAAGAAGCTACAGTTGATGACGTTTTGCCAGATGGGACTGTGGTGAAGAAGGGTGTGAGGGTGGCCTACCATCCTTATGCAATGGGGAGGGTGGAGAAGTCGTGGGGCCCAGACTGGGCTGAGTTCCGCCCCAAGAGGTGGTTGGAAAGAGATGCGGCAGGGGAAAAGTGGATCTTTATGGCGAGGGATTCGTATATGTATCCAGTGTTTCAGGCTGGGCCAAGGATTTGTTTGGGGAAAGAGATGGCTTTCTTGCAAATGAAGAGGGTGGTTGCTGGTATTTTGAGAAGGTATAGGGTGATTCCGGTAGTGAATGAAGGTGTTGAGCCGGTTTTAATATCGGACTTGACATCAAAGATGAAAGGTGGTTTTCCCGCAAGAATTGAGGAAAGGAAGGAGAATTGAGAATGTTCAAGTGGTTTGCTCTTTTGCTTTATTTACTGAAATTAATGGTGGATAGATAGTTATTTAATTATATAAAATCCACTTATTTACCTGTTGTCTTATTTATAGACGTTTACACCATTTTCAGAGATAGACTTAGGATTTCTCTTAAATGAAAGCAATTATTAGGTTAACGAAAATCATTGAACAATAATTGTTAAAATTTATTGTGATTTGTGAAAAGATGGCGAGTAAGCGTTGGATTGTCAGATTTGAATTAAATTTTGAATGATTTGTGTAAAATCGAAAAATATCAAACACTCCAAATATCTCTCTCACACACAAAATAATTAATCAAGAAAAATAAGAAAGACTAAAGAAAGAAGATAAAACATAACGACGTTATAGTTTAACGTCAAAACCCAACAGATTTCTCAAAAGCAAAGCTACTATCATTACAAACATAAAAAGACTCTTTAAATATTAAAGAGATCAAACCTATTAAAAACTAACAAATCAAATCCTATTATAACTTTGATTAAACTACTTCAAACTAAACTCTAATTAAAAACTAATACCAAATAAATAAGGAATAAAATATTTGGAGAGTTTGGGTCAAACTCCAATAGTCTCCCTTGAACCAAACTCTTCAATCTTGATTATCCCCATAATCCGTTTAAGCTTCATGAACACATTAGATTTAAGTGGCTTGGTAAAAATATCTGCAATCTAATCATCGGATTGACAATACAAAATTTCAATCTCACCATTAATAACCAAGTCACGAATATAATGGTACTTGACATGAATATGTTTGGTCCTCCCATGAAAAAATAGATTCTTTGACAAAGCAATAGCTGACTTGTTATCATAGAAAATTTTTGAAGAAATTTTTTGTGCATGCTGCAAAAATCCAAACATACAACGCAACCACACTGGTTGGGTAGCACAACTGGTGGCTACATTATACTCTGTTTCAGTGGTAGAAAGAGCAACAACTTGTTGTTTCTTTGAAGACCAGGAAAAAATTCCTAAACCGATTTGAAAACAATACCGTGAAGTACTTTTGACTTTTTCCACATCACCACCCCAATCACTGTCTGTATACCCTACCAGTTCATAAGAACCAGTAGGAGAATAAAAAATACCACCACTCTGGGTACCTTTAACATATCTCAGAATCCTTTTAACTGCTTGTAAATGGGATTGACGTGGAGATTCCATGTATCTGCTAATAAGACCAACTCCAAAAACGATATCAGGTCTAGTGGAAGTCAAATTACGTAGACTTCCCACCAACCGTTTGAAATATGTAGGATTCACTAACTCACAATTCCCATCTTTACACAACTTCAGTCTTTCTTCAACTGTAGTCAAAATAGGATTACAAGAATCCATTTTAAACCGTTTAAGGATATCCCTAGCATACTTCTGTTGGGAAATAAAAATCCCACTGTCTATCTGCTTAACCTCAATCCCAAGAAAATAGGACATCAAACCCATATCAGTCATCTCAAATGGAGAAATCATTGTCTCCCTGAATTTCTCAATTAACTTCAAATTATTCCCTGTGAAAATAAGATCATCCACATACAAACGCATAATAATAATATCACCCTGTGAATTAGTTTTGACATACAAAGTGTGTTTATAGGGATATCTCTGAAAATCATTCTCCACAAAATAAGAATCAATCCTGGTGTACCAAGCTCTAGGGGCTTGTTTAAGCCCATTCAAGGCCTTTTTCAACTTATAAACTTTGTTTTCCTCCCCTTTATTCACATAACCAGCAGGTAGCTCAACATAAACTTCCTCCTCAAGGACATAATTCAAGAAAGAAGATTTCACATCCATTTGAAAAATCTTTCAAGAATTGTTAGCAGCAAGAAAAATAATCATACGAACAGTATCAAGCCTAGCAACAGGAGCAAAAACCTCAAGATAATCAATACCTGGTTTTTGTTTGTAACCCTTGGCTACTAACCTTGCTTTGAAGCGATCCACCTCCTCGTTTGGCTTGTATTTGGTCTCGTATACCATTTAACTCTAATAGCTTTCTTTTCATTGGGAAGAGAAATAAGCTCCCATGTATTATTTTTCTCAATGGCATGGATTTCTTCATCCATTGCTTTCACCCAATGTTTCTCCCTGCAAGCATCACTAAAAGAAACAGGATCACAATCTGCATATAAAGCAAAATTTATCAAATCCTCATTTGAAGGATCACTGTCAGTGCCAATAACATAATCCTCCAATCTAGCTGACATGTGTCGTGCACGCTGTGACCGCCGAGATGACTACGGCTGAGGGGATTGAATAGCAGGGGACTGTTCAAATGGTTGGTCACTAACTGAATCATTAACATCAAAAGGAACAAGTGTGGCTGACTTGTCTTACTTTTGGGACCAATCCCAAATATCTTGTTCATCAAAAGTGACATCCCTACTAATAATCACTTTTTCTGTGATGGGATTATAGAGCTTGTACCTTTTTGTAATTGAACTGTACCCAATAAAAATACACTTTTCAGTCTTGTCCTCAAACTTTTTCCTGAGTGGATCAGGAACATGGGCATAGGAAATACAACCAAACACTTTCAAATGATGAATACCTAGTTTTTGACCACTTCAAATCTCATAGAGAGTTTTTCCTTTGAAACTTCTAATAGGAGACCTGTTCAAAATATAAATAGCACAAGCAACAGCTTCTGCCCAAAAACTTTTAGGCATATTTTGAGATTTCAACATGCATATAACCATATCCATGATAATTATATTTTTCCTCTCTGCCATACCATTCTGTTGGGGAGTATACCTAGCTGTCAACTGATGCTTAATACCATGATTTCTCAAAAAATCATCACAAATCATATATTCTTGACTTCTGTCAGTCCTCAAAACCTTAATTTTCCTCCCACTTTGCCTTTCAACATAAGCCTTAAAATATTTAAATGTATCACAAGCATCAGATTTATTTTTTAAAATATACACCCAGGTCTTTTTGCCAAAATCATCAATAAAGGTAACAAAATACATACTCCCACCATTGGAAGGAACTTCAACAGAACAAAAATTAGAGTGAATCAAATCAAGGGGACTTTTTGCATGCCAAGTCTGTTTATCGGGAAAAGGGTCCTTATGTTTTTTCACCAAAACACAAGTTTCACAAACTTGACTAGGAATATTAATAGCAGGCAAACCTAAAACCAATTTTTTCGGGCAAGAAAATTTAAACTATGAAAATTTATATGTCCAAACCGCATATGCCATAATCAATTATCCCCAGAAATTTCAAAATTAAAGCAAGGTAAATTACGACAATTAATTTGTAAAGTGAACAAACGATTGGGTGTCATATTTACCTTTGCTATTAGTCCCTTGCGGCTATCATTAATTGTACAAAAATCATTAAAAATCCTCATATCATACCCCTTTTCTGACAATTGTCCTATGCTCAATAAATTGTGGCTAATACCGGGAACATAGTAAACATCTAAAATAACATTCAAAGACCCATCTTTTAATTTAATAGAAATTTTACTTTTTCCCTTTATGGGGATGGTTTAAGCATTTTCAAATTTAATATCTGATTGAACAGATTCATCCAATGCAGTGAACATCTCCCTGTAACCACACATGTGATTACTACAACCCGAATTCAAATACCACTTGTTCTTTCGAACATCATCTGCTGCATTATCAACCAAAAATAAAATTTTTAAATTATCATCATTGCCCTCTATAATTTTAGCATGATAATTCTTATTATCAGGTCTCTTTAATCTGAAGCACTCCCTTTTATAGTACCCTAATTTTTCACAATTATGACACTTAATATTGGATTTATCACGTTGTTCACCCCAATTATTACTTTTATATTTTTGCCACATACCTTGATTATTTGAATGCTGATACCTCTTATTTGATTGGGATTTATGAGACTCATCCTTCTCCTTTTTGAAGCTGGTTTGAGTATGTAAGACTTTTTCCCCTAAAATCTCAGTCTTTTCATTCAATCTTTGTTCATGGGCTTGCAGGAAACCCATCAACTCATCAACTGTTAGGGAATCAAGATCATTTGACTCCATGATAGCTGTGACAATATATTCGAACCTCATTGATAAGGTTCGAAGAATTTTTTCCATAACCTGAAGATCATTCACATCCTCACCGTTGGCTCTCATCTGATTGATAATAACCAACGTCTACGAAAATTAATCAGATATATTCTATAATTTTTCCATCTGAAGAAGCTCAAATTGCCTGCAAAGGGTCTGCAACCAAACCTTTTTCACATTGTCTTGTCCAATATAACAGTTGATCAAGACATCTCATGCCGTTTTTGCCGTCGAAACATGAGCAATCTTATCATAAATCGATAAATCAATTGCTCCATAAATATATATTAACGATCTGCTGTCTTTCTTTCGATTAATTACCAATTCATCCTTTTCGGCTTTTGTGTGAGTTGGTAGATCTCCGGGATCTGTGAACCCGCCTATCACAATATTTAAAAAATCCATGATCTTGAAAAACAACTCCATCTGTGTTTTTCAATGTTGAAAATTTGACCTCCCGTCAAATTTTTCAACGGGACATTGAACGAACTCGTTCTTGTTTGCCATCTTTAAACTTGGCTCTAATATCAGATGTAGAATTGAAAAATATCAAACACTCCAAATATCTCTCTCACACACAAAATAATTAATCAAGAAAAACATGAAAGACTAAAGAAAGAAGATGAAACATAATGACGTTATAGTTTAACGTCAAAACTCAAAAGATTTCTCAAAAGCAAAGCTACTATCATTACAAACATAAAAAGACTCTTTAAATATTAAAAAGATTAAACCTATTAAAAACTAACAAATCAAATCCTATTATAACCTTGATTAAACTATTTCAAACTAAACTCTAATTAAAAACTAATACCAAATAAATAAGGAACAAAATATTTGGAGAGTTTGGGTCAAACTCCAACAATTTGAATCTGAATCCAATTTAAAATTTTCATTTTGAATCCAATTTTGAGTCCATAAAATATGATAGAACAAGTTTGGACTTGAATAATTGATAAAAATATTTTTAAAACATCATAGTTAATTAACCGAATTCAAATAAACATTGAGTTAGGTGAATTTGCAACTCGTTACATATAAAAGAAAGAGAAGTAGAGAATATAAACAGAATTGTGAAATTGAGTCCCCTAAGCAAAGTTTAAGTAAGTTTTTCCTTTATGAATGAGTTTTACTAAAATCTTAAGAAATATTTTAATGTGGGCAAGTTTTACAAAAATTTAAAATTCTTGAAAATTTTAAACTATGGGGTAATTTCCCCTATTGTTCCCACCCTCCCTATGTTCCATCAACATGATAACTTAGTATAATCGCAACATCCAATATTTTCTCATCCATTGAGATTCATTATTAGGTATGCATATTACAAGTAAATATTGAGTGTAAAGATGACACTAAATCATCATCGTCACGTGGTGATATCATCTAATAAAAACATAATAAATACATCCAATTTGAATTTTATCTTAAAATGACCAAATAATGACATGATTAACAATTTTACTCAACAAAATTATTCATCGAGCTATCATTAATATCTAACATTTAGTTATACTAGTTGGTGCACATGTACGTTGCACGTGAATTATTTTGAATCAATTATGTATTTGCCAATTGTCTATAGAAACCATGTACTGCCAATCATTGCCAACCTCCGATAATGGAAAATAATAATTGAAGCTACTTTTGTTGTGCATCACTTTTCCAAACCCCACACACTAAGTAAGCATTGAACAACCAGTGCAAAAAAAAAAAAAGCATTAAGCAATCAAAAACCATGCTTTATAAGAAAAATCTGAAAAAATGCACACTAAACTAATATTTAAAATAACATATTTTATTCAAAAGCATCTCGTTCCGTTTCGGCCTTGTGACTCAAATTTTTGTAGTTTTTATTCTTATTTTTACAAGGATAAGAAAGAACTTAAATAATCGTAAGACTAATTTCTAGGATGAACAAAGGTAGAAAATAGAAAGAAGTAGAACTATATTTGTAAGGTACTTACCAAGTACAAGAGTTTGGAGGACATTGCTACACATATTGTTTAGTAATTAATGTAAACGAATCTTATAAACTTTTCTTATACAAAGTAAAGAAAAAAATTGTAAACCCAGACCAACTTAGGAAAAATATATATATATAAAATATACAAGACTGAGCAGAAGAAAAAAAATACATGGATTACTTGAATGGGCTCTCCAGATGAATGAGGAAGGGTCAAAGGTTGGACCAACAAAAACCATTGTATCCCCGCTGTCACTCTAAGAGGAGCAGTGCATATAGAAAACACCAAATATTCAATTTAGCACCCATAATAGCTTTTGACAAAGTATGGAACTATGTTATAAGAACAATGTAAATTGAAACAAAAAGATTGGAAATCAAATGCAAAAACAAGTGTGGATTCAACCATAATCGTATCGATAATTATATGCATTATAAACATTTGATCATGAATAGATTATTAATACACCTCAAGTTACGTGGGCTACAATTGTCCATGCCCACAATGACATAATTTCTTGTATTAGACTTCAAAATAAACAAGTAATCTGAAAAGACCAGGCTTATGTGCAATATGTAATTTTAGACCTATAGCACATGGGAGGATGTATATGACATGGTGACATATATGGTACCAACATGAGCAAGGACATGCACATGGCAACAAATAAATTGAAACTACAATTAATCAAGGTTTAAGAAGAATAAGTATAGCCAATAGATCAAAAATCAAACTTAATAATCTCTTTCCAAATCAAGCTAAACTTCAAATAAATTATTGGAGGATTAGCTTGATTGCCTTGGTGAGTTTCATGCAAAAGCTTCCTTGCCAAGTCTGATAGAATTCTTTCGCTTATCTCCATCATAGTGCATTAAAACTCGCAGTTTGTATTTTGAGAGAAAAAAATTGACTTCAAAAGATGCAATTTTTTTAGCATGTCCACAATGTCCACACAGAAGCAATCACGCAACCAGTTAAGCACATAATAGAACAATGTCAATGCAAAAGCAAAATGCATCACAAATTCAGAAATTATCTATAAAAATAACATGCTCTTGGTTACTTAGAAATTAGAGACAAAAGATGATTTTTTTTAACATTTCAGGTCCCAAGTAGTTAAAAAGTAAAGTTTTAAAATATCAACCTCCATTTTTTTCAACTTTCTCCTATTGAACAAAGAGGATCAAAACAAACTAATCAACGATCAACATTGAAAGAGAATGGTAGAGTTAGTTGTAATGTAGTTAGTTCAATGAGGAATTTCAAAATTCAGCCTGCAAGCAACAAGAAATCCAAAAGCTAAGTAATTAGACCTTTTACCAATCTAAGATCTAGCATGCTCGCAATCAGACAATTAGACCTCTAGAAATTTCCTACACTATCCCACCACCCAAAACCTTATGTAAAAGAGAACACATCAACCCAATATCAGGTAACATATGGATTATTCTCCACAATCCCACTTATAAGGGACACTTTCAATATAATCCCAAATGATACTCATTAATCAAATAGATTCAAAATGATTTAAAGCATTGGAGTAATGAATAACATAGCACATTGTGGGAAAAAAATAAGTGACATAGCAACATTGAACCAAAAACTTACATTTTGTAAAAGAATAGAAGTTTGTTCCAGCTAGTACGTGCGACAAGATAATATTGCAATACACCTCATTGCTTAAAATTGATCATATTGATCTATCCTTCATAAACATGAACATAGATCACTTTGAAATAAAGAGATAGCTCAACCATAAGAAGCATACAAGCAGAAGTTGTGAAAGAGAATAATGATTCTTATTATCAATTTGATGTCATAAAATAGATCAATTGACATGGTATTTGACTTTACACTCCCTACATCACTTCTCAATTTATAGTGCGAAAATTTTACCCCACTAAATTGAATAATAATATCACAAACAAGAGTATAAGAAGAGGAGGGAAGTAACCCAACCTAAGCTTAAGTGAGCCAGAAAAGTGAAGCATTCACATTAGTACATATAAGCTAAAAAATACACATCACAACTTGGTTAAGTCATGCAAATGAGTACAATTTCAGCACAATTATTGTCTTATTTTGTTTTAACATGGTATCACATGACAATTATATTGGATGAAAATACAGGAACAAAACATTCAAAAAGAGAACATAAAAAGAAGTCCATATGAATAACAAACATAGTTAATCCATATGATTTAATCTTTTTTCCCCAATAGTAGTTTGTCCATTCTCAACACCCAAACCATTCAACTTACTAGGATATTTCTCAGGTGAGCTATTAAAGTAACTTTCTTTGGACTTCATGACTGTATGTTGAACAAGTAAGTAAACTATCCAAACCAGAAAACAACAATTTTCTCAACTTCCAACAGCTCCACAAGCTTATTCAATCCACTATGATGCACTTTTCAGTATTATACTCTTTGAATGTTTCACTTCTAAATTTACCTTGTACAGATGCAATCAAAATAGAAACTTAAGTGTAAAATAATGTGTTTCATAATAAAAAGACCTGGAATTTTCTTTTAAATGTACAACTGATTTTTATTCTACTTTACGTTGATAAGTTTTTGTTATGTTATCTTACCTACTTAATTGCTTGGACATGACTCAAACCCCATAACTGTTTAGGAAAAATAGCACTTTAAACTCCAAAATTTTTTAGATGCTATGAATGCATGAACAAGTTTGACAATAAAAGAACTTGAAAAGAGCAATTATAAAATTTTCCATAGCCCTTCCTCCAATAGGGGGAGGAAGAGTGAGAATGCAAGCCAAATTATACGACTCCTCGAAATGATTTTCCTGCATCATTAGATAGTTCATGTTTAATAGACATTGTATTTCTAGATCTCTACAAGAATATCACCAATTAAACATTATTGGACATCATTAGTTAGATATTACAAGTTTTATAAAGTTTGATTTTCTTTAGAAATCTTTTTAGGTATTGACATCAGAGATGTTTTGACAGTTAAAATTTATAATGGAAATATTCACTACAATAAACATAAAAAAGAGCAATCCAAATGGACATAACTGTACAGAACTTTACAAAAAGACCTCTCTACTTAAATTCATTTTGCATTAGGTAAACAACAAGCCAATTAGACATGATCATATTTTATTATCATAAACCTAATTTACACCATGTGTAAATATCTAGTTCCAGCATTTACTGGAACGGCAGAAATCATGTGCTCCCCAACCTCAAGTATTTGAAAACAAATAGACATGTATAAAAAACAAATATGTACAACTCAATAATATTAATTTATTTGTCCTTAAAACCACAAAATAATACAACATATGATAACTACGTTTCTAAAGTTACCAAAGCTACCTCTAAATTTGTTCCAACAATCTCAAAGCAAGGGCATTTCTGATAAGAAGTGTCACTAGTTAACATTGTCAAACACAAGCTCCAGCCACAGTGCTTCTTTACATACCAAATAATCTCGTCAATAGTATTTGGCCTCAATAATTCTTATGGAGAGACTGAGTCATATATTTCAATGGATAATGATTATAATGATCACATATTATTAAAAAAATTGCATAAAATATATTTAGAGATTTAATTTCATTCATCTGGGGGATAAAACATCATGTTAAAGATCTGTATGAAGGCCATTGCTATGCTAACAAGAATTTTCACAATAAAATTAAAAAATATCCATTAAGAAGTATTAGAGTTAAATCTACAAGATAATAGAGAGTGCCAAAGCCCCATCATTTAGTCGATCAAGAGCTTCGTTCATGTGCTCTTGGTATATTCCTGCGCTCCTGGTATGAAATTGTGCAGGGAAATGCATACACAATTTCCCTACAAGATGAGATCAATGTCTATTTGTTTTCGAAATAAGATTTTTTTTTTTTGAACTAGGTTTAGAAATAAGATAAAATCTTTGTATAACTATAAAGAATGTTATTGATGAAGATCGTACCAGAGAGTATATGAAGGAACTTCATGGACTTGGGCTGAGTTTGTCGAAGCAGCATTATTCTACTTGATGATTGTGTTCAAATCCCTGTTATTCAGAAAATTTATGACCCAATTGAATTAATTCCAGAACATAAGTGGAAAAATTATTACATCACAGATTAAAGCTAACACATTTCCAAGATTATGATCCAAGACTTTTCGTGTCGGGATTGAATCACTTAAGGCCAAACGCAACTTTGTTTTTCATGAAATTTGTATCAAAAAACAAAAACCCACATAACTCAATTAAGCAATATCAAAGCCCTTTAATCTTCTCATTCTCTTCTTCTTCCACTAAAAAAATTGGAAACAGTTCGTTAGACCAAACTAACAATCAAAGCCCAGATATCAATAAATACATATGTATAGTGAAGTTACCTCAACTCTCATAGTGCTGAACTGGTAAGTTCAAATGACAAGGCCTCCCTAGTTGATGACATGATGACAGAAAATCTAACAATGATCGAACTCCAAGAATCAGTGAAGGCTTTATACAGAGTAGAAACGGATGAAATCACTGTGACTCTATTTATTGGTAGAATTTATAGCATATTAGACCAATAAAGAAACTCAATCGGCACCTGTGTAAACCGGTGAGAATAGGAAACATATGATAAACGAACGAGATCTTGATAGGTAACATTAATTAAATATAAAGGATAAGCAAGACATAGTTGTAATGTTAGAGGATAAAAGTGAAAAAAAATGTTTTCACATATGTTGACTTTTTAAAGCAGTATAGATAGTATGCATTAAAATTGATTTTCATATAATATTATTAGGGGTAACATATGTCTGAAGGGACTGTACAATATAAATCAATGTCAATTGTTTTGAGGGAGATGTTGGTGACCATTAGATGAGTCTATCTATAATATAAAATAGGGTCACTTCAACATTCAACGGTTTCAAATTAAAGATCTTTCATCCAAAGGCACATAATTCATCTCACTCAAAAACCAAATCCCGCCCATTCCAACACACAACCCAAGAGACAGGCATGCTATCTCCTTCCCAAGCCAGTGGCAACCATAACGTCTCTATCTTTCTCTATCTCTCTCTCACACACACAAGAAGAAGATCAAACATTATTCACAGCGAGGCAGACATCACCAAGTTCTTCACACCCACCGAGTTCTACCGCCACCGAGTTCTTCACAGCCACTGAGTTCTACAGTCACAACCACTGCCATTTCCAAGTAATTCCCCCATCCTTCTTCCCGTCCCGTCCCGTCCCCTCTTTCTGTTTCTCCCACCACCTTTTCACTCTATTTCTCTATCTCTCTCTGCCCCTCTTCCAGCCCAGTCCCAAAATGCCCCAATTTTATGGGTGTACATGAAGTGTTCGTCAAAATGCCCCAATCACCACCGAGTTCTTTGCTCCGTGATACAGTCAAACTTTAGTTTATTGTTTATTGGTAACTCATTTTGGTTTATTGGCTATGGAGAGGGATAGTGGGAGGGTAAACAGAGCAACATTTTTGCCTAATTTGCAATTTCAGCAAGACCCAGTTCAGATTCTCGATGCATTGATGCCTCTTTATTTGAATAATCAGATTTTGAGGGCACTGTAGGAGTCTTTGGCAAGTGAGCTTGCAGCTAGGATGAATGCAATGAGTAATGCAACGGACAGTGCAGTGGAGTTGAAGAAGACTCTTTCAAATGCTTTATAATAGGGAACGACAAGCTAAGATAACAGGTGAAATATTGGAGATTATTGCTGGAGCAGAGGCACTTATGTAGCTCTTTGTTTTTCTTTTCTTTTTTTTTGTTTCCCATGTTCTTAGGTTTGACCTTGATACTCATTAAATATACTTGCTTTAGAATATCATTGCTTAGAATGAAACCACTTGTTAATTGCATCATTCGGAAGAGGAATTTTTTTTTCCTTGGTAAGAAACTCTTAATTTGTATCAGTTCAAGTATTACAAGTATTTTCTCCTTCCTGCATCTTCATGTCCAAAAGCTTTGATTGGATCTTTTAATGACATCAGCGAGGTCCTCACAAAGTCTTCCCTTATGTGATTTTTTGGAGCTTAGGCCTGGAGTAGATTTGGAAGCATTTTGATTATGAGAATGTATTTTCAGGATGTTAGCAGTATGACAGCTTAGAAGGATAGGTTCTTTTGGTTTTAAGAAGAGTTGAGTAGCTTTGAAATTTGAGTAAACTTCTTCTACGTGCTTACTATTCATCACTGTGCCCCTACTGATCAGTTTATTTGGAGGCTCTTTCAAATTAGTGATGTGAAGTTGCTTTTGTATGTAAACTCCTCAGTGCCCAATTTTCATGTATTAACGAGTTGTGCAGGGTACTCTGTTGAAGTACGTGACTATTCATCGGAATATGAAGATAGCAAGCTAGATTGGATTATGAGAATTACATCATTCAAAACACAAAAAGCATAGCCCATAGACAAGCAAATGAAGCTTCTTGCAAGCTAGGTAGATTATATTCCACCAAGATAGCAGTGAATGGGCAATTAGACATCCAAGAGGAATAAAGAATTGCAAGAAGGAATATGTTTGTTTGGTTCTCAAAGAAAGGAAATATTTTTAACTCCAAGCTTTGAAACACTAAGTTACTTGAGAAATCTCTAATGTTTGATACCCATGCATTGCACCCTAGTTTTTTGTTCAGTTCCAAGCCTTAGCCTTAGGGCAATGATAAGATAAAGAACCACTTCGCACCTTCCCTATGTGCAATGCAAGAAGTTCCTTAGCTTATAGAGGTCAATCAGTCAAACATACCATGTTCAGTCTAATTTCTTTATAGGACTTACAGACTAACTGTGAAGCCCACTTACTATTACTCCCAATCCAAGTTGTCTCCCTACTGCTGCCAAAATGATCCCCAGAGCTAAATAAGTGTTCCACTTGTGAACAGTAGTTAGTTCAACAATAAATTCCTATCAACTGTCAAGCTTTGGTTTATTAACAGTCAGTTTCTATCAATAGTTTATTAATTGAAATCAGCAGTCAAGCTTTGGTTTATTGTGTGTGTTTGCTCCAGGGTTCGTTTTATTTTTCATTGCGTATATTTGTAGAGACAATCCGTTGTATATTACCTTCCAAAACAATCCATTGTATAGTTTTTTCTTTCTAATTGTCTGGGTTTTATTTAATCTACGTGGGGAAAGAAATGATTGTGGAGTTAAAGAACGACTTTGTCACTCAAGGCAGCTTCCATTCGGTTGATCAATGCCATCGAGGTTGAGAACACTAAGGCTGTCCATCAAGACAAGTACCCATGAGAACTCTACTTTGTAGGTGTTGCCAACATTTGTTACTTTATTTTCTCTTGGAATTACTTCCAAAATTACGCAGCTACCAGGGATGGTGTAAGTACATACACATCTGAAAAGTTGGATTTCATTTCCATATGTATTACAATACTATTCTTCTTTATTTTTTCTTAATGCATTTTACTCTTAGGGTGAGATATTAATATGTGTTAGATCACATTTTTTTTATACGAGTTCCACGTACAATTTCAGTTCCATATAGTGGCTAATGGAGTTTGTGTCTAATTTTTAAATTCATGTAACACAATAAAAAAAATTATAAAATCCCCCAATCCCACATTTATAATTTTTCTTCGTTGCATTTCTTTTTTGGTACTGTTGCTCTTCGATTTATGATAATCACTTTAATTTAACCTCATCAAACTGTACTTTGAAGATTTTTTAAGGTTTCTTCTTTGAACTCTAGGAGCTTTCATCGGGGACAATTCAGTGATCGATCCTGAGGCTATCATTTCTCACAAACTCCCTAAGGTGCGAAGTTCTATTTCTATTGAATCGTCGTCATGTGTTACTGATTTTTTTAGGAACTTGATTACTTTTTGAGGTTGAATCATTAGCTTTTATTTTTCTAAGACTCTTCGCTAATATGTTTTCAATCTATGATGTTGCATATATGGGATGAGATTGCAAACTACATACACCTATAATGAAAGGTAAAGCCCTAAACTTTTCCAGCACTTACGGTGCTTTTTTCTTGGAATGGTACACTTGCTATGAACATGTGTATTCTGTGTAATTTGTGGTTGTTCAAAACTAAGAGTGATATGTGTTATCTATAGTGAGTCAAATTATGTTTCTTTGTGCGAATAGAGATACTGGAGCGTGTTTAAGGGACGCCTTGGATGATAAAGAGCTCAAATATGTTTACCATCAAGATGTGAAGCAATCCATTCAGGTAGTGCAATGGTGTTATAAGTAACTTTGGTCTAGAGAAATGGTTTTAGGATAGTGGATCTCTCAATTATGGGAATGACGACATTTATAGAATTACACTGTTGTCTTATGAGAACTTGCTACTTTGTAGGTGTTGCCAACATTTGCTACTTTATTTTCTCTTGGAATTACTTCAAAAATTGCACAGCTACCAGGGATGGTGTAAGTACTTACACATCTGAAAAGTTGGGTTTCATTTCCATGTGTATTACAATACTATTCTTCTTTACTTTTTCTTAATGCATTTTACTCTTAGGGTGAGATAGTAGTAAGTGTTAGATCACACTTTTTTAATACGAGTTACAATCTCAGTTCCATATAGTGGCTAATGGAATTTTTATATGAGTTCTCTCCCCAGCTAACAATAGTAGTCCAAGAAAATCTCAACTTGTCTACAAAATTCAGAGTCTCTTCAAGACTTTGTTGGTCTCTTAACTACGTTCATGTATTTGTGATATTTACATACCATTAATCCTATTTTATTTTATTTTGTGGTCAATTCTCTGCAAATGACATAAATTTTATAAGTTTTCAGTTCAAACATATGAGACTTTGATTATTAAAGTTGTGTTTTCTCTATCTCTTATTGTTTTACTATTGTTTGGTTAATTAAAATTAGTTCATACACATATTTCAAATTAGTGTTTTAGTTTGAAATGGTATGAATCGTGTTGTTAATTAAAATGTGTAGGTAATGTTTTGTTGGGTATGCATGCAGATATGTTGAGAATGCAATTTAACCATTTGGAAAATTTAAGCATTTGAGCCTACTGTGTCCACGATCAATGTTTTTTTCCTTTTGTTTTAAGTTGTAAAGTGTTTTTAGGCAATGTAGTATTTTTTGAGTTTTAATTTAATTTTTTGGCACATTTTAATTATTGCAACTACCTTTACTGATGTGTGTCGTGAAATAACCGATTTGTGGCGCAAGCTTTTCATTGGTGGAAAAACCAGAACAAGTAATGAATGATTACTTATTGAGCTCAAGCATGCACCATATAAATGGTTCTTATTTAAATATCCTTATGTCCTGAATGTTACTCTGATTTATAAGTAGTTTTCATTCATTAAGATAGTCAAAATGGGTTTATTTTAATTTTTTAAGAATCTTATGTTCTGTTTGTCACTTTTACAAGTATGCATATAGTTGTTTGTGTAAGAAAAATTGTGTTGTGGTAATTAGTACATAGTTGGATTTCCGTTTGTATATGTCATGATTTGATTATGATTATGAAATATGTAAGTGTTGTAAACAGATTGAGATATTTGTGATATCATATTTGCAGATGATATTCTTTCGAAAAATTGAAAGTTTTTACATAGTATCTACGTTTTGACCCTTTTTATTTCACTAAAGTCATAACATTAAAATAACCAAATGAAAGTCATGACATTAAAATAACCAAATGATATATTTATTGTTTGATTATTTTGTGTTTAAAAATTATGTACACTGCTTTCAGATATATGATATAGAGCGAGTTTAGACTTTCAGTTCAATACATGCTTGATTAATACGCGTTCAAATTCAAGATTCAGTTTTTTTAGTTGCACCGTATCTTCAGGTACGAGTTATCCCTAGTTTGATACCGATAGATGAACTTATTGAAATCTATCATATTTTATATTATAGATAGTGAAAATTAATTTGGATTAGATACCATTATAAATAATAGTTTGTGACAATATCACCGATTTATTTTATTCTTTCATTTATAATATGATATAATGATTACGAGTAAAATATTCTTAAAAATAGTAATTTTACATGATACGGTAAAAATTTTAACTAAATCAAAATCCTGAAAAGATTATTGTCCTTGTCATGCACAAACGATATATAATATAATTGAGTATGTATCAATTTATTAGTTTCAATACATTTTTTTAATAAAGTCACAAGTCAGTTTTTCATCATTTTTTTTTGCTCATCAAACTCATTCTTTGTCTGAATCATGAAAAGGGCTCATTTGTAATTTTAAGGGGTAACTCAAGTAGTAATAGAGACAAGTTGTAAGCTTAAAACCTTTGAAATCAAGTTATAAGGGATTATCTCTCATGAATACTCTAATTCTGACATAGATAGCTTACCTTTGACCAATCGTCAAAATACGCATAAGTTAAGTCAATCACTCTAACCGTTCAACTAAAAAAGAGAACAGTGGTCATCTGTATGAACATTTTGGTCCTCCAAATATATCTGCTGCCCTAACATTAAAGGATGGGCATTGGCTAGGTGGACCCACCCGACCCGAATCTCCCACCACAGAGATATCTGGTCGTGGGTTAGAATATCTGACTTGCTGATTGGCCCAAAATAGTTGTAGATTGGACCTGGGCCAATTACTTAGCATATGGATTGTGCTTCGGCAGGTAATGTAGCTACCATGATGGGCCAGCTACAATCCCGCTACAACAATGTTTGACCCAAACTTGGACTGGCCCATGTCTAGTCCTATCTCCCTATGCATATTGACTCGTTTATATATTGGATAATTTGGAAGTTGGTATACCTAATTAAACTTATTTAATAAAAAAATATATAGAACAAAATATTTTAGAAAAAAGTACACAGCTAAGATACAAAGACTTAACTTATGCGTATAATTATCCATTTTAGGGTCATTTAATTTAAAATTTCTTATATTTAATGCACCTTGATTCATGTGTACATCTCCCAGTTTTATGAGTGAGATTTAATATTCCATATTTATATATATGCACACACTAGTTGTTAAATCTATTATCTAAATTTTGAATTATATTTAATGCACCTTGATTCAAGCAGTTTTTTTTTTTTTGGAAAGTGTTTTTATTTTCAAATTAATTTAATATACGAATAGTGTAACAATTACACTGTAACATGCTATATATTTTGTGTAAATATATAGCAACACACTTTTATAGATAACAATACATTGTTACATTGTCATTGTTAATAACAATAACAATAACAGTGTAATAGTATAATATTTTATGTAAATAGTTTGTTACACTGTCATTGTTACATTGTTACACTATTCGGATATTAAATTAATTTAAAAATAAACCACTTTCCAAAAAACAAAAAACGCATAAATAAATGTGCATTAAGTACAATTAGAAAACAAAATCACTTTAAAAAAATGCATTAATCAAGGTGCATAAAAAATAATTTAAAATTTAGATAAGAGATTTAACAACTAGTGTGTCTGTGTCTGTGTGTGTGTATACATATATATATATATATGAGCAGTGCTATATATCCCAAATTTATATCCAAATATGCATCCCAAATCAATGGGAACCATTGGATGAGTGGATCCCATCAATTTTTTTCATTGAGATCCACTCGTCCAATGGTTCCCATTGATTTAGGATGCACATTTGGGATATAATTTTGGGATACAAAGCATTACACTGTCTCTCTCTCTCTCTCTCTCTCTGTATATATATATATATATATGGAATATTAAAAATTTTCCATAAAACTATGAAATATTTAATGCACTATTTTTTTAAAAAAATACACATTGATCAATAAAGGACAAAAATGTCACAAAAAAATCAATAAAATTCAAATAATGTGCTTAGATACAAATAAGTATGAAAATTAAAGACTTAATTACCCAACATTTTTTTT
>CM042195.1:2864102-2896996 GCA_023539305.1 Ilex asprella | reverse complement strand
ATGTAGTGATGTTTATTGTTTTCTTGTTGTGTTTTATTGTAATTGTTTATGTATTATCAAATTTATTGTGTCTTCTTTAGTGTTATTAGTTTATTGTGTTGATTAATTGATGCATATTACTTAATTGCAGTGTTAAAATTGTTTAAAAATTAATAACTAAAAAATATGTGTTTACTTGATTTCCTATCCGACTTCCCACTCGATTGTTTTAGGCAAAATTCGAGTAGAAATAATACATTTGATCGGGTAAGGTCGACTAAGAAATAATTCTTGCCTAAAATATCTGATAAGAAGATAGAATACAATAATTCTTACTCGTAAGATATGGTGAACACCTTAGCTGTTGTTGATGTTGTAGCAATATTTGTTATGTACCAAAGTCATAAGCAAAATAAAATGTTACAAAATAGAAAATTAGAACATAAAGATTTACGTGGTTCGGCTCAACAAATAAATCTATGTCTACGAACGAAACACAACGATAAAACTTCACTATCAAAAGTTAAATATTACAAAATCGTTCTCGATAAACAAAATAATAAGAGAACGTATTTGCTTTATTACTATTATAAAATTAATAATACTAAAAAACTTATTTCCAATAAAACTAGTGTCCTTAAAGAACACCTAAAACAAAATAAAGGAAAACACAAAGTTGCTTCTCGAAAAAGAGTCGTGGACACCGTCGCCCAAGAAAACACGCTGAAACCCAAATTCCTCTTCTTGATTGTACATGTCTTCTGGACAAGACAAAAGACTCCTTAAAACCTTCGTGAAAAAAGAAAACTACAAAAGTCAATGATGGACTAAAATTCCATTAAAATAATGAAACTAACAAAATCTCAATTAAAGTCAAAATAAAAAAACAAAAAAGAATGCAAGACATATCAATCTTAATCCAATCCAAATGTCTACGAAGGCACACACACACCATCACTTTTTACAATCACTTCTCCTACCAATTTTCTTTCCGATTTACATTAACTTTCTCACGCATCTATGCTTTCTGGGAAGTGATTAAGAATCTTCTATTATACACCACCCACACCATCATCTCAATTTTACAATTTTTTTTTGTTACAAGCTGTTTAGATTTGTATCGATTATTCTCTCAAACTCTGAACTTGTCATTGTAATTTGCGCAAATTTAAGGATATGTCTCATGAAAAATAAGGGTGGCTAACTTTTAAGGGGTGTGAAAGTATTGAGCCGGAAACTTCTTATTTGCAGGAGGAGTAGGCTTGACCACCGGATTACTCATAAGAGTTAATTTTAGCCTCACCATTTAATTAAAATGAAAGTGAAAAAAATATTTATTAATTTTGATATCATCTAATTAAAATGCCAAAAAAATATTTTTTATGTTCTTATCGGCTACCTACTTTCTTTCTTCTTCTTCTTTTTTTTTATCTTCTATGTTTCTAAATTGTGAACGGATTTTTTATAGTTGTTGCTTTGATTTTGAATTTGATTCTTTTTTTTTAATGTAGTTTCATTGTCAAGATGGATAAAGCTGCTCTTCGTTTTTTTATTTTGTGTACGAAATTTGATAAAATAATTTCGTTTGTAATTTTTTGAACTTTGCCACCAATATATGTTAATTGATCTAAATTGAAAAAAAATCAGTTTCAGGGAATTATCTGTTATTAAATCATCACTTTTATTTTGATACATAATGACAATACTAGCATACGAAAATACGTCTATGGAGTAGATGGGATTGCATTGATAAATTAAATAACAAGGGGTGACTCTATTTAGACCTAATTGCAAAGGATATTTTTGTAATTTAACTGAAGTAAGATCACTTCGTATTTATTTGACTTGTCCACCTAAAATCTTCCAAGGCCATTGTCTAAAAGAAAAAGCCAGGAAAGAGTAGGGTTTGACTTCGTTGCCTTCCTCTTATCAAGTTTTTTTTTTTAATATTTGCATTTTTTTTGGATGAAGTTTATCTCTTTTTAAGTAAAAAATTATTAATTTTTGAATTTTTGAATTTTTTTTTTTTTAAATTTCTCAAGATCGTAGTGTTTACCGAAAGAACATATTAAACAGTCACACACCACACACATGAAGTTTAAGTCCAACGTGTTAGTGAGATATAACAAGTCATCTGAAAAAGTTCAATTTAGAAATCGTCGTGTTTATATGTCAATGGATAGTATATAAAATCTTTTATATTCATCCGATCCATCCAGGTGTGGTTAGAATACTTAAACAATGCTTTTTAAAATTGTTCTTTTACTTTTTATTTAATAAAATTATAGAGTTATTATTTCATTATTTTTTAATTAATAATTATGAATTATTTAAATCAAAATCAAGTGTGGGTATGGAGAATTTTAGCAGAGGTAGCGTAGCCATATCCCAATCCAAAAGTCTACGAACATTACTTGACTAACTTCTCCTTTACAATTTCCCTGTGCCTTCTCCCCCAAAAGTCTTCCAAAGCCAATTTTCTCAAAGAAAAAGCGCCGAAAGAATAGGGTTTGACTTCGTTTTCAAAAATAAATTACTATTAGAGGATTACCACTTATCATGTTTTTTTTTATATCTATATTATCTTTTGGATTAAATTTAGTAATTTTTAAGATAAATTCACTTTTTAGATTCATTTATTATTTTTTGGATGAAGTTTATCAATTTTTAAGTTTTTTTTTTTGATATGATATTAAAAAATTATTTTTCAATGTCATACTATTTTCACAAACAAAACTTACATTTTTACAAATTATTAAGTCCACAATTTCTATACTCACCCCAAGTCAACTAAGTTCACTCCATCTTATATACATCTTTTTAATAAAAAGTCTACCTTCTCATAATTAGAGTTTTATTTACTATTTCCTTGCGTACACCTTACACAAAATAGCTTTTTCAATATGTATTGATAAGTAAGATAAATACATCACTTTCTATATCTATATATTATCCATGTCTATTCTAACTTCTATTAAAACAACCTCCGTTAGATTAACATGAGTATCAACAACTTCACAATAATTTATAATGTGTGTATATATATATATATATATATATATATATAATAAAACATATTAGAGTTTAAACTTATAAGGGTATATTTTTCCCCCAAATTTCAAAAACCCAACACACGCACTCCACAACACACAACTGCAGATACATACACATACTCTAACACACATTCTAATGCATGGAAAGTGTAATAAATTCAGTGTATAGTGACTTTAGTCACGGGGTATCGCTAATATATATATATATATATATATACACACACACACATACACACTTGTATATATAAATAAAAAATAATTAAGCTTGACAGAATTAAACATGAAATCACACAGCATATATAAAATCAAAGAAATTAAACTGAAAAATATTAATAATATATTAAAAAAGTTCTTTCGTGTAGAGTATTTGAGATGAAATAGAGAATAAAATCATAATTTTAAAAATATAGAAGATTGACTTGTGATTAAAAGGGTGTAGAAAGCATGAGGTGAGTTTAGTTAAAATGGGAGTGGGTATAAAGTGTGCTTAGTAATTTAATTATAAAATTTTTTAATGGAATGAGAATAAATATTTGTGGGGTGGTCAAAATTTGGCAGAGGTACCGTAGGCATATTCTAATCCACAAGTCAGCGAAACTTTCCTTGACTATCATCTCTTTGCGATTTCCTTGTATATTCTTTACGTGAATTTCTCAGTCGACGCGCTGAAAGTTTTGTACTTTGTAGCAAGTGACTACGAAGCGGAAAGTGTTAATTGTCTTAAAGGAAAGGATAAATTACTAACTATTAGAGCATTGTAGAATTCTCTAAATTAAAAGACGGGCCTCTGATTTTTTAAAAATATGTTGACGCCCCTGTTAGTTTTTGTATGGTAAAAGATATTATGGAATTTACAGTTTTTATCTTTGTCATTTAATTAAAAATAAAATTCAAAATAAAAAAAAAACAAATAAATTATTGATTTTTATATTATCTTGTTAAAATGCCAAAAAAAATATTTATCTAGTAGTCAAGTCACATCCTTATGTCACAACAAACAAATAAATATCGATTTAAGCACTAAATTGAAACTCAATAAAACTTTAAAGATATGATATGGTAATTGCAATTGAAATATCAAGAACGAAACAACAAAATATGTTCACAGTTTATGGGTATAAATTATAGGAGTAATGCTATTTGAACTTAAAAAGTTAACTTAATCTTTTGACCCAATGTCAAGATTTTATTGTAGTCATTGAATTAATATTAAATTTTAATTTTTGATGAACCTATAATCAATTCAATAATTATGGTGAATTAAGTCAATAAATTAAATTCAAATAACATTGTTTAAATTATAAGTTTTTCTATGTAAAATCCTAGGGTAACTCATTCTTGAAGGCACAATGTAACGTAAGTGAGAAGCAATCTATTTGGGGTGGAGAGAATTCAATGTGAATAATTTTGAGAAGGATATTGATGACCTTTAGATGAATTTATTTATGACCGTCTAATAGATTTATTAAAGTCTTTCTATTTTAATATTATAGATGGTATATGCATATATACGGCATGTCTACCTAACGCAAACAAGCGCCGAAACAATAGTTAAAACGTTCACAACCCAAGCAAGAAAAGTCCAGACGCGAACAAAACTTCATGCAATAAGTTGTTCACATTGATGTTTTTCACATTCATGCAGCAAGCTTTTTCTTTTGATGTTTTTCTCTGCCTGTTCTTCCTGGAACTTAACCTACATTTTCCATTACTGTTCCTTCCTGATCATAATCTTTTTGGCTATATATGCATGCAATGTTTCATGCAAACCCTAAATCATTTATCTCAAAAATCAAAGGTTTTTTAATCATCTTTCACCCTAGAACAATGTTCTCCTCCACAAAACTTGTCTGCAAATCTGCGAAAGCGATGTTTTTCATCATCTTGATTATTAGTATTAACGTTTCTAAAGCTGCAAGAACTCTATCTGTTCAGAAGCCGACAGCTTTTTCCGGTGTAACGGGAGCTCCATCTCTTAGAGCTTCTCCTGGGCCTTCTCCTTGCAGTTACATCCCTAAGAACCAACCAGGGAGTTGTCCGAGTCCGCCATGAAAATTTTCCAACTTTCCGTGCAGCTTAAGCTAATAAATGCCAAGTCAAGTTACAATAGTTTTTTTTTTTTTGAAAGAGAAAGTTACAATAGTTGGACTTAAATCTTCTGAGTTACACTTTCATTCAATTTCACTCATCGATAGATCACTTATTATCAAGTGATCTACCGCTATGTGATATTAAATAAAAGTGTAATAGAGAATATTTGAATCCATCATTATTAGTGTCATTGTTTTCAGCTTATTGACCAGGTTAGTTGGAGTCATTGTGATTAGCTTTGATTCTCTTGTAAAAGTCTATTTTTATTTATAATATATGGTTTGTATATTTTCTTCTCTTTATTTAGTATGATGGCGCCAAATTACCTTTGCTAAGCCATTAATGGAGTTGCAGTGAGAAACACTATTCTAAATAATAATTAGTAGCATAAGGGTGGTGGTTTTGACATACGACAAACAGTCTCTCAACACATGGAACAAAACTTTGTACCTCTACTGTTCCTAGATTTGGAGTAAATATTGAATGCAACGATGATTTTACGTCAATAATGTTGACGTGATATTACTAATCAATAATAAAACATCAGTAATTATTTGTTTACATAGAAAATGAAAAAAGGGTAATTATTTACTTATATATATGATTGATTATTAATTTTAGTGGGGTTCATTTACTTATTTGTTTTGATATTATTAATTGCTAATATCACATCAACATTGTCACATAGTATTATCGATATAACGAATATTTTCTCCTCAATTTCATAGTAACAGGAGACTCAAGTGTCCTATATTGGACTTTTTTTTTTTTTTTCTTTTGATAAAATAAGTTGATGGGTGTGAACTCCCTTCGACTTTCACCAGACCAACACATTTCATTTTTGTATCAAATTATTTGATTAGGAGGACTGTCAAACAATTCGAGCGGTTTGAATTTGGTTCAGTTTTTATTTTTCTTGAGCTTGCTTATATTGTAAAACAAACTGAATATTAACAAATTTTTAAGCATATTTTGTATTCGAGCCGAATCGAGCCCACCCGAAATATTTGTGAGCCGACTTATTTTTCTACATATACAAAACATACTCGTCAATTATTAGCAACTTCAAGGATAATTTAATAAAAAAGCACACAAAATGCATTGTAAATTTAAAACTACCATCACCCACCTGGGCATGTCTGCCATGCCAGCCCACTGCCCCCTCTCTCTCTCTCACACACACACAGAGAGTTGTTTCTGATTTCACTCATTCCTTGCATTATTTTGCATCCATGGAGAAGATCTTCCATTAATTTGTAGCTGAGTCGATTCTCTTGCTTTCTCGTCACTCATTGGCATCGTTTCTCCTCAATCATAATCCATCCATCTTACACAACAAATGATACCATATTTGTGTTACCTACTGCGATTTGGAGGTTTTTAGTGTTAAGATTTGTTGTTAGATTTGAATTTGTGAGAGTTTTATGTGAAATATTTGTATTGGGTATTTGAAGATTATAGATTACAATTTTTTTTATGTGACTCATTTTTTGTTCGAGCTCGGCTTGAGTTTACTTTGATCCAATCTTGAGCACCGGTTTAAGCTCGGTCACATAGGTTGAAAATCATTTGAAAAGCTCGAGCCGCACTTGAACACAGCTAAATTTGAGAGGTTTGGTTCCATTATCACTCCTAATGATGATTTCGAAATGGTAAAAGGGCAATCTTGGGCTTTAATGACCCAGGGCTCCAGTAGACGATCTTCGGTGGCATTGTTATAGTGGGCTCGGTTGAAATGGCAAAGTACTTCTCAAGTGGACCAAAAGAAGTGCCCATAAAAATTTCGACGCATCTATTGTTGGGTGTTGAAAAAAAAAATTAGATCACCAAAGAATACAAAAATAGAGGACAAAAATTCTGTTATACATCCACACCAATTTCACTTAAGAAGCACGTCTATATTTCATAAAAAATTATCACAATATCAAGGAATACAAGAGGATAACTTATCTAAATTTTTTAGTAAAAAAACATCCAAGAAATACAAAGGAATAGAACTTCTGCTCTTGAACAGTATGTTGCATTTTCTGGCAGCAAAACATATATATTTTTTTACTCTCTTTCTCTCTGTTTTTTTTTCTGCAGATACTCACTGTTTTTGGTAGTAGTCCAGTCCCTTTTATATTCATATGTTCAAGCCAAAAAGTCATTGAATCTGCCCATTCAATGTCCAGCTACCTCCAAGCATTAAACCAGATTTTATCTCTTCAATTTTTCCATGTAGCAGTACATGAACACTCCTCCCAAAGATATGAACATACCTCCCAAAAATTCTGGACACTTTTAGTGACTAACTATTCAAATACCATGATCTATCATAAACCCAAAAATACAGAAACTATCATTTAACAATTGAGTTTATAGAAACTAATATTCCCCCTTAAACTCAATTCCTTGAGTTCTCATACCGAGCATCATTTTCAATCTTCCAAACACATCATGCTTTAATGACTTTGTAAAAATGGCGGCAACTTGATCTTGAGTCTTTCAATACACCAACTTCACTTCTCCATTCTTCACATGCTCTCTAATAAAACGGCGGCGCGTATCAATGTGTTTACTCCTCTCATGGAACACTGGGTTCTTTGCCAACGCCATCGCCGATCTATTATCAACAAGGATCTCCGTGGGAATTTCTTGAGAAAATTCCAAATAATTCAAAAAGTTCCTCAACCAAATAGCATGACACACCGTTAAATTTGCAACCACATACTCCGCTTCACATGTAGACAAAGTAATAGTTGCTTGCTTCTTGGATGACCAAGTAAAAACCGTATCTCCCATGAAAAAATAATAACCCAAGATATTTTTTCTTTCATCCAAGTCTCATCACCAACCACTATCCGAATATCCAAAAAGTCTAAAATCATTAGTGCAAGAATAAAATAAGTCATCATTGAGTGTACCTTTGATGTAACGTAAAATCCTCTTTGCTGCATTAAAATGAGTTTGATCCGGTGTTTCCATGTATCTACTAAACAAACCAACTCCATTAAGAATGTCCGGCCTTGTACAAGTAAGGTACCGAAGACTTCCAGCTAAACTTTTAAAGTAAGTTGGATCAACATTTCCACCACTAATGCTTTCCCTCAATTCCAATCCAACTTCTATGGGTGTGTTCACCGGGTTGCAAGAATCTATCTTGAACTTCTTGAGTATTTCCTTTGCATAACCACTTTGAAAAATAAAAATTTCATCTTCACTTTGCTTAACTTCAATGCCAAGAAAATGGGACATTAAGCCAATATCAGTCATTTTAAACTCTTAATCATACTTTTCTTGAATCTATCAAACATCATTGGATCATTGCCGATGAAGATCAAGTCATCAACATAAAGGCAAACAAGTAGCACACTTCCATTGCCATCCATCTTCATATATAATGCATGCTCATAAGCACATTTTTTAAAATCATTATCACGAAAATATTTGTCAATTCTAGCATTCCATGCACGCGGTGCTTGCTTTAATCATAGAGAGCTTTTCTCAACTTGTACACTTTATCTTCATGTCTCTTTTTCACATACCCCAAAGGTTGTTCAACATAAATTTCCTCTTCAAGAAATCCATTCAAGAATGCCGATTTCACATCAAAAGGTAAATCTTCCACTTATTTTGTGCCGCCAAAGAAATCATCAATCCAATTGTTTCCAAACGAGCAACGGGAGCAAATATCTCATCTTAATCAATTCCGGTCTTTTGCTTGTAGCCTTTAGCAACCAACCTTGCCTTGTATCTTTGAACTTTACCATTTGCATCCTTCTTTGTTTTAAATACCCATTTCACATCGGGGAAGACTAACTAGTGCCCACGTATCATTCTTTTCAATTGTTTTCATTTATTCATCCATTGCTATTCTCCATATCTCTTCTTGAACCACTTCTTCAAAACATAAAAGATCACAATCTATAAACAAACCAAACAAATTCAAGTTACCTTCAAAATTTTTCGTAGATTTATAAATCTCTTGCAAACTTATCATTTTTCTTGGTCTTTCACTTGAGCTTGAATCCGATGATGCAAATAATGATGGTGATGACGATGATGATGATTCACCTGTAGAAGATGAGGGGGATCCATGTGGAGGTGTTTGTGGCTCTCTTTGGACTTCCCTTGGCTCTTTGGACTCTTCTTCTTCAAGCATAAATTCCACTTCTGTGAATGAATTTTTTTCTTTCCAATCCTACATGTCTTCCTCTTCAAAGATAACATCTCTAGTCATGATCAACTTCTTGGTAATGGGGTTGTATAACTTGTATCCCATTGTTCTATCATCATACCCAAGAAAAATGCACTTTTCATCTTTATCATCAAGTTTCGTCCTCCTTGCTTCGGGAATCTTCGCATAAGCAATACATCCAAAAACTCTAAGATGTGTTATACTTGGCTTGAAGGAACACCAAGCTTCCTTCGGAGTCTTGAAACGAACACTTTTGGTAGGACATCGATTTAATAAGTACACTGCACATGCTACAGCTGTGACCCAAAATTCTCTAGGCAATCTCTTTCCTTTCAACATACTTCTAGCCATATCAAGAATAGTCCTATTTTTTTTGTTTTCGCAACTCCATTCAATTGAGGTGTGTAGCTTGGCGTGAATTGATGCACAATTCCATGCTCCTTGCAACAATCTTCAAATAAATTGGAACTATACTCACCACCTTGATCGGATCTCAACCTCTTGATAAAATAGCCACTTTGCTTCTCAATAAGATTCTTGAACTCTTTAAAAACTTCAAACACTTTGGACTTCCTTCTTAAAAAATACACCCAAGTCTCCGGTTATAGTCATCAATAAAAGTAAGAAAATAACGATTCTCACCATTTGACATTGGCTTCAAAGGACCACAAACATTAGTGTGCACAAGCTCCAAGGATTGTGAGGCTTTCCACTTGACTTCTCTTGAGAAGCTTAATTTGTGATGCTTTCCAAGAATACACTATTCACATAACTCATCCGGATGAACTATGTAGGGCAGACACTTCACCATTTTCTTGTTAGACAAAAGCTTCAAGCCATCAAAATTAAGATGTCCAAGTCTCAAGTGCCACAACCAAGAATCATATTTAATAATAGCATTCAAACATCTCATAGCATCATGTTGAATATTCAAAGAAAACATTCTATTCTTGGACATTTTCACATTAACAATCAAATTACCACGAGCATCTTTAATTGTAAGGTGAAGATTCTTCAGGCTAATACCATAACCCTTTTCCAAAAGTTGCCCCAAACTCAAAATACTATTTTTTATATCCGACACATAATAGACATCAAAAATAAAATCATGATTGTCATTCTTGAGCTTAATAAGAATTTTACCTTTACCTTTCACCGGAATGTTGGAGAAGTCACCAAAAGTAACTTTGCTTTGAGCCACTTTATCAAATTCTACAAACACATGCTTCTTGCCACACATATGGTTGCTCGCCCCAGAATCAAGAAACCACACATTGCCATTATCTTCCTTGGATCCATCGTAGGCCAACAACAAAGTAGATCCGGCTTCATTTCTTGCTTTCTCGGCATAATTCACATGTTCTTCAATGCCTTTATTTGCATTTGCCCAACACTCATTGCTATAATGTCCAAATTTGTGACAATTGAAGCATTCAACATTCCTCTTGTCAAAACCTTGATTGTTGTAATTATCTCTTGCTCTTCCTCGTCCTCTTCTTCTTGAACCATAAGAATTTTGATTTCTTGCATCATTAGTGAATTGGTCTCTTCCTCTTCTACCTCTATTAGCATAGCCTCTTCCACGAATTTCGTAGACTCTTCAAATTTGTGACAATTGAAGCATTCAACATTCCTCTTGTCAAAACCTTGATTGTTGTAAGTACCTCTCATTCTTCCTCGTCCTCTTCCTCTTGAACCATAAGAATTTTGATTTCTTGCATCATTAGTGAATTGGCCTCTTCCTCCTCTACCTCTATTAGCATAGCCTCTTCCACGACCTTCGTAGACTCTTCCTCGATTGCCATAACCTCTACCTCGTGTTCCATTATCTCTTTCTCTTTGAGATGCACTACCTTGAAATTCTCTTTTTCCATCTTGCAAAGAAAGTTTGGATTGGAGAGCTTGTTCAAGAGAACTTGAAGTCTTTTTATTAATACGTTGCTCATGTATTTTCAATGTCGCCATCAATTCATCAATGCTTGTAGTCTTGAAATCCATGGATTGCTCAATGACTACAACAACATGCTCAAATTTTGGGGTTAAGGTTCGCAGTATTTTTTTTCATAACTCAAACATCATCAATATCTTCTCCATACCTTCGCTTTTGATTCACAATCACCAAAGTTCTTGAAAAATACTCTCAAAGTGACTCGGCTCCATTCATATTCAATCTTTCAAATTCACTTCGTAATATTTGAAGACGAATTGAATTGTTTTATCAATGCTCTATGCATACTCTTCAAAATTTCCCAAGCTTGCTTTGAGGTGGTGGAGGAAGAAATCTTCTCAAAAGTATTATCGTCAATACATTGGTAAAGTAGGAATAAAATATTCTTATCCGTTTTCTTTGATTGCTTAAGCATCATCTTTTGAGCTTCATTAAGAGCTTGCTCTTCCTCCGTAGTCGGCTTGATGTAACATTTTTCAACAATATCCCAAAGTTCTTGTAATTGTAACAACACCTTGATTTGAATACTCAAATTCTCATAATTATCTTTTACCAATTTGAGAAATTGGGGTTGAAGTACATTACCCATAGTAGCCATAACAACCAGCTCTGATACCACTCTTGCTGAAAATTGGAAGAAAAATAGATCACCAAAGAACACATAAATAGAGGACAAAAATTATGTTATACATCCACACCAATTTCACTCAAGAAACACTCCTATATTTCATAAAAAATGATCACAATATCAAAGAATACAAGGGGGATAACTTATCTAAATTTTTCAGCAAAAAAAATCCACGAAATACAAAGGAATAGAGCTTCTGCTCTTGAAAAGTCTGCTGCATTTTCTAGCAGCAAAACATATATATATTTTTTTACTCTCTTTCTCTTTGTTTTTTTTTTGCAGATACTCTTTGTTTTTGGTAGCAGTCCAGCCCCTTTTATATGCCTATGTTCCAGCCAAAAAGTCCTTGAATCTGCCCATTCAATGTCTAACAGCCTCCAAGCATTAAACCAGATTTTGTCTCTTCAGTTTTTCCATGTTGTAGTACATGAACACTCCTCCCAAAGACATGAACATTCCTTCCAAAAATTCTGGACACTTCTAGTGACTAACTCTTCAAATACCATGACTTATCATAAACTAAAAAATACGAAAACTACCCTTTAACAATTGAGTTTATAGAAACTAACATCTATGGCTTGCCCAGCTAAGGTAAGCCTTAAGTCTACCTATCTTGAGCTTCATGAATCTACTGATCGCTTGATGGATTTGGAGTGGGCACGTATCTTTTGCATTGTATCCATATATAGATGAAATGATGAATAGTACTAGTAAAGTCGGACGATGCTAGTGCCCTCACTTACGGAAAAAGAGGCTCTTGCATCAGAAAGAAGAACGACACCTCAACGAGCCACAACAGCATTAACAATTCGCGTCAAACCAGACTCAACCAAGGTCGGAGATGCCTTATTTGATCTAGCACAGTGGGGGCATAAACAAATCTTTTAGGAAAAACTTGTTGTAATTATATATATGTGGACATCCCCTTCAAGCCATCACTATATGCCTTCCACTTGTAAATTTTTGATAGTATAAACTAATGCAATTAGGTCCCTTTTCTAGGATAGAAATTTTATTTGTAATGTGGTGTTGTCTAAGTTTTTTTGTAACGCTTCAAAATTCACTCTGAAAAGTATTACTATCTAAAAACCATCTAATCATGAGAGCAACTGTAATAACCATTAAATAATAAATCATTCATCCATCTGAGAAAGAATAAATACTAAAACCAATAAAATACTGTAACTTCTCCAACTTATAATTTAAAACCAAATAGTATCTAGTAGCGAAATAATTAAACTAACTAAAACATTGTTTCACAAAAAAACTCTCGAAATTCAATAATCAAAACTACATCTCTAAGTCTCTACTTCAGAATACTCATATTGACCCTATCAAGCCTCGAGATCAACCTGCTCATTCAATCCGAGCTTTTCCTCTAGACCATAATCTAAAAAAAATGTAGTTTGTAGGAGATGAGCACTACGCTCTGTAGGAAAATCCTCTCAAACTCGAACAAAATTTTGAAAACATATAAAATACGTTAGTTTCATTTTACAAAATACCATATATAGATTTTGAAATAAAATAATGACAGTTTATCAGGTTTTAAGTTTACGTAGTAATAATAAATTAAATAAAGAAGTAAAACCAACATTACCACGTTTTCATCCATCTAAACTTCCCATTACCAACATTGTATCTCAGGTATGTAGTATGACTTAGGATGTATACACACATCGAGAATATCCTGACTCACACGTACACGTTCAATCTTCGTAATGATACATAACTTTAGGAAGGATGTATACCAACGCATTGACAGTGCCAAATCCAACTCAAGAATAGTATAATATCTCTCAACCTTGATACCTGTGAGCGAATAGTGGTTTGGTCATCGCAAGACACCAACCCATTACGAGTGGTAGGAAATCTTCAAATCCACTCGGAGCAAGAAACACATCTATCTACTCTACGATACAGTCACTCATGTTCATCAAAACATCCACACAAAAGATACAATACCAAACCAATTCACCAAATCACAAGTAAACTAAGAACCATAATTCCACAGGTAAACCAAGAACCATAATTCCATATGTATGTTTCCAGAATAACTCAAGAAAATATACAAGAAATCATCAAGAAATATAATTTTATTGTTTAAATAAAACACTAGAGCTTTTAAATCAAGAACAATGAAATATCAAGATTAAAATTTATATTTCTTGAAAACTAGAGTTTTGATAATAAGAACGAGTGTTTTCATGACTATCAAACGATAACCTCATTCAAAACATGATACAATTTGCAAGAAAACTAAGAACAATGATTTAATAACACACACACACACATATATATGTGATTTAGAATTAAAGCATACATATATATTAATCATAGCCTCAAGGAACAATTTTAGGAAGAAACTCTACCTTTAATCCGATGTTTGAAGATATCCCTAACGTGTTTTATCCGTCTCCTATGCAAAAATCCCTTGAAGTAGTGTCCTCTCTCCTTTCTTCTCACCCTCTAGGGTTTTCTACGATGAAAGGCTGATGAATCTCAGTTTAAGGGTTGTTCCCAAAGTATTTATAGTGAAAAATTCGAGAGAACATTCAAAGCAGGTGAGGGACGTGAAACCCTCTGTTCGGTGCGTCCAGATGCGTGTCTTTTACTGTCCGGAAACGTGTTTCTTCGCCCAACTTTCTGCCAAGTGAGTCCGGACACGTATCTATTCCCGCCTGGATGCGGGTGACAATATATTCCCAGCTTCTAGCTCGATTTTGACCTAGTTATAAGTTGATTCATGAAATTTCGTTAAATACATTTTTGTAGTCCTTGAAATCTAATTTTTATTGTACAAAAATCAGCTCAATTGGAGTTAAGATTAAAAAATTATGACTAAAATATTAAGGTAGTGTCAACTTCATTTCTACCGAAATCCTTTCCGAATAGGTTTTAACTCCAAAATACTTCATAACTTCTAATATACCCCATATTACCTCTCCAAATGTTTCTCGACTTTTCGAATTCAATGAAAACTCTATTTTGACCTAAATTTTTTTAAAAAATTACTTAACCATACTTTTCAATCCAAACATCTTTAAAACTCCATTTATCTCAACGTAAATACGTGCAAAACTCAAGTTTTATAATCAGTCTTTCAACAATGATTCTAAGTTTCTACCATCATTTTATTCATCTTAAGAGAAATCTTAAAATAATATTATTCTTCTTTAATTTTAATATGGGGTCTTACATATTTTTTCCCACACAAACATTTACAAACTAAGTATTCGAGTGAACTAAGGCGTCTATTAGGAGATTTTGAATTGATTGAAGTACAAACTATTAAAATATCGCCTTTTGAGTTACCCAAAAATACTCGTTAGTTACACGTTATGTAGTCAATTTTAATTTGTCTAAATACCTTAAAAAAATATAACAATATTTTCAAAACTCTGGTCTCTTGAATTGTTCATTTTCTTTTAATTTATTATTTTTAGTATAAAGCAGAGACGAAAACTAAAGAGAGGTCTAGGGTGGCCATACCCCCCCTCCCCTCTTGCTGTTTGAAGGATTGCACAACTACAAAGTCTAAATTGACAATTTTATAAAATATTCTAGCTTGGAGAAGTAATATTTTTGTTATTATTACAAGGTATTGGTAAATAAAAAAGTAATAAAACATTGCTACATTCCAAAATTTATTAAAAATCTTCATGAAATAATGGAAGAACTATTTTATCGATATAACTCTCTTTTATTAAGTCTTGGTAACATAATATTCACGTTCTTAACATACCCTAATCCCAAATAAAATAACAAAAAAGTCATAATTTGTTTACAAAACAAAATTTAAAATCCTTAAACCATTGCAAAACTAAAAGGACAAACACGGTTGGAGTACAAGGCGTTTCAATGGACACCGATTCTTGAGTTAATGAACAAAGCATTATTCATGAGATCAGATTTTTAGGTCTAAATAAAATTATTCATGAGGTTAGATTTTTGAGCCCAAATAGCATTATTCACGAAGAAAACACCACGCGAACAGAACCAAATCAATTTTTTTTTGTGAACCGATTAACTAGTTGGTGTTCTATGTTTATTATTTATATTGAATATACATTATTTTGTTCGATTTTTTTTTTTGTAAATTATGCATTAGAATATAAAAAGCATAAACATAATTCACATTGTTTATATGAGTTTCAGTGACTAGAGTTCTAATGATAAAATCATGGCCCTCTTGCAACCAAGGATCAACTTCTCTCATGCTCTCCATAGGACCAATGTTTGAGTCTTAACTTGTGCAACGATCTCATCAACATTTAAAGGAAATTGTTAGTTGAAAGTAAGATTATTGTAGTAATACATAAAGTCATACTCACTGGGACATGCTTTCTGGTACTCATTGGGATATGCTCCACCACCAGATGCTTATTTTTCAAAATGTTCAGTGTTTTTACTACACTCAAAGGTGAGGAAGAACCTACTCCAGCCTATTGAATTAGTTTACTTGGACAACGTTGAGTCGATCACATTGTAGAGATTAAAGAATTAAAGGAAATATTCGATTGCTTCCTTATATCTTCTTTTAAAGATATTCTATTATCTTCAATTTTTGATTTTGTATTCAACTTTTTTTTTTTATGCTTTAGTATGACGGGCAAATTACATTTTGAACCCTGGAAGATATATAAATTTTTATTTTGTACCTTAAACAAATATATTTCTCACATTAACCCCTTCTTACTTCTTTCAGTTTTGGTAGGGCGACGTAAAACTACTTCAATCTAGGAAACAACCAAAATATCGAGAGTGTTACCTCTGGAAGCATTTGTCAGTAACCAAAACGTAATGACATAATCAAAAGGAAAAAGAAGGTAGAATGGAGAAAAGAAAGGGACAAGAACGGTCTGGCTTGACATGAAGGTTGCTCATAAGGGGGTAGAGTATAGTACTAAAGGTCCTCTGACTTCCAAGTGATTTTTCTTTTGGGTAGCTGTTAACTATTGGATCTCTCCAATATGACTCCCTATAATATTCGTTACTGAGATCTGTTTTTTTTTTTTTTTTTTGTTGACCTTCTTTTGTAAATAGAATCTTCAATGAATGGAGACAAGCACCCAATCTAAGAAAAGTGCTGATTAAGTAAGGTCAACTTTCTTCACATGCTTAAGTGTATTTTTCTCATATTGATCGAGGCGAAATTTGAGTGCTCAATAAATGTCGCGTTAACTAGGTCAATTTCTTACAAGAAGCTAATGCGCCCTTACGTTTTCTTCGCTTGCTCTGCATTACTAGTTTCCGTTACTCATTTTTTACTCAAAAAAAATAGTGTAACATGAGAAATCTAATTTTTAAAAGTCTAAAGTAAAAAAATGGGAAAACTTCAATCACACCACCTCTAGTTTATCATATCTTCAAAGACACCCCTTCTAGTTTCTAAATATTCAATGACACCCCTAGTTTATATTTAAACATCACTAACACCCCCTACCATTAAACTACCATTTATAACAAAAAAAAATTAATCAAAAATACCAAAAATGCCCCTACATAAATCTCAAGTAATTTTTTTACATAAAATTTTATTAAAATTCGAGCCGATTAAAATTTATTTTTCTACATATTAAAATTTGAACCAATTAAAATTCGATTAAAGTTGAATAAATTTTAATTTTTTTAAGGTATTAAAATTCGAACCTATTAAAATATATTTTTTACATATTAAAATTTGAGTCGATTTGAATTTCACCCGAATTGTTAGAGCCGATTAAAATTCGCTTTCGAGTTGATTAAAATTTATATTTTTTTTACTTATTAAAATTAGTGTCAATTAAAATTAGATTTATTAAAATTTGAGTCGATTAAAATTTATATTTTTATGTATTAAAATTTGGTTGTTTAAAATTCAATATGAGTTGATTAAAATTTGACTTTAGTTGATTAACAATAATTTTTAATTGACTCAAATAGAATTTTAATTAGCCCAAATTTAATACGTAAAAAAATATAATTTTTAATTGGCTCAAATTTTGATATGTAAAAAATTTAAATTTTAATTAGCTTGAATCGAATTTTAATTCACTCGAAATTTTAATATTTTAAAAAAATTAAAAAATATATGGGGTCTCATTGAAGATATAAATACTTAGAGGGGGTGTGATTGAAGTTTATGCTCAAATATATCATGGGCAATTTAGTAAATTTATATTATAGTTAAAATTTTAAATCTAATAAGGGGTGTCATTAAAGATTCAGAAACTAGAGTGAATGTCTTTGAAGATATGTTAAACTAGACGGGGTGTGGTTGAAGTTTTTCCTAAAAAAAATTTAAAGTTTTCTAGGTGCAAAGTGAGATCCTTCCTAATATAAATAAATTATTACAAGAAATAGTATCAGTGATAAACTGGAAAATAAAAAAAACTTAAAAAGAAATTTTATCAATGAATTATTCTAGGAAGAGTGGCAGCGATAAACTGTTTTGTTGCATCTAGAAAGAAAAACCTTTTAAATTTTTTATTTTTATTTTTGATTTACGGCCTTCTTCAATCTTTTCTATCCTATTAAGCTACAGCTAGCACAGTACATCAGTTCTCACCAAAACAGTCATAACCATTACGACAAGTGGCACTGGATAAACTGGCCAGTCTAGGCATGTGAGAATTAAAGACAAAAAAAAAAAAAAAAAGAAGAAGAGGGAAATCTCACTTTATACCTTAAAAGATTTAAGATTTTTCATTTTACCCCTTAAAGATTAAATTTCTTATATTATACCTTTATTGTATTAAATATATTATAATGTGATCCTTCTAATTAGATTTTATTAATTATTCCATTAAAACGACTCCACTAACACTAACATTGACAAAATGAGTAACAAAAGTTAATTAAAAGCCAAATTACAATATTCTTAATTTATTGAGGGTAGAATATAAAAAATTAAAATTTTCGGGTTCAAAATAAATTTTTAAATCTCTGCCCAAAAAACAAAGAGAGTGCTCCACTTGTTTAATTCACATCAGATCTAAAGACACCGAATTGTTCGTTGAAGTCACATGAAAAATGAGCAGCCATTGAGATTCATGCACAGATCCATCTTATTTTCAGGTAACTGTTGCTCCTTGTCTGAACCATAGTTTTCTCTTTCAGATATTTTTTGTCTGCATAATAATTCCCAAGAAATTGGTTTTCTGTTGTTTTTGTTCATAACCCAAAATCTAGAATTCTGGGTTTTTTCCAAGCTGGAAACAAGTACTTTTTGCCATTGAAACAAACCCAACTCCCTGAACTTCAAGAAGATTCTTGGTTTTGTGCCACAGTTTTGTGAATTTTCTTTTCCAAATAGTCGTTTTAGGATAACTCCAAAAGTGTCAATAGTTCCAGATTCTAGGGTTTGTGTCATATTTTGGTGAAAACTAGCTCTCAAAACAGTTTTTGGAATTAAGGGTCTGTGCCAGATTTTTGTTGAAATCTGAGCCCCCAATAAGTTGTTGAAATTTGGGGTTTGTATGTTTTTTTGTGAAAAGTGGCTAGCAAGAGGGTGTTGAATAATTTGTTTTGTTGAATAGTTCAAAGATGGAGAAGTTTTGGTTGAATGAGGAGGACAAGGCTCTGGTGGAAGGTGTATTAGGCAGGGAAGCCTTTGAATACTTTGTTTGGTCGGCTTCCAATGATGTTTTATTGGAGTTTGCTTCGTCTACAGGGGACTTGGGAGTACAGCAGGGGCTGTGCAAGATTGTTGAGGGGTCGAATTGGACTTATGCAATTTTTTGGCAGGTTTCAAAGTCTAAATCTGGAAAATCGGCCTTGATTTGGGGTGATGGGCACTGCAGAGAACCAAAAGAGGGTGAAGTTAGGGGTGGAAATGCTCATGGGGATAAAAAATTGGAGGGAGGAGATCGAAAGAAGCGAGTGCTGCGGAAGCTCCAGGCTTGTTTTGGGGGACTAGAGGAAGATAGTTTTATAGCAAAGTTGGATTCAGTTTCGGATGTGGAGATGTTTTATCTCACATCGATGTATTACTCGTTCCCATTCGATAAGCCTTCGAGTCCTTCGCAGTCATTCAATTCTAGTCGACCGATTTGGGTGTCAGATATGAAAAGTTGTTCAGAACTTTACCAATCAAGATCGTTTTTGGCAAAATCAGCTAAATTTGAGACTGTAGTGTTTGTTCCAGTAAAAACAGGGGTAGTAGAGATGGGTTCTGTCAACTCAATCTCTGAAGAAAAGAGTGTGATTCAAATGGTGAAAACTATACTTGGGGGTTCTCTTGCTGCCAAGGCGAAAGCTTTTCCAAAAATATTTGGGAAAGAACTCAGTCTTGGGGGAGCAAAGTCAGGTCCAATCAGTATAAATTTTTGCCCAAAGGTGGAAGATGATTCAGATTTTCCATCAGAGTCATATGATTTGCAAGCAATAAATGGTAAACAAGTCTATGGGAATTCTTCAAATGGGTGTCGAAGTGATGATGGTGAAGTGAAATTGTTTCCGCATATGAACCAAGTGATTGTTGGAGCTTTGAATTCACAAACTATGATGTCTAGTTTGGAACAAACTGAAGAGGACTCATCGATTCAACCCGATGAGCGGAAACCTAGAAAGAGAGGTAGAAAACCTGCCAATGGGAGGGAAGAACCATTAAATCACGTGGAAGCAGAGAGGCAGAGGCGTGAGAAGCTTAACCAGCGGTTCTATGCATTAAGGGCAGTTGTCCCGAATATATCTAAGATGGACAAGGCTTCTCTGCTAGGTGATGCCATTGCATACATCACTGATCTCCAAACGAAGATTAGGATTTTGGAAGCAGAAAGGGAGGTGGGTAACAATAAGCAAAAGCAATGCACTGTCCCAGAAATCGATTTTCAGTCAAGACACGAAGATGCAGTTGTTCGAGTGAGCTGTCCGTTGGATACCCACCCGGTTTCTGGAGTTATAAAGGCATTCAGAGAACATCAAGTAGTTCCTCAAGAGTCTGATGTTTCCATGACGGACAATGGCAAGGTTATTCACTCGTTTTCAATTCGGACGCAGGGTGGTGCTGCAGAGCATTTGAAGGAGAAGTTGGTTGCTGCTATTTCAAAATGATCCATCTGTAAAGTAGTACTTGTAAGATGAATCTCAATCATCCTATTTATCTCTTTGTGAAAAGCTGGGGAAATCTCAGTGTCTAACTAATGAGTGCATTTCCTTGCAGAGAAACAGAAACAGCTTGTTGCTACCTAGATGATTTGTATTAGTCTTTGATTAAATGACAGTATAGTTTGCTTAAAATTGCTGGTTTTAATTCTTCTCAAGTCAATTTTTGAAGCATGTTGTGATACGCATAGGCAATAAATGTTTTAAGGTGTCAGTATGAAGCAAATTAATACAGAATATGGGCAACGAGATTTAATTGAGGGACAAACCTATGGCTGCTAAGTAGTGCTGCAGGACCAGAAGTCTTTAACAATTATTGCAACATTCTGCTGAATTCTGATCTTCCCATGGATTGTATATTCTTGGTTACTCTTCTTTGCAATTTTGAACTTCTGTTGAATTTCTATCACTAATTGAGTTCTTTAGCTGAATTCAGACAACGTAGTAGCGAAGCAGCCAGTTAGATTTGCATGTTAATGATTTTTTTTGTTTCCGATAACTCCCTGGACAGTTTTAGTACTTCTAGGGGCCTCATTCATAAGATGACTGACAATTTCTTGGTATACGGGGAGTGTTTCTCGCATGAAAAAAGTCAAGCAGTTCTGCTCTTAACTGCTTTCCTTTACATATGGTCTCAAGCAAGAAATTTTATCCATAAGTCTTACATCATTTGTCCCCAATGTATCTGAATTTCCTACCTATAGGGCAAGATAATGAACGACAAAAGAAATTTGATATGGAAGGGCACTGATTTGATTTTTTTGCTGGTTGGTTCTGTGTAGTCTTTTCCCTTTGTTCATATCATCAAGATATTGAGAAAACTTTTGCACATCTGGTAGTCAAGTCGGAAGTTTTGAAGTGTGCCAACTGAGTATTCTAGCCTTAACTTGCCAGAAAAGTTTGAAGGCAACGATTTGAACTTGAAGTAGAACTTGTTTCACTGTTCGATCCTCCAGATGCCATGGGAGTTTCATATTTGTTAGTTGTTATGGTTGGTGATGTGGCTTCTACCAAGCCATTATCTTCAAAAAACCTCAACCACATTGTTAATTTCCAATTAATAGCCGGAGAATTTGTTATCTGCTTATCCAGTGTTGCATATTCAACAGTATTTACTGCACGACTAGAGCTTCTCTGTATTAAATGCACATATGTGTGGGAGAAATGAATTGAATGTGGATTTGTCTTTAACATGTATACAGATTACAAAGACAACATTCTCTTATTCTTTTTTGGTGTACTAACAACTAATATATGCATTACACACAACTGAAGTATAATTAAATTAAAAAAAAAAATTGGGTTGCTTCTATTTTTCTTCAAGTCATAACTTACATTTATTGTTATGATTTCTGAAATATTGTCATGTTGCTAAAGGTCATTGTTGGCCTTCATTTACGAACAGTGGCCGTGCCACTTGGAACCATGAATTGTGGGTATGCCGAAGGAGGAGGAGGAGGAGGAGACATGGTGTGACGAGCAAAGTTCTTATTATTGAGCTTGCAAGGAGGACCACCGCGTTTGGGGATGTAGGTGCACCCATTTGATCCTCCAGATTGTAGAGACTGTAACACAAGATTTTTGTTTTTCCACCGGTCTCTATCTTCTCCATCTAGCAGCCTGCAGGCTTGATATGATTTGGTGCTTAGAAGGAAAACAATTGCTACAATGGCTAGAACGTAACTTAGAGATCTCATCTTGTAGGTAGACTAGGCAAAGAGTGAAAAAAAGTATGATGAATATAAATGCAAAGATATGTTATATTTATACCCATCAAGTCATGGAAATTGTATATACGACTTGAATTTTTCATGTTCTTAAGTTTGATAGTAAAGGTTTTGAATATTGACTGATGGGCTTTGGGAAGAAAGTAATGAAATTGAAATTGAAATTGAATGGGTCATAAATGAATATGCATTTTTTTGTTGAACATGATAAAATAATATGAGTAAATAACGGTGATATCATATTAGCAATGTCTTGAGTGTCAGGATGTAATAGTAAAATAACATATGAATAAATAAATCTCATTTCTTTATTTGGGATAATTATTACATTACTTGATGCGCTTGTAGTTATTGAAGTTTGTGAAGTTCATATAAATCTATTTATTTTTTTGGTATTATTGAATGGTGATGTTACGTGACGATAATGACATATTAACACATTTATCTTGAATATTTTTTTCAATAATACATGTTGATTGGGTTTGTTGGGATCTACTATCATTTTTTTTTACCACACCTACTATCAATTCATTAGGTGCGATTAATTAAATCAACAAATCAAATTAACATTTTAGATTCAAATAGTATTATTTTATCATAAAACCGCAATAGAATTAGGACTGTTAATCGAACTGAGTTTTGCAAGCTCCAATCGAGCTGTCGAGCTCTTTTTTAAATAAACCTAAAAAATTGTTCAAGCTCGGTTCGTTTAGAAAATAAGTATAGCTCGAGCCGAGCCAAAAACGAGTTGAACTCGAGTAGCTCGATTATTTCACATATAAATGAGCTAAATTTGCGAGCTGGAGTCGAGTCTTTTATGTTCTTTTTTTAAATGAGTCTAAAAAATTATTCAACAAGTCGAGTCCAAGTAGGTTTTTATTAAGGTAAATATGGCAATATAAAAAAAAAAAGAAGAAGAAGGAATGGGTTTAGCCTATGGTCCGTGAGTGGCTAATTTTTGAATTTTTGCATTTGAATATCTTGGGAGTTCTGGTCGCAGAGATTATGTTTTGCTGAAGCTTCTTGGCAAAGAATGGAATTCAATGACGCAGAGATATGGCTGCCTCCTCTTTTAACCCATTAACACGTACATTGACAAGCTCTGCCCATAATCTATGTGTGGACTAGTCTTACATACTTTCAAATTCGACCTTATAGAGGATTTAGCCGTTGGCCTATTGGTTATTGTCCCGTCGTTAAATCTTATAATTACAGAGTCAAACTTCCTTTTCTTCTTCCCCCATATTCGTACTATTAAAAAAATAAAATTCAAGCTTCTTGTGTGTTGTAAAAGGGGTTTGCTGCTATTAGAAATAGAGATTTACTTCTTCGCCACATTCCACCTACAATTGGGAATGTCAAATAATGGACCAGGTCGGTCAGCACACCAGCACGAAGAGTTTCTACTGTTAGCTTATAAGGCACGTCCATAGGTTTCATGATTTGGAATCAGTGTAAGGAGATGGCTGAGTAGAATTATTTACCAGATAATTTTTAAACTTTATTATCGATTTACGGTATTTTTTAAACTTAATTATTAAATTATGAAACTTTTTAAAATCTCATTTTTGTTAGAGAGTGGAATCAACCATTCCGTTTTTAAATAAAAAAAACTTTAGCTAAATATGAAAATATTGTGGGCAACAGATGAAAATCTTGTTTACTAAACATAATTTCCTAAATGGTGTGTTTAGTAAATACGTTTTTCACAGTTTTCATTTACGATCACTACAATTACTAATCACATTTTTTATTTAAGAGAAGGGTTATTGACCCTATTTTCAAACAAAAACAGGGTTGTTGACTCTGTTTTTAAAAAATAAATTAGATCAATAATTAAGTTTACAAAGTGTCGCATTGGGAGAAATAATTCGGGTTGTGCACTATATTTAGATGAGATTTAACTTTTCAATTCCATGGGAATCCAACTCAATAAAAAACAATAATAAAAACTAGGACCGCACTAGTCACTTAACCCAAACCAGAAGCTATAAGAAGGGATTAATCCTTTCTCCAAGATTATTTTTGTGTGTGTGTGTGTTAGACGACCAGTTCATTCGAAAAATGAGCAACCCATAATTGACCATATGGCTGACCCTAATTGCCCCCTAGTGAGCCATAATCCTGTGTTCGATTTGATAATTATATTAAAAATAGACTTCTACAGAATTATAAACTTATAAGTTGAGGTTTTAAAGTCAAACTTTGGACAAAAAAGAACACTATTTGACTGAACTAAAATTCTAACAGTTTTATATTTTTTTGTTCAAGAGATATGAAAGATTCAGGACACCATGGGCCTGTTTGAAGTCGGTCATTTTTTAGTGCGAAATAGAGGTTTGAAAAGTTTTGTGAAAAAATCTTTAAGTTAAAAAGGTTTTTGAAATCATTTAGAGTGTTCTTGAAAAAGTTAGCTCTCATTAGATAAGCCTGATTTGTTAGCTTTCTTTGGTGCAGATAGAAGCTGTTCTGACAGAATATACTAATGGAAAAGCTGTTCAACAAACTTGGTGCCTTTTTTTTTCATCTCTAAATTCAACAAAAACTGTAGTTTTCAGCCCCCAAACTTTAAATAACCTAAAAGGTATTGACTTAAATAATTCAAAATCAAGTGAAAAACTTTGTATTTTAGAGGCTTGATGCTCCTACCCAAAAAAGGCCCACAACCTTAACTATGGTCCTTGTAGTGGGCTGGACCGAGATGTGGCCCAGCGTATTGTCGGGCTTTCGGACCTTCCATTGATTCATTAACATTTTGTTTGTCTTAATGTTAGCTGACTGTTGGAATTTGACACAAACTCTGTAATTGTCAATGAAGAATAATTTGTTGGGTAACTAATGTGACAATCATGAATGAAATAGAAAACGTATTAGAAAAGTCTTAATAAACCATGGATAGGTTTATAATGGTTTAATAAGAAAAAACGAGATCTGACCAATGTTCAGAACCAAATTGGTTATCGAACCGATAGGAGGATCAAGTCAATTGTTGACTAGTTCAATTGGTCGAACCAATCGTATAATAAAAATAAATAAATATTATAAAATATAATAATTTAACTAATAAAATTATAAGTGTAAGTATGATCAATTAATGGTTAAAATTGTGAGTATTATAAAAATTATAACACATAAGAGTTATAAGCCACAATTGTGAGTCAGTGATTGTAAATGAGTGTGTGAGAGAGAGAGAGAGATAGAGAGAGAAGAGTGACTTGGTTAAATTCAATGAACAATCCATTCTGATTCAAAGAGGTAAAGACAACTGAAGGAAGACGAACACCATTAGATGCCTATTCGTCCTCGAAAAAGAGGAGGACGAAGAAAGACAAAGATCACTGAAATCCCAACCCTTTGGTTCTGAACTGTGAATCTGCAATTGATTTAGGGAAAAAATGGCCCAAAAAAAGTTTTTTTTTATATAAGATTTTTATTTCCCATTGTCCGGTTTGAACAAACCATCCGGTTCACGGTTTTTGTTAAAAACCGGCCGATTTAACGGTTTTTAGACGATTTGCTTCCTTATGTGATCTAACTATGAACCAAACTATTTTAAGTCTTGATTCACGGTTCAACGGGTCTAACCGGCCGATCAACTCCGATTCTGATAACACTAGATCTGATAGTATCTAAATTGTATTGGTTGACAATATTTTACCCCTATAAATAAGATTGGGTATTATGTAATTAGTTACTAGATGATCAGTTTTTCAGTGAAGAATACATCGATGTAAGTTTTTGGTCCGTGGATATAGGTATTGTGTATCAAGGTATGTATGTTGTATCAAACCACGTTATATTTTTATGTTATATTTTCATTGTTTTTTCTTGACTTTAAATTCTTATCTTCCAACTTATGTTATTTGTGTTAATTATCCGCTGTGCAAAATCAATAAGTGGTATCAGAGCTAGATTGATAATCATGGTAGAACAATCCGATTTAGATTGACGATCATAATGCAACAATCAAAGCAAGTTATTGGCGATTCAATGATCAAGTGGACGTTCATGTTGAAGAAGACTCTCTTGACGTGTGTGTACGGCATGATATGAAGATTGATTTTGTCTTACGTACATTAAGGATGTGATTTTGAAAAATTAGTTGATGCATATTTTTGTTTAGATCCACAAGAAAAAAATTTAAAGTTGATATGAAACCAAACGGGAGAATAAATTATTTCTAAATTGTTTGAATTTCAAGAATTGTCACACGTGCTGTATTGAAGGTATTTCTTCATAATTTTAGGCTCTTAGAGAAAGTCATAGTATTCCAATGGTTTGAGATCTCTTGGGTTGACATAAACTCAACAGTGATGATGTACGAGTCACTGAGCTTTTACCTTGATGAATGGTGAAGCATTGACCATTGAGACCTACAAAGAGCAAATAAGATGTGGACAGAGATGAATAGATGATGTTGGTTTTTGAAAAACAAAGAGAATTGTGGCGACTCAGAGGTGTAGGTTTGGACGTGATGCTTGAAAAATTGATGGATCGAATCAAGGGGGAGCTAAGCCCAAATTGGTAGATCAGAATTAAGGGTGTTAAGCCTAATGTTGGACATAACCAAATTTGACGAGTTTAGTTCGAGGGAGGCAATTGTAATTTGATACAAACTCTCTAATTGTCATGAAAGAAATCTTGTTGGGTAATTAATTTGAAAATCATGAATAAAATAGGAAACGTATTAGAAGAGTCTTAATAAACCAAGAATAAGTTAATTAGTGGCTTAATAAAAAACATAGAGATTTGACAGTATCCAAATTGTATTAGGTGATAGTATTTTATCCCCATAAATAAGGTTGAGAATAATGTAATCAGTTACTAGATGACCAATTTTTCAATGAATAATACATTAATGTAAGTTTTTTATTTGTGGATATAAGTATGGTGTACCAATGTGGGTATGTTGTATCGAACCATGTTATATATTTGAGTCATACTTTCATTGTTTTTCCTATTTTTAAATTCTTATCTTCCAACCTATGTTATTAATGTTAATTATCCGCTATGCAAAATCAACAAGTCTGTAACGGAAAAATAATTGTATGATCATAAATAACACAAAATTGGCCTCTATTAAAGTAATAATAATGACCATGCCGATAGATCTATTTGGGAGAATTACATACACAACAAAATAAAATACTAACCTCCTGTTATGTCGTTCAGGCCTTAGAACCTTGTAATTCTGAATCACGAGCCTCGAATTAATCAAGGACTCATAGGAAAACCACACTCTCACTGTCATTTTATGGAGGTGTAGGAAAAAAGTTTTCAACTTGGCCTACATTAAAAATAGTCTGTCTATAGATGGTATATATAGGTCTTTATTTACTGGCAAATCAGGGACTCTAATCCTTATCATTTAGGTAGTCAGGTTCCTTCCATCAAGGAATCTACAACTCGTTTGATAACCACAATCTTGTAGTGGGTCGATTGACCTAATTCCAATTACTAAATTTTGACCCTTTTTTTTATAATTATAAATATAATATTATTAAAAAACTAATAGGGCATATGAGCCACTTCAAGTCTCATAATGGAGACGTGCTAACACAAGCAGCATGTTAATGGTGGTTTCACTCTGTGACACAAATGAAACTAATAAGGAATGAGCACTAATATTTTATTTTATTTTAGTTGTTGTTTAGTTCTAAGTTATCTTTTTCCGTTTATCGTACTATCACGATATATAAATGGAGAAAGCTTTTGTGCATAAGATGGCTTGATCTGCAGTTTTTATGCTGACCAAATATTCAGACCTTGACTTGAGACATGATCTGCTTGAAGACAAGGATTTGAAATTGGAAGTAGAACTTTCTTCACAATAAATCCTATGTATGACCATTTTTCACAGTTTATGGTGCGCAATATATATATATTTGGAGATTATGAACTAGAGATAATTCCAGTTCAAAAAAAAAATTGCAGGTAGTTATCATTATCAGGTACTTCTTGTATCTCAAGGTAATTATCATTATTTTTAATACGATCCTTCAAATTATGTTTTTTACAATAACCAACATACGAGTCGAAGGCTTAGACAAGTTTGATTTTTATAATTTATCAGCAATGAAAAATTTATCTTATTTAGTCACCAAATAACAAAAAAATAATATTTGCAAGCAGGAATATGAGCAAAGACTCACTGTTCACTTTAAGCTTTTTATATTTGTTTTTAATAAATATACAAATTACAAAGAGAGCATCCTCTTATTCTCTTTGTGTCAATCTATCATCCTAATATATGCAATACACAAATTAAGTATAAACATATGTAAATTAAAAAACAAAGAGTTTGGTCTGCTTTTGCTTTCCTTCAACTCACAAGTTACATTTACTGTTATAACTTCTGAGTTATTGTCATGTTGCTAATGGTCATTGTCAGCCTTCATTTACGATCAGTGACCATGCCACTGGGAACCATGAGTTGTGGGTGTGGAGGAGGTGGAGGAGGAGGAGGAGACGTGATGTGAAGCGCAAAGTTCTTATTATTCAGATGGCAAGGAGTACCACCAGGCTTGGGGATGTAGGTACACCCATTTGGTCCTCCAGACTGCAGGGATTGTAGCATGAGATTTTTATTTTTCAACCAATCTCTTTCTTCTCCATCTAGCAATCTACAAGCTGGGTATGGTTTGATGCTTAGAAGGAAAACAATTGCCACAATGGCTAAAACAACACTTAGAGCTTTCATCTTGTTGGCTGATTAAGCAAAGAATGAAATAAACGTATGGTGAATAAATAAAATGCAAGGAGATGCTACATTTATACACATCAAGTCATCTAAATGTATGACTTGAATTTTTCATGTTATAAGATTGAAGGTAGGGCTTTGAATATTGACAGAGAGTTTGACAAGAAAAATAAAATTTGAATGGGTCCAAATGAAGAAAATAACTAGGTTTACATTCAATATTAAAAGCCTCCAATATGCATATTTCTTCACCATCTAAATGAATACGTTTTCCAGGAAAATACGCTAGCATGCTATCTTGGCATATCAAAAAATGACAAAACTCTTCCAGTCGATCGTAGGTAACCTCAATGATAGTTCAAGTGGTGACATTGACGAGCTATAAATCTAACTTTTTGAATTTGAATGTTGGTAATCCCTTAGGGTCAGACTATAACGGTTTCACCTCTTTTGAATACCCATTCTAGTCCTAGTGTAGATGATCTACTTTTGATCGGACCGTGGAGGAAATTAATCAAATGCGCATAAGTTAACTCGAATACACACCGTGAACCAAAGAAAAAAAAGATCGTGATCGCTCATGATTACTTTAAGTAATTATACCTTCACTTTTAAAAAATATATTTTGATCTTAATAAGTGATAATTTTTGGTATGATCTCTCCATTTCTTTCAACTAAATTCACCACATAGAACTCCCAAAAATTATTAATCTTCTCGACATAACTTCAAGAGAAAATTAAATAAAAATATATAATTATATAATAAATCATACAATAATAAATAAATCAATCAATCAAATGATTTCTTACAATGTTAATAAAATATATTTATCATGTCAACCAAAATTAAATTATTCATGTTTGGATCTAGTATTGTCAAAGGACCGGGACTTGTTTTTTTTTTTGTTTTTTTTTTTTGGTTTTGTTTTGTTTGGGAAGCAAAGCAGGACTAGGAATGCGTTTACCAATAAAAGTAGTCCTTTGAAAGCGTTGAGAGTTTAGTCGCATAGATTATATGGTATGTTTGTCCAAGCAGCTGCAGCCGATGGCAAGGACTTGAATTCAACAACACGGATATGACTGTTTCCTCTCGTCTACCCCTCATCTCTCTTGGACACGTTCATCGACAACACTTATCTACTGCTAAATTCATGTTCCTTGTGTTACATATGTCTAAACATGTCAATGGATTAATTTTAATCTAAATTCAAATCTAATTCTTTTTTCCTTTTTTTAATGAGGATCAACAATGGTTCCCCACCTCTCCCCTGAGGTGACTCGAACCCACGACCTGACTGTTGTAGGGGCAGCGTCTTACCACATGAGCTGCGCTTCGTTGTCAAATTCAAATCTAATTAGTCGGATGTGATTTGATATTTTTTATTGATTATTCGAATTCGAATTAGAATCTGATATCTTATATTTCACAAATTCGAATTTTAATATACATATATCTGATCTGATTCAAAATATTTGTATACTAGTCATAAACCGTGCCTCAATACACGATGAAATATAAGATTCTAGAGTTCAAAAAATTAATCTCACTATATACCAAATTTAAAATTAATTTTTTTTTGTTTACATCATTTAAAATTAATTTCTACCTATTATTTTCTTAAAAATAGCGTCAAAATTTTCTCAAAATGCATAACTTGATATTTTTTTTTCAACATGTGTACACTATCATGTATGAAATAAAAGTTTTGTTAAACTACAAATTAACTAAATATTATTTGATTAAAATGAGATAGAATTGGGTGATGTGATATTTTTGGGGGGAAAAATGTATATGTGATTAATATTCAAGTTGCTCACTGATTTATTATATAGATTTTTGTATAACTATTAAAAAAAAGAAGTGATTATTTGAATAAATTTAGTTAAAATTTAGATGTAATATGTTAAAATTGAGTTAAATTAAGTTACTTGAATTAGATTGGATTTCGAGTTATTCATGGATTCGAATATAAACCACAAAAATAAAATCCATCAAATTATCAGATCGATTTCACAAAAATATATCTAGTTATTTGTTAGGGTTAAACAATAAGTTGGGAGCCCGTTGTATGACATCGATATATTTGATGCTTTCAATTTTTGAGTATATATAATATCAATGATCGGAATACCGTACCAATGTGTTGAAAATAAAAAATTTCAAAGTTTCGAAAGAAACATCAATGGATGTTAACCCAATAAACATGCTCAATCAATCAATTATTAAACTTTTCTTTATAAATAAAAGAATTTTATTTATGTTTTCACTTGTTTTTACATGTTTTCATATTTTTTCTCTATTTTCATTTTATTTTCAAGCTGACCGAAATGATATTTCAATACTTATATAATGTACCAAAATTAGAGTTTTAAAATTGGTGTCATCGTACATATATATTGTAACCTAACTCATGGGAATTCTAATATGAGAAAGAATAGTTGCTCCTATGCACCAAGACAAAAACTCTTATTGAGCCATGTAGAATTAATTGTGTGTCATTTTGTTTAACTCATTGGCAGTTTAACTTGCTGACAAAGGTGGAACTATTGAAAAACAAATAATAATAAACATATTTGTATGGAAGAGTAAAGAGAAAGAAAAGGTCAATAATAAAAAGGGTCAATAATAAATATATTTGTATTAACACTCAAAATTAAATTATAAACATAGAGTAGGGAGAAAGAAATTTAAGCACCAATTGTAGTGGAGGAGAGGGGTGGTAGTGGTGATAGTGAGAGACAGTAATGGTTGTGATGGGTGACAACGACCGTAGTGGTGGTGACAGTCGTGGGTGGCAATAGTGATGGTGTGGCGGGTTTTGGGTGACAATGGTGTTAATGACAGTCGTGAGTGACAATGGTGGTGGTGGGTGTCGGTGGTGGTAGACAACGATGATAGTGGTTTGTAGTGGTGGTAAGGCGACGACCATGGTGGTGGGCGATAACGATGGTGGTGGTGGACGATGATGAGTGTTTCTTGACGATAGTGTGATGGGTGGTGACAAATGACGACAGTGATAATGGTAGTGATAGTGGTGGTAAGTATGGTGAGAGTAGATGACAATGGGTGGTTGCAGTGATGGGCGATGACAGGTGGTGATGGTAGGTGTAGTGAGGATGGGTGATAATGACCGGTGGAAATGGTGGGCAATGACGAGTTATGGTAGTGGGTGATGGTGGGCTGACGGTGGGCGACGATAATAGTGGGATGAAGGTGATAATTGTAATAAATATAAGAATAAGATGATAATGAATAGTGACTTTGAACGACGGTGGTAGCAATCGGTGATGGTTATGGTGGTGGCGATGGGGTAGTGGGGGTGGCGACGATGACCGTGGTGGTAGTAGTTGTGATGGAGGTAGGGGTGGGGGTGAGGGTGAGGGTGAGGGTGATAAGGGTGATGATGGGATGGTGGCGGTGGCGGTGGTGGTAGAGTGTGACAGCGATAATGGTGGTAGTGGGAATGATGATAGTGGGGCAATGGAGGTGGTGGTAGAGG
>CM042195.1:2835248-2859102 GCA_023539305.1 Ilex asprella | reverse complement strand
AATTTTAACTTTGTAATTTATCAGCAAAGAAAATTTTATCTTGTTTAATCACCAAATAACACAAAATAATATTTGTAACAACAATATGAGCAAAAGACTTACTGTTCACTTCAAGCTTTTTATTTGTCATTAATAAGTATACAAATTACAAAGAGAGCATCCTCTTATTCTCGTTTTGTCAATCTATCATCCTAATACATGCAATACACATGAATTATGTATAAAACTATGTAAAATAAAAAAAAATTTGTTCATGTCCCAAGTTACATTTATTGTTATGACTTCTGAAGTATTGTGATGATTCTAAGGGTCACTCTCGGCCTTCATTTACGACCGGTAGTTGTGCCACTTGGAACGATGAGGTGTGGGTATTCCAGAAGCGCAGAAGGAGGAGGAGGAGACGTGATGTGAAGCGCAAAGTTCTTATTATTGAGATGGCAAGGAGTACCAGGCGTGGGGATATAGGTGCACCCATTTGGTCCTCCAGATTGCAGAGATTGTACCACGAGCTTTTTGTTTTTCAACCAATCTCTTTCTTCTCCATCTAGCAATCTACAAGCTTGGTATGGTTTGATGCTTAAAAGGAAAACAATTGCCACAATGGCTAAAACAACACTTAGAGCTTTCATCTTGTTGGCTGATTAAGCAAAGAATGAAATAAACGAATGGTGAATAAATAAAATGCAAGGAGATGCTACATTTATACACATCAAGTCATCTAAATGTATGACTTGAATTTTTCATGTTATAAGCTTGATGGTAGGGCTTTGAATATTGACAGAGAGTTTGACAAGAAAAATAAAATTTGAATGGGTCAAAAATGAAGAAAATAACTAGGTTTACATTCAATATTAAAAGCCTTCAGTATGCATATTTCTTCACCATCTAAATGAATACGTTTTCCAGGAAAATCACGCTAGCATGCAATCTTGACATATCAAAAAATGACAAAACTCTTCTAGTTGATCGTAGGTAACCTCAATGATAGTTCAAGTGGTCACAGTGACTAACTGTAAATTCTGACTTTTTGGATTCGAATATTTATAATTCATTATGGCCAGACTACGACATATTTATCTCTTTTGAATACCCACTCTAGTTCTAGTGTAGATGATTTATTTTTGATCAGATTAGAGAGAAGATTAGTCAAATTACGCATAAGTTAACTCGGATACCGACCGTAAATCAAAGAAAAAAAAAGATCGTGATCGCTCATGATTACTTTAAGTAACTATACCTTCACTTTTACAAAATATATTTTGATCTTAATAAGTGATAATTTTTGGTATGATCTCTCCTTTTCTTTCAACTAAATTCACCACACATAGAACTCCCAAAAATTATAAATCTTCTCGACATAACTTCATGATAGAATTAAAAAAAAATATATAGAATTATATAATAATTCATACCATAATAAATCAATCAAATGATTTCTTACAATGTTAACATGTCAATAAAAATTAAATTGTTCATGTTTGGATTCATTATTGTCAAATGACCGGGACTTGTTTTTTTTTCCTCATGTGATTTTGTTTTTTTTTTGGGAAGCAAAGGAGGAGTAGGCATGCATTGACCAAAAAAAGTAGTCCTTTGAATGCTTAATTAATTCTTCGGTCTTGGCCTTTGAATGCGTTGAGAGTTTACTGGCGGAGATTATATGGTATGTTTCCCAAGCACCTGCGGACGACGGCAAGGACTTGAATTTAACAACGCGGATATGACTGTCACCTCTCGTCTACCCCCTCATCCCTCTTGGACACGTTCATCGACAACATTTATCTACTGCAAAGTTCATGTTCCATGTGTCACATAGGAGTAATATTATTTGGATTTAAAATATTGATCTAATTTGTTGATAGAATGATGTGGCTATAGTAGAATCATTGGATCAACACCAAGTTCCAATGTTTGATGATCCTCACAGTCAATCCAAAGGTCATAGTGAATTAGGTCAACAAATTAGGTCAGTTAAATTAGATCTAAATAGCATTGCCCTATGTTTAGACATGTCAATGGATTAATATTGATCTAAACTCAAATCTAATTAGTCGGATATGGTTTCATATTTTTTATTGATTATTCAAATTTGAATCTGATATCTTATATTTCACGAATTCAAATTTTGGTATACTTATATCTGATCTGATTATGATCCGATTCAAAATATTTATAAACCGTCTCTGAAGGCACGATAAAATATAAAATTCTAAAGTTCAAAAAATTGATTCCACTATATATCAAATTTAAAATTAAATTTTTTGCTTACATCATTTAAAATTAATTTCTACCTATTATTTTCTTAAAAATAACTTCAAAATTTTTTAAAAATGCATAACTCGATAAATTTTGTTAACATGTGTACACTATCATGTATGAATAATATATGAAATCAAAGTTGTGTTAAACTACAAATTAACTAAATATTAATTGATTAAAATGTGATAAATCTGAGTGATGTGATTTTTTTTAGGGAAAAATGTATAGGGGATAACATTCAAGTTGTTCACTGATTTACTATATAGATTTTTGTATAACTATTAAAAAAAAGAAGTGATTATTTGAATAAATTTATTTAAAATTTAGATGTAAATTGTTAAAAAATTAGTTAAATTAAGTTACTTGAATTAGATTGGATTTCGAATTATTAATAGATTCGAATATGAACCATGAAAATAAAATTCATCAAATTATCAGATCGAATTCACCAAAATATCTCTAGTTATTTGTTAGTGTTAAACAATAAGTTGGGAGCTCGTTGTATGACATAGATGTATTGGGTGCTTTCAATTTTTGAACATATATAATATCAAGGATCGAAATATCATATCAGTGTGTTGAAAATGAAAAATTCCAGAGTTTCAAAAGAAATACGAATGAATGTTAATCCAATAAACATACTCAATCAATTAATTATTAAGTTTTTATTTATAAATAAAATAATTTTATTTATAACTCAATAAACATGCTCAGTCAATTAATTATTAAGTTTTTTTTATAAATAAAAGAATTTTATTTATGTTTTCAGTCGTTTCTACATGTTTTCATATTTTTGTTATGTTTCTATTTCATTTTCGAGCTGACCGAAATAATATTTCAATACTTGTATAATGTACCAATATTAGAGTTTTAAAATTGGTGTCATCGTACATAAATATTAGTTGCTCCTATGCACAAAGACAAAAACTCTTATTGAGCCATGCAGAATTAATTGTGTGTCATTTTGTTTAACTCATTGGTAGTTGAACTTGCTGACAAATAAAGGTGGGACTATTGAAAAATTAATAACAAAATTCAAATCTTATAACCATCGCTAAAGCAAAATAGATTAGTCTGACCATCCAAATATTTAGTGTGGGTTTTTCTTTTCTAAATGGATTAACTGACATGGGTTATTAGTATTTTTTTTAGAGCAAGGCAACATGGACTTAAAAACTAGATTTGATAATTACAACAATTGATTTCAGTGTAGGTTCCAACATTTATTAGGACCTACTATTTATTCAATGATTGAGATTATCAAGTCTAGTTTTTAAGTCCATCTAACATTACTCTTTTTTTTTTAATTTTTAAACGAAGACTACAATTGATGGTAAACTTACAAAAACAGATATATAGTTTTGTCAATTAATGAATCAGATTTTAATCAGAATTTGATCTCAATTCAAATTTAATTCCTTGGATACGGATTAAAATTCCATTCTATTAATTTGGGTACGATCGCAATCCATTTGGATTTGTAAAATTGAATTTGGCTATATCTATTAAACTCGTAAGAATCTCATCCGACTTCCTTATATATATTAGTGACGACCCTATGCAATGCATGAAATTTGTACCTCATCACCCTTTATTATTTCTTACACTATCATCTCTTCTCTTGTGTCACACCATTTAAGGAGTAAATAATTATAAAAAATTTGGGGTGTTGAAATGAAATTTGATTTAATGTATTAAAACGAATATAAATTCTAAGAACACAAGGAAGGAAGATCTCTCAAAGTCTCTCACATCTAATTTGTTTGCTATATAATATAGTACTAGCAACAACTCCATACGATATACGAAACTTGCACACATTTCCTTCCCTACCCGTCCTCCTACCCCTTCTTTTGTTTTTTCCTTCTTGTTATCATACTATTTGAAAAGTTGAATAAAAAATTATGAAAAATTAAGATGATAAAAATATTATGAAAAGTTAGCGTGATAAAAAATATGTTATCCAAAAATTTTAAATTAGTGGCTTGTTTTTTATAAAACTTTGGTGGCGGCCCTTTGGGCAAGGATAAGGTTGTTCTATTGTGACCTGAGAGTCACGAATTCGAGTCGTGAAAATAGTTTTTTTGCTTACAGGGGTAAGGAAGTGTACATCGAACCCTCCTCTGACATTGTAATGGCAAAAGTCTCATGTACTTATTACATCTAACCCTCCTCAGACACTGTAATGACGAAATTCTCTTACACTAGGTATACCCCTTGAAGAATGGTAGTTAATTAGTGATCTAAAAAGGAAGTTACATGCAACAGTGGTGTTTCTGACTAGCACGGTTCTGTGCAGATTTGGGAGAAAAAACAACAATATCATTTTTCTGTGATGAACTACACCAACATACGAGGTAAAAGATATACAATTCAATTCATGCTTTTTAATTCTTCTGTCATGACTTTGCAAAATACACACAAACACATCACCTTACTTTTGACGCATGAAAAAAATATAAAGAATAAAGAATGAAAGCACAGTTTGCTTCTATTTTATCTAAGTAATTTACAGCTCCGTCTCTCTCTCACTTTTCCAAGGTCCCGTCACATTGTCAATGAGCACTGCCTTTGTTGATCTACTTTTCATCATCAGTAGCAACACCAGACGGAACCATGAGAAATGGATAGGCGCCACCAGCAGCGGCAGGAGGAGGATGGGTTGCAATAAGATGACTCGCGAAGTTCTTTTGCTTTAATGTACAAGGACTACCACCACTCCCGGGGATGTAGGTGCACCCATTGGATCCAGGAGGACTCTTCTGCAGAGATTGCAACAGAAGATTGTTGTTTTTCATCTCTTGCAATACTCTACTGGCTTCGTATGGTTTGATGGTTAAAAGCAAAACTATTGCTACAATGGCTGAAACTAAAGTTACAGATCTCATGATTTGTTTGCAAAGAAAATATGGGTGAATAACGAAAGGATATGGTAATCATAACGAAAGGCATGGCTATATTTATACCCTTATACTGTTGTTTGAATTTCACAAATTTTTTGTTTTGATGGAGGTTTGTTGGCTGTTGACTGGTATGGTCTACAAAAAAGCTTGTAAATTGAATGGGTCATAGCGGAAGAAACTAGTTTGGGTACTTAGAATATGTAGTCCTAAACTTTGGTTTGGGTACTGAGAATATGTTGTCCTAAACTATGTTTTTGGTACTTTAGAATATGTAGAGATGCGTTTACTTTGAATAGAACTTTGAATGGTTGAAGTTCTGAAATAGACGATTCAACTTTTGAAGTTTTGCTGTTGATGTTTTGCCAAGGCTTTACGCGACATACATGATAATAACAAGTCCAATTCGATACCGTGGACAACAGGATACCACTACAATGCCGTTGGCCTATTTTTGGGTATGATACCGAAAAATAGGTTGGGTTGTATATGTAACACGTGGCTCTTTAAAATTCTTTAAAACAGATGAAATCGGTTGTTCTCAAAAAATAATACCTAGCCAAAAAGTTTTCCATTTTATCCTCTCAACTATTTGATTGGTTTTAAGTTGTCTAAATTATTAATCCAATTTATTAATATAGTTATATATTTAAGGGAAAATTATTTTACTTTGTCCCTATGTATTTTCTCTTCAAAAAAATAATAGACATTTCTAATTAGATAATGTGGAATAAAAATATTATTTAAAGGTGAAATATAAGGAACAAAATAAAAATATTATTATACTTCAGGGGTGTCAGTGTAATTTACTAAATGAATTAAGACCGTTCGTTGGAATAAGCGACTGATCCTGGTGTAGTATTATAACTTAATCCTTTTTTATATTATACTTTTATCTTTTAATATTATATTTTTGACCTTTTGATATTACACTTTTAACCTTTGATATTATAATTAGATTTCCTCTCCACATCCAATGCACCAAATAAAGAGAGGGTCTCATTCTGGCTAATCATGCCCAGAAACTGAAGGAATTCTCAGAAATCCTAAGGCAGCATAGAAATTGAAAGTACTGGCAGTCGCAGCAAAAACAGAGATATGAAATTTGGATTCAGCAATGGATTGAATTATAACTTTTTAGAGTGGGTTCTAAGTGTTGAAGGAGGGGTTCCAACTTTGTGGGTAGGAGTTCTAATTTTTTGGATAGAGGTTTCAACTTTGGGGGGTAAAAGTTTCAATTTTTTGGGAGGTTTCAACTTTTTTGAATTAAATTATTATTTTTTGGGCTAGGTTTTAACAGTTGAGGGAGAGGTTCCGACATTTTTTGGGGTGAGTTTCAACTTTTTTGTGTAGGGTACCAACTTTTTTGGTAGAGTTCCAACTATTGGAGGGAGAGGTTCTAACTTTTTTGGAGGTTCCAACTCGTGAGAGTAGAGGTTTCAACTTTTTGGATGAGTTTTCAATTTTTTGTAACTTTTTTGCTAGAGGTATAAATTCTTTAAATTAACATTTAAATTAATTATTTAACATTCAATTCTTCAAATCAATACTAAACTAACATTCAATTCATCAAATTAACACAAAATTAATATTCAATTCATTAAATTCGCATTCAATTTTATCTAATAAACATTTAATTCATCAAATTAACCTAATATTCAATTCCGTCCAATAAAAATTTAATTCATCCAATTTACACTCAATTCATCAAATTAACATCCAAAATCATCTAATAAAAATTCAATTTATCAAACCAACACCAATGTAATATAAAAATTCATTCAATAAATATTTAATTCATCAAATCAACCCCAAATTAATGTATAATAAACATTCAATTCATTCAATTAGCATTTAAATTAACCATTTAAAATTAAATTCATCAATTCAAGGTTCAATTTCATCCAATTAATATTCAATTCTTCAAATTAACACTAAATTAACTTTCAATTCATGAAATTAACACAACATTAATATTCAATTCATCAAATTCAAATTCAATTTCATCTAATAATTAATTAATTCTTCAAATTAACTTAACATTCAATTTCATCAAATAAATATTCAGTTCATCAAATTAATAGTAAACTAACATTCAATTCATCCAATTTATATTCAAAATCATCTAATTAACACTCAATTCATCAAATTAACATCCAAAATCATCTAATAAATTTCAATTTATCAAACCAACACCAATGTAATGTAGAAATTTATCGAATAAACATTTAATTCATCAAATCAATACCAAATTAACATTCAATTTAATAAATTAATATTTCGTTTCGTATAATAAACATTCAATTCATTAAATTAACATCAAATTAACAATTAATTCATCAAATCAATACCAAATTAACATTCAATTCATCAAACTAACACTCAATTAATATAAATTGTATGGATTGAATATATATATTTGGTATTGATTTCATCAATTGAACATAAATTTGGTGTTAATTTGACAAATGAATATGATTTGGATGAATTTAATGTTAATAGCTGAATTTAAATATTAATTTTATTAATTGAATATTTATTAGATCAAATGTAATGTGAATTTAGCGTTGAGTTAATGAATTAAATGTTTATTTAATTCATCAAATCAGTATCAAATTAATATTCAATTCAGCAAATTAACATTCAATTTCATCTAATAACATTTAATATTCAATTCATCAAATTTATACCAAATACACATTCAATTACATCAAATAAACATTCAATTCATCATATTAACATCAAATTAAGATTCAATTCATCCAATTTATATTCAAATTCATGCAATTAACACTTAATTTATCAAATTAACATCCGAAATCATTCAATAAATATTCAATTTAACAAATCAACATCAAAGTAACATGCAATTTCATCAAATTAATACTCAATTCATCAAATTTACATCAAATTAACATTTAATTCTTCAAATCGATATTTAATTTTACCTAATAAACATTTAATTCAATTTATATTCAAATTCATTCAATTAACGTTCAATTCATAAAATTAGCATCGAAAATCTTCTAATAACGATTCAATTTAACAAATTAACGCCAAAGTAACATTCAATTTCATCCAATAAATATTTAATTTTTCAAATAAAAAATAAATTAACATTCAATTCTTCAAATCAACATTCAATTTCATCTAATAAACATTTAATTCATCAACGTAACATACAAACACATCCAATTAATATTCAATTCATAAAATTAACACAAAATAAACATTCAATTCATCTAATTTATATTCAAATTCATTAAATTAACACTCAATTTATCAAATTAGCATAAAAAATCATCCGATAAAGGTTCAATTTAACAAATCAACATCAAAGTAACATACAATTTCATTCAATAAACATTTAATTCATCAAATCAATTCTAAATTAATATTCAATTCAACAAATTATTATTCAATTTTATCAAATAAACATTCAATTCATCATATTAACATCAAATTAAAATTCAATTCATCCAATTAATATTTAATTCATTAAATTAACATTCAATTCTTCAAATCAACACCAAACTGACATTTAATTCCCTCAAATTAATACAAAATTAATATTCAATTCATTAAATTCGTATTCAATTCAATCTAATAAACATTTAATTCATCAAATTAACCTAACATTCAATTTCATCCAATATATATTCAAATTTGTCCAATTTACACTCATTTCATGAAATAAGCATTCAAAATCATCTAATAAAAATTCAATTTATCAAACCAACACCAAAGTAATATAAAAATTCATTGACTAAATATTTAATTCATCAAATCAACACCAAATTAACATTCAATTAAACAAATTAACATTCCATTTCGTATAATAAACATTCAATTCATTAAATTAACTATTTAAAATTAAATTCATCAAATTAAAATTCAATTTCATTCAATTAATATTCAAATCATCAAATTAATACCAAATTAATATTCAATTATTCAAATTAACACTAAATTAACTTTCAATTCATCAAATTAACACAAAATTAATATTTAATTCATCAAATTCACATTCAATTCCATCTAATAAATAATTAATTCATCAAATTAATACTAAATTAACATTCAATTCTTCCAATTTATATTCAAAATCATCAAATTAACACTCAATTCATCAGATTAACATTCAAAATCATCTAATAAAATTCAATTTATCAAACCAACACCAATGTAATATATAAATTTATCAAATAAACATTTAATTCATCAAATCAACACCAAATTAACATTCAATTCAATAAATTAACTTTTTGTTTTGTATAATAAACATTCAATTCATTAAATTAACACCAAATTAACATTCAATTCATCAAATCAATACTCAATTAACATTCAATTCATCAAATCAATACCCAATTAACATTCAATTCATCAAACTAATACCAAATTAATATCAATTGTATGAATTGTATATATATTTGGTATTGAATTCATCAATTGAACATATATTTGATATTAATTTGACGAATGAATATGTATTGGATGAATTTAATGTTAATAGTTAAATTTAAATGTTAATTTTATTAATTGAATGTTTATTAGATGAAATGGAATGTTAATTTAGCGTTGAGTTACTGAATTAAATGTTTATTTGATTAATTTTCATATTACTTTGGTGTTGATTTCATAAATTAAATTTTTATTGGATTATTTTGGATGTTAATTTTGATAAATTGAGTGTTAATTTGATGAATTAAATGTCGATTTAGTGTTGATTTGATGAATTGAATATTAATTGGATGAATTAAATGTTAATTTGGTATTAATTTGCTGAAATTGAATGTTATATTTTGTGTTGGGTTACATCAAACATTGTAATTTGGTGTTAAACCAATGGTTCCAATGAACCCACGTCATTACGTCATCAAATTATGTCAAAGTTTTAGGTATAAATAGCATTTTCTGTGTTAGTTTTCTTTTTTATTTCCTTTTCTTTTTCCAAGTTATTTCTATGTTATATGCACAAATAATTTGTGTTTCAGTCAACGTAACATGTGGAAGACAATCTGTCTGATTAAGGAATCCTAGATCTTGCATATTCAATTCACATTTATGGACTTTCTATGTTTTTCCACCATGTCTGAATGTCCAGATTCATGAACAACTTTGGACAATGATTTTACTTTTATTTATTTTGATGCTTGTGATACCTATATGTATGCATAAGTACTCACATTTTCTATTTTATTTTTTATCTGAAGGCCTTATACATTGCTCTGCATATGCATTTCAAACAATTAACATGCATAAGGCCCATCAATTTCAAATTCTTTATCTGCGCATAGCCTATTCCAGTTTTCGCATGGTTCATTTGTTCCTGTTGCATGTCTATCAGGTGATTCTTTTGAACATGTTGGTTCTGTACTTGTGAATTTTACAAAAAAGGAAGCAGGGAGAAAGCTTATATTGGACCCTAAAAGAGGACTCTTGAAGCAGATCATAAGACAATTTGATTCAACAAACACATTGCGAAAGAAGGCGGTATGTATCACAGATTCCACCAAATTAGTAATTGATTTGGGATGGTTTTCGGTGCTTCTTGAATGCTATACCACCTTCTTTCATGTATGAAAGAGAGTTGAGTTTTGTTGCAAGCATGCTTTAGAACTATCAATAGATTGATAAGAAAAATTTAGGGTTAATTGCATTGGAGGTCCTCAAAGTATGGAGTTTGTCTCATTTTGGTCCCCAATGTTTCAATTGTATCATTTTAGTCCCTGAAGTATTTAATATGTTTATATATGGTCCTTCAAGCAGACAACGTCCAAATTGACAACGATTTCTTATCATAAACTTGTCACGTAATACCTAAATATGGGCAAAAAATAATTTTGATAGATTTGAAACAAAATTTGGGTAGCTCTTGAGAGAAAATGTGTAATATGGGTAGCTTTTGACCAAAATTTGGATAGCTTATTATCAAACTGTATAATTTAGGTAGCTATTTAACCAAAATTTGAGTAAAAATTTGGTCAAGAATCATCCAAATTATTTTTTTATCCATATTTAAGTATCATGTTACAAGTTTATGATAAAAAAATGTTAGCAATCTAGACGCTATCTGCTTGAGAGACCATATAAAAACATATTCAATACTTCAGAGACCAAAATAATACAATTAAACTATTGGGGACCAAAATGAGACAAACCCCACACTTTGGGGACCTTAAGTGCAATTAATCTAAAAATTTATATTCTTCTGCATGCGTTTTATAGCACATTTCTATTGCCTATGACGTGGGCTCCATTGAGATCGTATTAGTTAGACAATAGGAATGTTACCAGTGAAATTGACATTGTCTAAGATTAGGTGATGTGTGCGAAGCAAGGAGGAAGAAGAAAGCACTATTTGGTGTTCTGGTTTCCATTTGCGTACCTTTGTTTTGCATTTGTGAGAGCTATTTATACCTCTATGGAAGTAATTATTGCGGACAGGTGGGTCCCTACGAGAGGAAGCCCCTCATTGGTCCTTTTGGAAGACAGCATGTGGAGCACAATCCTAGGATAGAGTGCCTTTTTTGTCACATGAAAAGAAATCTCTACATTTAATGCACGGATTACCGAGCATGTAATGCACTCCTCCCTGAGTCCGCCGAGCAATAAATGTGTCACATCTTTCTAAGGGATCATTTAATGTCCTTTGTTGTGGTTGTGCATGCGCTGTGACATATACGTCATTTGTCATCTAAGAGGTCACGTCGTCTGAGCTTTGTATTGCGTGGTGTAACACTTCAAGATTCTCCTTGGACGACATTACTATTTAAATCATTCATATCATGAGAGCAACTAATAAAATCCATAAATACAGAAAGTTTCATTCATCAAACATAGTGTCTACATTATCATCCAAAAGAATATGTCAAATTATGACAGTTACATCCCAAAATCAAGTGTTGTCATGCAGCGGAATAAACGTAATATTGTTCCAATAATGTTTCAAAATATATCTTCTAGTATATGACATAAATAGAGTCACTTTAGACCATCCCCTCAGGATCCACACTTCCATCCACTTGAGCTCCCCAAGCTATCTGCTCATCAACTCCAAGTTTTTTCTCTAAACTGAAATCTGAGAATAAATATTGTTTGTAAGGGGGTGAGTACTAAGCTTTGTAGCAACATCCTCCCAAACTCGAACAGATTTTAAAAATATATAAAATAGTTCGGTCTCATTTTCTAAAATATCGTATATAACTTTGAAATAAAATAGTGACATTTAAACAGATCTCAAGTTAACGCAATAACAATAAATTAAATGAAGAGTAAAACCAAGTTACAGTTAATAAGCTATTTCAAATGCCACACCATTTTCAACAAGTTCTGGTGGAATCTCATACTTCCAATAAACTCTTGGAGAAATCATATACCATTAGCCACAATCAACCATTTTCAACAATGAACCATAACCCACAATTTTTATATTTGCATCTCAGGTATTATGTAAGATCTTGCATGAATACACACATTGAGAATATTCTGCCCTCCCCATACACACACTCATCCTCGCAAGGATATCATCTTTAGGAAGGGCTTGTACCATCACAATGACAGTGACGAAATCCAACCTAAGAATTGTATACTAATCCCTAGCCATGGTACCCGTGAGCGAATAGTGGTTTAGTCCTCGCAAGGAACCAACCCCACTACGAGCGATAGGGAATGTTCAAACCCGCATAGAGTAGGAAATACATCTATCCCATTCTACGATATCCGGTCAACTGTCACTCATGTTCATCCAAACATCCATACGAGAGATACAATACCAACCAATTTCTCAAATCATAAGTATTTGAAAAATCCCAAATTCCATAGATATTTTTCCATATAACAACTCAAGAGAAATAAACAAGAGATCATCAAAAGATATAGTTTTATTGTTCCAACAAAACACTAGAATTTTTGAAAGCAAGAACAATTGAATATCAAGTAGAGAAATCCAGAACAAATGATTTATCTAGTAGAGCGATCAAGAACCATGAATATCATGTAGTGAAATCAAGAACCAATGATTTATCAAGTAGAGAGATCAAGAACAGCGAACATCAAGTAGAGAAATCAATAATAAATTATTTATCAATTAGAGAGATCAAGAACAATGAATATCAAGTAGAGAACTCAATAACATATGATTTATCAAGTAGGGAGATCAAGAACAATGAATATCAAGTAGAGAAATCCATACTTCTTGAAAAACTAGAGTTTGGATGTCAAGAACAAATGTTTTATGACAATCAATCTATACTTCCGTCAAAACATAGTAAGATTGCAAGAAAGATCAAGAAACAAAGATTCCATAACAAATATATATGATTTAAGAGTCAAAACATATTTATGTATAAGCCCTAGCATCATGAACAAGAGTGGAAGAAAACCCCTACTTTCTTCTTCCTTAGAATTCTTGAAAAACGCAAAAGGCAAGAGAACCATTGCTATTGAAACAAAGAAAGGAACAAAATACATCCAAGATATTTTGTTAGTACCGGACTTGGAACAAAATTTGTTAAGTGTTGGTCAACTTGTAGAGCTTGGGTACTTTGTGGTGTTTGAGGATAACTCTTGCATGATCTATGATTGTGGGGAGAAAAAATAATTTATAGCAAAAATTGAGATGAAGAAAAAAAGAAATTTTCCTCTCATTTTTTGGTATTCAAACAATGTTTCTTTGAAGATGGAAGTTGTTGATGATTCTTGGCTTTGTCATAAAAGATTTGGGCACTTGAACTTTTAAAGCTTGAAGATCCTACAACAAAAGAATATGATTTATGGATTTCCATCTATACAAGAAGTTAAAAAAGTTTGTGAATGATGTGCACTTGGAAAGCATCATCGAGATCTTTTTCTAAAAGAAAAAGTTTGGAGAGCTAAATCACCATTAGAGTTTGTTCACACCGATGTATAGGGACCATCAAGAACACTTTCTTATGGAGGTAACAAATACTTCATAATCTTTGTTGATGATTTTTCAAGAATGACTTGGGTTTATTTTATGAGACAAAAATCTGAAAATTTTCAAGTATTTAAGAAGTTCCAAAAGTTTGTTGAAAGACAAAGTGGATACTACATTAAGTTGTTGAGAAGTGATAGAGGTGGTGAGTACAACTCTAATGAATTTAATAAGTTTAGTGAAGACATTGGTATGGAAAGGTAATTGACGGTTGGGTATACTCCACAAAAAATGGAGTGGCCAAATGAAAGAATAGAACCATTGTTGAGATGGCTAAATCGATGGTTAATGAGAAGGATTTACCTAAATCATTTTGGGCCGAAGCGGTATACACGATAGTTTACTTGATGAATAGATGTCCAACAAAAGCTTTGGAAAACCAAACTCCAATTGAAGCTTGGTGTGGGTGGAAGCCGTCAGTAAATCACTTGAAGGTTTTTGAGTGCATTTGTTTTGCATATGTTCCTAAAGAAGTGAGGTACAAGTTTGATGAAAATAGTGAAAAATGTATTTTTGTAGGTTATAGCTCTAAATCAAAGGGTTATAGACTCTTTAATTTGAAGAGAAATAAACTGATTATTTGTAGAGATGTTCTCTTTAATGAGAAGGACTCTTGGAATTGGAAAGAAAAGAATGTTCAAATCAAGTGGTTGTAGCAAATCAAGATTATGGAAGCTTTGAGCATTAAAATGAAAATGAAGAAGTTGAAGTTCTACCACAAATGTCTCCAACACCCAACTTTCATTCATCTCCTTCTACTCCTTCAAGTTCAAGCACTTTATCTCCAAGTTCAACTCCAAGGAAAATGAGAAGTCTTAGTGATATGTATGCTAGATACAATTTTTGTATGGTTGAAGCCGAAAGTTTTGAAGAAGCAATCAAAGAAAATGCTTGGAAGAAAGCAATGGAAGATGCAAATTGTGTGATTGAGAAAATAGCACTTGGGAGTTGGTGGAAAAACCAAAGAATAAAGAGGTCATTGGGGGGAAGTGGATTTACAAAACGAAACTTAATCCGGATGGTTCAATTCAAAAGAATAAAGCAAGGCTTGTAGCAAAGAGGTATTCACAACAACCCGGTGTCGATTACCAAGAGACTTTTATTCCGGTTGTTCAACTTGATACAATAAGGCTTCTTATTGCTCTTGCTTCACAAAGGGGCTGGTTTCTTCATCAATTAGATATAAAATCAGCGTTCTTGAATGGTGTGTCAAAAGAAAAATTTTATGTAGAGAAATCTCAAGGTTTTGCAGTCAATGGTGAAGAAGGAAAAGTGTACAAGCTAAAAAAGGCTTTGTACGAGCTGAAACAAGCACCTCAAGCATGGTATAGTGAGATTGATTCCTATTTCAATGCAAAGGAATTTCAAAGAAGTAAAAGTGAGCCAACTTTGTACATCAAAATGCAAGGTAATACCGGTATTCTCATTGTATCTCTATATGTTGATGACTTGGTTTTTACCGGGACCAACCAAAAAATGATTGAATATTTCAAAAGTGAGATGATGAAAAGATATGAAATGAGTGATTTGGGACTTCTACATTATTTCTTGGGCATTGAAATTTATCAACAAGAAGATGAAGTTTTTATTTTCCAAAGAAAGTATGCAAAAACTGTTCTTAAAAAATTTAGAATGAGAATTGCAAATCGGTGGCTATACCTTAGGTTGTGAATGAAAAGTTGTTCAAAGATGATGGTACTAAAGAAGTTGAAGCATCTTGTTATAGAAGCTTGGTTGGTAGTCTTTTGTACTTGAAAGTTATAAGGTCGGACATCATGTATGCTATAAGTTTGTTATCTCGGTTTATGCACAAACCAAGACAAATTCATTTGGGGGCAGCAAAGAGAGTGTTGAGATATATTCAGGGAACACTTGACTTTGGGATTATGTTTGAAAGAAAAGTTGATGTCAAGTTACTTGGATTTTGTGATAGTGATTGGGCCGGAAACATTGACGATATGAGGAGCACTTCGGGCTATGCATTCTCACTTGGTTCCGGTATAATTTCTTGGGTGTCAAAGAAGCAACAAAGTATGGCACAATCATCAGCTGAAGCTGAATATATTTCAGCATCATTGGCTACTTCTCAAGCATTTTGGTTGAGAAGAATCATGGAAGATATTGGTGAAAAGCAAGGTGAAGCAACACCAATTTTATGCAATAATAAATCAGCGATCACCATGACAAAGAATCTCGTCTATCATAGCCGAACTAAGCACATTGCAATCAAGCATCACTTTATTCTAGAAGTCATGGAAGATGAAGAGATTCAAGTCAAATATTGCAAGACCGAAGATCAAGTAGCAAACATTTTTACCAAAGCACTTCTTAAAGATAAGTTCGAGTTTCTAAGAGACATGTTGGGAATACAACAACAAAGCATTAAGGGGAAGTGTTAAAAATAGAATACTAGATAATACTTTGTTGTTAAGTGTATCTAGTTGTCTTGGGAATACAAGGGGTTATGTCTTGGGTCTTGTTATGTGGTTAATGGTCTAGGAAAGTGGTGGTCAAGATGTATCTTGCACCTATATGTATGTTGAAAATATGGAACACATGTATGGAAAAATTATTCCAAAAAGACTAAATTACATTGTCTTTATTTTATCTATCACAAATATACAAAGGCTAAAATTATTAGCCAAGATGGATGCCATTGGAGTTTCATATTTGTTAGTTGTTATGGTTAGTGTTGTGGCTTCTGCCAAGCCATTATCTTCAAACTGAGAGGCCCCAAAAAAGATCAACGACATTGTTAATTTGCAATTAACAGTTGGAGAATTTTTTATCTGCTTGTCTAGTGTTGCGTATTCAACGGTATTTACTGTGCAACCAGATATTCCCTGTATTAGGTGAGCATATGTCTGGGAGACATGAATTGAATGCGGACTTTTTAACTCCTTTGCTGATTCAACTGGCCAAAATGGGTGCAAACAATCTTATTGTCAATGGCTACTCATCAGGTACTTCACCTATCTCAAAAGTTACATAATTCTGATATAGATTCAGATCGTTTGAATTCGTTTTTGAACTGTATAGTGGCAGTCTTAAACACAAAATTGGGACTTGTACTTTGTGATACACTGAAAATAATATTTGTGAGAACATAACGAGACACAAGTAGCAGCAACAATATGAGTAAAGACTTACCTTTCACTTTTTAAAGTTTTTTATTTGTCTTTATCATGTATATAGTTTACAAAGGCAGCATCCTCTTATTTTGTTTCAGTGTACTAACTACTAATATATCCAATACACACAACTAAAATATAAATTAATTAAAAAAAAATTGGTATGCTTTTGTTTTTCTTCAAGTCACAAGTTACATTTACTGTTCTGACTTCTAAATTATTGTCTTGTTGCTTATGGTCACTATTGGCCTTCATTTACGACCGGTGGCCGTGCCACTTGGAACCATGAGTTGTGGGTATGTCGAAGGAGGAGGAGACATTGTGTGACGCGCAAAGTTCTTATTATTGAACTTGCAAGGAGTACCACCGCGTTTGGGGATGTAGGTGCACCCCTTTGTTTGCAGAGACTGTAACACAAAATTTTTGTTTTTCAACCGGTCTCTTTCTTCTCCATCTAAGAGTTTGCATGCTTGGTATGGTTTGGTGCTTAGAAGGAAAACAATTGCTACAATGACTATAACATAACTTAGAGATCTCATCTTGTAGGTAGACTAAGCAAAGAGTGAATAAAAGTATGGTGAATATAAATGCAAAGATATGTCATATTTATACCCATCAAGTCATGTAAATTGTATATACGACTTGAAAAATTTTCATTTTCTTAAGTTTGATAGTAAAGGTTTTGCATATTGACTAATGGGCTTTTGGAAGAAATTAAGAAAGCCTTCAAGCATTACTTTTTTTCACTCTTTGAATGAATATGTATTCCATGAATATCACTTTTTTTTGTTGGTTAGGTTTTTCCTTGATCATTGCATTTGCCCTTTTTTTTTGTCATCATAAAATAATACGAGTAAATATTCAATATAACGGTGATATCATATTAGCACTGGCTTGAATGTCTCAATCCAATAATAAAGTAACAAATAAAGAAATAAACCTCCTTTATTTATATTGAATAGTTATTACATTACATCATGTACGAGTAGTTATAGAAGTTTGTGAGATACAGGTATTTATTTATTTATTATTGAATGATAATGTCACGTGACGATAGTGACATATTAACACGTTTACCTTGAATGTTTTCTTGAATAATACATGTTGATTGGATTTGTTGGGATCTACTATCAAAATTTTTTTTTGACCAGACCTACTATCTATTTAGTAGGTGTCATTGATTAAAACAACAAATCAGATCAACAATTTAAGTTCAAATAATATTATTCTATCATAAAACCTACCATAGAATGAATCATTGAAGCATGTTTTTATTATGGTAAATATGACTTACAATTTTTAGGCACAGAACCTAGGTTAAGGCAGTGACGTGAGGGTGAAAGTACTAGCTCTTTGGGGAAGATAACTACAAAAAGTAAGTACAATCAATGTAGCCTTGATCTTTGAGGGTGTGTTTCCCAATGATTCCTCCCCACGCGCTCTAATTCTTCTTAGACTCTTTGGAACTTGGAGTGGGTCGAACTTGTGAACTGGGCTTAACCTGTTCTTCGGTTGATTTGAGCTTGCTGAATTTATTGGGTCAGGCCCGGTTAGATTTGGGCTCGTCATTTTTCCCCCGTGCCCCAAGCCATGATTGTAACAAAGAGGTTGAGGGCATGAGTGAGCCTCTAGATAGCTAAGAGTTTCTTGCTCCGCACGGTGGTAGCTTCTTCAACCTCTTGCTCCGCTTGTACCTTGTGAGCTCGTTTTCTTATTCTTTCTATGTTATTGTGGTATTGCCACTCGGTCATATGGAATTTTACTCCTTCCCATTAAAGTCCCCATTTCCTTTTAGGACACCATTCTTAGGGTTTCAAGAAGCCAATACTCATAAAACCCTTTAACCCCTTTTTTTCTTGTGGCTTCTTTCCTTGCGATTTTGAAGCTTCCAATGAAGGTGAGGAGAGATTTAGAGAAGAGGGCTTCAATTGAAAGTGCTCCAGGATAAAATCCTTTAATGGAGAGAAGAGGAGTGACCCAAGGTTGAGGAGGAGTAGATAGCATCGTTGGAGCAGGTAAGGAGACTCGACAGTTTGGTATCCTCAGCACGTCGACGCAAGCAAGGCACTAGGCAACGCCCTCTCTCAGGTGGCATGTGGCAATCCTGTGGTGGCGAAGGATGTTAGAGCTATCCAGGCAAGGGGCGACACCTTGAGTGACCATTCCTCTGCAGCGAGAACCATTAGGGCAGTGCCAGCTGGGTTCATGGGCAAAGAGGATGGCGACGCCATCAGCTTTAGCGTAGCAGACCTGGGCAACAGCGTCATTGGGTGTATGTACAATGTTTATGGTGTTGATGCTGCTGTTGGAGTGGGCTGGAATAGGAGCGAGCCAGGCGACGCCAACAAGAGCAGATGCCTGGCTAGGGTATGCCTTGTAGGCGCTGGGCTATGTCAGGCGCTGTGTGCTGGCTTGGGTGGTGCCAAGAGGAGGTTGGGCGTCAGGGTGGGCGACGTTAGGCGTTGTGTGTTGGCTTGGGCGACGCTAGAGAGAGGCTGGGCGACGCCAGACGATGTGTGTTGGCTTGGGCGGCGCCAGGAAGAGGCTGGGCGCCAGATTAGGCGATGCCAAGCATTGTGTGCTAGCTTGGGTGGCGCCAGGAGAAGGCTAGGCTCTGGCGTCGGGCGTCGGGCTAGGGGACGCCAGGCGCTGTGTGCTAGCTTAAGCGGCTTTAGGAGGAGGCTGGGCGCTAGACTGGGTGGCGTCAAGAGGAAGCTGAGCGCTGGCGCTGGCTTGGAATAGGAGGCGACGCCAGAGATGCTATATGGTCTGGGTGACATCAGGGAGGACCTAAGCAAAGCCAAGTGAAGGGAGCTCGCTGGGGTGGCGGCCGGAGTATCAAAAAATCATGAAAAACGCTAAAACTTTGAACGACAACAAATTTCCCCAAAAAATTTTTATTTCTCTCTGAATTTGAGTTTTAAGCACAAATCAATTAAACCGACGGTGGTGGAAAGCTGCATTCTAGCAGGCAACTGTTAGACATTCATGGGCGACAAGTTGGCATTCTGAGTTTTTGCTAGAGAGGGAGACTTTGACGGCTTTCGGCTATGTTAGTTGTTGACCTTGTTTCTGATTAAAGGTGCTCCCGTTGATAAAACAATGATGGAGGTGGAGGCTCTCTATAAATACACCTGATAGATGTACCAAAGAGACATACCTAATAGATGCACCAAAGAGATACACCTAATAGATGCACCAAAGAGATCCAAGTGAAATTCAAAGAGAAACACTAAAATTATACACCTAATTGATGCACAAAATTGATACAAGAAAGTGATACACCTAATAGATGTTCCAAAGAGATACAAGTGAAATCCAAAGAGAAACACTAAAATTATACACCAAATTGATGCACAAAATTGATACAAGAAAGTGTTACATGAAAGAGATACATCAAACAGATACACCAAAATAGAAACACCAAAATGGTACCCCTAATTGATGCATAAAATTGATACAAGAAAATGATATACTAAAAAAGAAATATCAAACAGATACACCAATAAGGTGTATCACAAAAAATCAAAAAAATTGTAATTTCGTACAAAAATCAAATCAAATCGTTTCATATTTAAAAATAAAATAAATTATCAATGAGAAAGTAAGAGAAAATAAAGAGAAAGAGAGTACTAGTGAGAGAACATAGGGGGAGAGAGAGGATAACAGAGGGAGGGAGGGAGGGCAAGAGGTAAGGAGGGGAGAGAGAGAAAAAATAGGGGAGAGAGAGTGAGAGAGTAAGAGAGAGAGAGGGAAAGAAAGACAGAGAAAAAAATATGGAGGGCTTGTAATATAATTGTTCCTAAGAATCAGTTGTTGCAAGAGTTACTCTTGTATAATGAGTTTTTGGTCTTTATCCCTCACAATGCACTCATGCCCAATAAATTTTCATGAGTATCATTTTATTCAAACAAGTCTGTATTTGTGTACTGAATTCTATTTTTTGGTAATAATTCAAAATCGAGTGAAAAACTTGGTATTTTGCCAGGCTAATGCACCTATCCAAATTAAAGGCCGCACTGCCTTAACTATGGTCCTCCTTGTAGTTGGCAGGACCAAGACTTGGCCCCACGGATTATCGAGCTTTCGGACTTTCCCGTGAGTTATTAACTTTGTCTGAGTCTTAATGTTAGCTGACCAATCTATGAGTATGATCATAAATAATACAAAATTGTCCTCTATTAAATTAATAGTAGCGACCACAACCTAAATGGTGGTTTCACTTTGTGACACAGATGAAACTAATAAAGGAATGAGTACCAAAATTCAAATTTGATGATAGCATAAATTATGCTTGAGCCCATTTCACTAAGGTCCATTGATATGAGCCTAAGTTACATGATCTCAACTTGGACCATCCGGTGTTAACTAACCCATTCCAAATCACCAAGTGATATCAAAGCTGTTTAACATCCGTGAAGCCAACTTGCACCTAGTTACTAGGAGAAGAGGAAGAGTTCGACACTATCTTTGGTAGCAAGATACCGCCTCAGTTATGCCATCTCACTGCTTCTAAAAGCTCACATATTTTGCAGATATGATTGTCTCTAACGACCAACTATTCCTCAATTATTCTAACAGAGCGTTAGGACCACACCCTCAAAGAAGAAATAAAAAATCAACCTTATGTAAATAGAAGGGGATGCATTACGGAAATGGGATCGATCCTCACTCTGTGTAATTACTCTCTTCTTCCTCATAAGCAATATAACAAACACCAGAGCAAGAGACTCTATTGACAATGGACTAGCCTAACCATTCAGGTTGGTGAACCACTCACACTCTTGTCTGTTTTTTTTACCGTGGTAGATTTCACAACCGACACACACAATTGTCCTATACACAAAACCCTCTCACTCACTATTTTCTTGCACCATTATCAAATTTTATTTTAGTTGTTGTTTGGTTCTAAAGTTATCCTTTCCCGTTTATCTTACTATCAAGATATATATGGAGAAAGCTTTTGTACATCAAATGGTTTCATCTATAGTTTTAACATTTGCTGAACAAATATTCTGACCTTAACTTTAGACTTGATCAGCTTTAAGGCAAGGATTTGAAATTGGAAGTATAATTTTTTTCAAAGTTGATCGTATGTATGTCCATTTTTCACATTTTTTGGTGCACACACACATATTTCTGGAGATTATGAAGTGAAAAGTGCATATTGTCAACTCCTTTGCTAATTCACCATGCCGAATTGGGTGTAAACAAAGCTTTCTAATGCTCTATGTCTACTGATCATCAGGTACTTCTTCCTGTATCTCAAGTTAATTATCATTATTTTTAAAATAATGCTTTAAATTATGTATTGTAGGTTAACTAGCATACGAATGGCAGCCTTGTCACAAATTCAAACTTTGTAATTTACCTACAGTGAAAAATTTATCTCGTTTAGTCACCAAATAACACAAAAATAATATTTGTAAGCAGCAATATGAGCAAAGACTTGTTGTTCACTTTAAGCTTTTTATTTGTCTTTAATAAGGATACAAATTACAAAGAGAGCATCCCCTTATTCTCTTTTTGTCAATCTATCATCCTAATATATGCAACACACACAAATTAAGTACAAAAATATGTTAATTAAAAAAAAAAAGATTGGTATGGTTCTTCTTTTCTTCAAGTCACAAGTTACATTTGTTGTTCTGAAGTATTGTGATGTGGCTAAGGGTCACTCTTAGCCTTCATTTACAATCGTGGCCGCACCACTTGGAACCATGAGGTGTGGGTATGTTGGAGGAGGAGGAGGAGGAGGAGACGTGGCGTGAAGTGCAAAGTTCTTATTATTGATGCAAGGAGTACCAGGCTTGGGGATGTAGCTGCACCCATTTGACTGTAGAGACTGTAACATGAGATTTTTGTTTTTCAACCAGCCTTTTTCTTCTCCATCTAGCAGTCTGCCTGCTTGGTGTGGTTTGATGCTTAGAATGAAAACAATAGCCACAATGGCTAAAACAACACTTTGAGCTTTCATCTTGTTGGCTGATTAAGCAAAGAATGAAATAAAAGTATGGTGAATAAATAAAATGCAAGGAGATGCTATATTTATGCAAATCAAGTCATCTAAATGTATGACTTGAATTTTTCATGTTATAAGATTGATGGAAGGGTTTTGAATATTGACGGAGAGTTTGACAAGAAAAATGAAAATTTGAATGGGTCAAAAATGAAGAAAACTCTGAATGAATATGAATATTTCTTCACCATCTAAATGAATACGTTTTCCTGGAAAATCAAGCTAGCATGCAATCTTGGCACGAGAAAACTGTTCCAGTTGATTGTCATGATTAAATAAACCTCATTTCTTTAATGGGGATAGTTATTACGATACATGATGTGTTGGTAGTTCTATTTATTTTTTAGCAATGCTACATGGACTTAAAAAGTAGATTTAAAAAATTGACTTGATAATCTCAACTATTGATTTCACTGTAAATCCCAGTATTTATTGGGACCTACTACCTATTCAATGGTTGGGATTATCAAGTCAATTTTTTAAGTCTAGTTTTTAAGTCCATGTAGCATTACTCTTTATTTTTTCATTAATATTTAATGGTGCTATCACCTAAGTACAGTGATATATATATATATATATATATATA
>CM042195.1:2821050-2834848 GCA_023539305.1 Ilex asprella | reverse complement strand
ATATATATATATATATATATATATATATATATTAACATGTTTACCTTAAATATTTTTTCGAATAATACGCATTAACTGGGTTTGTTAGGATCTATTATCAATATTTTTCTTGGACCAAACCTATTATCAATTCAATGGGTGCGATTGATTAAATCAACATTTTAGATTCAAATAATATTATTATATCATAAAAGCCGCCATAGAATGAATCATTGAAGCATGTTTTTATTATGGTAAATATGGCTATATAAAAGAAGAAGGAATGGGTTTTGCCAGTGGTCCGTGAGTGGCTAATTTTTCAATTTGAACATTTGAATATCTTGCATGTTCTGGTCGCAGAGATTATGTTTTGCTGATGCTCCTTCGACTAGTCTTACGTACTGTCAAATTCAACCTCCTTGAGGTACGTCCACAGGTCAGCACACCAGCACGAAAAAGTTTCTACTGTTAGCTTATGATGTACGTCCATAGGTTTCCTGATTTGCAATTAGCTTAAGGAAAGTGCTGGGCGTAGTTATTTACCACAATGCCATAATTTTATATTTTATTACCGATCTATAGTATTTTTAAATTTAATTATCCAACTACGTTATTTTTTAAAAGCAAGGTCGTTCACTATGTTTTTGTTATAAGATGGCAAAGTCAACAATCCCATTTTTGTTAGAAAGTGAAGTCAAAAAGTCCGCTTTTAAATATAAAAAAAATGTTAGATAAATATAAAATTTTTGTGGGCGATGTGGCAAAACAAAAAAACACTGCGATTCTAGGTGTATAGAACAAAGGTACACAAATCCATAAGTAACAAGAGAATAACTCTAAAAAATCTATATTATTCAATAAATAATCCGTATTGCATAAGAGAATATATATAACAACAGTCAAAACCTTAATCGTTCCCATAATAAAGATTAAATCCCTAATTATATGAAAATTGCGAAAACAAAAAATTGCAATCTAATTAATTAACATAAAAACATGTGTCATCTAGAGTCGAACCCATGCAAGTGAGGGTACTGAATTCAAAATCTCTTATAATTTATTATTAATTTTCAAATTCTTTTCAAAAACAGAAAAAACGAGATTTCGATGGTCTAAATGATAGAATTCGACCCAAAATTGAAAGAGCACATGGCAAAACGACAAGTGTTAATCGTTGGTCCGATCCAGATCAAATACCACTTGTCTCAATTAATTTTGTGTTGGGGCCATTTTGCTTTTACTATCACTTTTTTGCCTTTCTTTGGGCCTTGGACGCACGACAAATTTTCTATTCCAAGCAATCAACAGCCACTTGTTCTACATCAATGGGCAACAATGAAACGCTTTTGAGTAAAAGCAAATTACGGAATTATACTTAGTTGAAAGGTGTGTTTAGTAAACATGATTTTTATTTGTGATCACTGCAACTACTGATCATATTTTTTTATTTAAAATCAAGATTGTTAAACTTATTTTTAAACAAAAAAGAGTATCATTGACTCCGTTTTTAAAAGAGTCATAAATCCGTAATTAAATTTAAAAAGTGTCATATTGGGGTAAATAACTCTGGTTGTGCACTATATTTAGATGAAATTTAAACTTCTCAATTTCCTGAGAATCGAACTAAATAAAAATTAGACCTGCAGTAGCTGCCTAACCCCAACCTAGCTATAAGAAGAGACCAATCCTTTCCCCTAGGTTCTTTTTTCTTCATGCGTGTTAGACGGGCCAGTTCATCCCAAGAATGAGCAACTCATAACCTGGCCATTTGACTGACCTTAATTGTTCTTTAGTGAACCATAGTCGTGTTTTCAATTTGATAATTATATATTAAATATAGACTCTTACAGAATTATAAAATTATAAGTTGAGGTTTTAAAGTCAAACTTTGAAAAAAAAAACTATTTGACTGAACTAAAATTCTAAAACTTTAATATATATATTTTTTGGTCAAGAGATATGAAAGATTTAAGACGCTATATATAGACTTCCTTAAAATAAAAATAGACATCCTAAATGGTATTGGTGTAAATAATTCAAAATCAAGTTCAAATTTGTGTATTTTGCCAAACTGATGCACCTAACCAAAAAAGGCGCCAAGGCCTATGACCAATGGTAGGGGTGTTTAAATTTTCGATTATTCAAATACTTTGATCCTATTCGACCTTATCTTACTCTACTGATTGGCTACCGCAAAAAATCAGATACACCAACGAAAAAAATTATGGTGTCTCGCAAAAATTGGGTAAGAATGCGGAATACCCATAAAAAATCTGAATATATATGTGTGTGTGCTAAATTTTTAACATTTTAACACAATTAATGTGTGTAGAAACCACAAATCAAAAACACTATTAATATTTTAAATTTTTAACAATATTGTGTTGGTTAATTGGTAAAGGTTACTTAATTGAATTATTAAAATGATCCAAAAAATAATAACTAAAAAATATTGTATTCACCTGATTTTCTACCCTACCTGATTGTTTTGAACGGAATTCATGTAAAAATAGTATACTTGATCAGATGGGGTAGGCCAAGAAAATTACTTCTACAAAATATTGGATAAGAATATAAAATACCATAATTTCTAGTCGTATCCAATAGATTGTCGAACTTTCGGACCTTCCCGTGAGCCATTAAAGTTTGTGAGATTTGACGAAAGGTACATATTCTCGCACTTTTAAGACAAAATGTCTAACTTTGACACTTTTAAGGTGAGTGGTCTATAAAATACACAGTTCAATAAAAATATTTTTAATGAATGGAATTATTTAAAAACTTTTACCATATCTCATTCTTACATTTATTAAAACTACAATCATTATCCCACTGTTATTTATCGTCCTCGCCACCACCACTAACAGTGAGTTCCACAATAGCGAACTAAAAGTATTCTCCCCCTCATAAAATTTAGATGAGATTTGATTGTGTTTTTATAAAATTTCTAAAAGATTTTTATTTAGATTGACGAATTTTGGATGATATTACTAATTTGATTTTGTAAACTAAAAATAGTGAACTTAAGACAATGAACTTAAACAGTGAACTAAAAACAGTCACACTCTCTCTTTTTATTGTATGATTATAAATAATACAAAAATTTTCCTCTATTAAAGTAATAATAATGACCAACTTCTACTTTGTGACACATGGAACTCATAAGGAATGAGTACCAATATTCCGTTGAGTTTTTTTTTTTGGAGGGTGATACCTAAATCCAATAGGATTCCAAAAAAAATTCACTCGTCAATTTATTTTTGAATTAAGCTCTTGTTAAAAAGTCAAAATAACAGTTATAACTAACGTCCTTTAAAATTGCAAAAAATAACAACAATATCATCACGTAATTAAAAACCTTATTTTAAAAATCTATGTCATTATAATATATCTTCTTTTCCAAAATACAAATAGTCAGATAAGTACACTAAAAAAATGACATATATCTAATTAATGTACCCATTAACTGGATGTGTGAAGGTACACTAAGTTACATTTTTTAATAGCGGTTGCATTCAATGTATCTTTGCAACTGGTATACTGAGATGAGACGTCTGGGCAGACATCTATTCGATTAACTACGAAATTAATACCCTAATAAATATACATTTAAAACTTTTCATCTATCCCATGAAAAATACCTCTATAGATAGCATGTCTAAACTTCAAAACAAAAACAGAGAAAAAAAAATGAAACAAATAAGGCAGCAAAGAACACAAATCAACTTACAAATGCTTTGAGGGTTTTTGGACGACGCCCACACAAAACAGGACTGCATGCAAGTGGAAATCGACCACTAGGAATCGAACTCTACATGTTCAAAAAACTAAAAAAAAATAGTGGAAGAAAATGGCTAAGTCCTTCAACCAAAAATTGCAAACTAAGAAGAAGAAGACAAAGAAACTTGAGGCAGAGTTAAAGGACCTCCATACATGATCTTTTGTTTTTTAATATGAATCACATGTAATCACCCCTTCATGAATGAAATATAATATTTAGTTTTAAATATGTGTACCTATGATAATTTAATTTTTGTGTACCTAAAATAACATGTATAGAGATTGGTTTTAAGTGTGTACCTGTATAGTTGTTGATTCAAGGTACGTTAATTAGAGGCAGTTTTTTAAACCCACGCCATTTGAAATTCAAAAAATATGTGCATAAATTAAACAATTTTCATCCAAAAGCATAATCTGTTTACATTAAAAAAAATAGAAAATAAAAAAAAAAACCTCCCTTACCCTCTCTCGCATTCAACATTGAATATATTGTGTACATTTGAAAACCATTAGTCATACAGGTACTTTCTCAAAACTCTATCATAAGTAGATACATTGTGAATGTACCTAGGCATTAGCACAAGACATTGTCTTCCATTCGACACAATGGATTGTGCTAGTGCATAGGTACATAAATGGGAAAATAGGTACATAAACGAAAACAAAAAATTTTCAACAATCATTACATATCCATCCTCAGCAAAACAAATAATTCAATATGAAAGGTAATCACACTCACCAAAAAAAATCATTATTAAATGCACAACAAAGTGCATGAAGATAAGATACACACCAGACAAGCAATTAATATGTACATTTTAAACATAGGTACAAAATAATGTCATATAAGATGAACAACATATATATCACTAAATTACATTATATAAACATATACATCCACGAAATAGGTACATTATTATTATTTAATTGAGAAAAATATACATATATACTATTATAGGTACATAAGTACATATAACTTAACTGTTGCGATCAAATTTACGTACCTACCAAGTTTACACTTAGGATACACCACCATTATATTCCAAATTGCTTAGTTCAAATATTTGAAATTCAAAACTACTATACAAACACCACAAGATATTCAATAAAAAATGCATAAAAAGAAAATTAATTGTAATATAGGCTGAAATCATGTGATGATGGCGAAATGGGTAACCAAAACACATTAGCTTTTCAACCGCCCTACCTTAGCGCCCAACCAGGACCGCATATAACTTTTTTTAAAATGTTGGAGGACCTTTTTCAATATTAGAAACCAGGCATGATTAAAATTGATTTACACACTGAATGATGGACCCTAATCTAACTATATATATTCAATTTTGACAATACCATAAATTATGCTTGAGCCCATTTCACAAAGGATATGGGCCTAAGCCATATGGACACAACTTGGTCCATCTAGTGCCAATTAACCCATTTCAAATCATCAAGTGATACTAGAGTAATTCGGCATCCCTAAAGTCGATTCGCACCTAGCAACTGGGAGAAGAGGAAGAGCACGACAAAGAAAACCTATCTTGTGCAGCAAGCCTTCGCCTCAAGATGCCACCTCACTCTTTCTAGAAGCTCATGTTTCAGTAATGGGCGAGTTGATTCTGTGAAATTGGCGATCTGCACCCACGATAACTGTGTTCCACGAATTCCATTTCCTAAAATGGAGATCTTCACGTGCATTAATAATAGAATGGGTCTTTCTAAACGGCGGGCTTGACTCAACCGAAATTGTGAACGAGCTTTTGTTATTCTGCATCTGTAATCTATATCTAATCTTAAATTGTGATTTGAGTCTGATCTGAGAGGCCCATCAAAATCAATACAAGATAATTATCATTATTTCTAATACGCACTTTTTTAAGTTCAAAGGTCAAAGGTATTTATGTTAATTTATGCGTACCTCGACTAATCTCTTCTCTAGCTCGGTCAAAGCTAGACCATCCATGCCGGAATTAGAGTATTCATCAGGAATAAATCCCTCGTGACCTAACCAGGGGCGGCTCAAGTCATTTTGAAGCCGAAAGCGAAAATATTAAATGAATGTCTTTTTATTTTTAGTATTATTTTTTAAAAAAATTAATTTATTTTTAATTTTCTATACGAAATGGAGACAAAAGAAGGATGTGTTTATGTTGTCAAAAAGGAGATTTTAACTTTTTTTTTTTGTTTTTTACCACAAAGAGGGAGATAACGTTTAATTTTAAATTTTGTTTTTGTTTTTTAATTTTTTTTCCGGGGGAGACAGAGAGAGTAAATATGAGTTGACTTTTAAGTTTTTTTTTAATTTTTTTAATTTCTAAGTTTTTAATGTTATGCATTGTATTATAAGCACAAATTATTGAAATAAAAATTTGATTGGATTTAATTTTTTGGGTTTTTTTGTGGGGCTTAAAATTTAATGGATTTAATTTTTTTGTGGGCTAGTGATGTACCTAAAATTATGGGGCCTTCTAAAAATTTGGAGCCTAAAATTCATACTTTTTTTCTATACTATTGGACAGACCCTGGGCCTAACCCAAATAATTGCCAAAATTTGAATTTAAGATCTAAGTTTACATCTTGTCCTTTTTACCACTTGAACTACCCTTTGGAGTTAATATACGATCCTTTAAATTGTGCCTTTTTAGGATAACCAGCATAGGAATGGTAGCCTTGTACACAAATTTTAACTTTGTAATTTATCAGCAAAGTAAATTTTATCTTGTTTAGTCACCAAATAACACAAAATAATATTTGTAACAGCAATATGAGCAAAAGTCTTACTGTTCACTTTAAGCTTTTTATTTGTCTTTAATAGGTATACAAATTACAAAGAAAGCATCCTCTTATTCTCTTTTAGTCAATCTATCATCTTAATAGATGCAATACACACAAATTAAGTAAAAAATATGTAAATTAAAAAAAATTGTTCAAGTCACAAGTTACATTTATTGTTATGACTTTGGAAGTATTGTGATGATTCTAAGGGTCACTCTCGGCCTTCATTCACGACCGCTGGTTGTGCCACTTGGAATGATGCGGTGTGGGTATGCCGGAGGAGGAGGAGACGTGATGTGAACCGCAAAGTTCTTATTATTGAGATGGCAAGGAGTACCAGGCTTGGGGATATAGGTGCACCCATTTGGTCCTCCCGACTGTAGAGATTGTACCACGATCTTTTTGTTTTTCAACCAATCTCTTTCTTCTCCATCTAGCAATCTATTGGCTTGGTATTGTTTGATGCTTGGATGAGAATTGGTGGCAGAGATTATATGGCATGTTTGCCCAAGCAGCTGCGGACGGTGGCAAGGACTTGAATTCAACAATGCGGATATGGCTGTCACCACCCGTACGTCTACCCCTTATCCCCCTGCGACACGTTCATCCCCAACACCTATCTACTGCTGATTCCATGTCCCTTGTATGATGTGAAAGAGTGTTACCAGACCGACATATGTTTTTCGACATTGTATCTCTATTTTTGGCAAATGAAAATGTGTCACATGTGTGTAGGCATGTCAATGCATCAAATTTTAATCTATGCCCGAACCCAAATAGATGAATATGGATTTTTTTTTTGTAATTATCTGTATTCGAATCTAATATTTTATATTTTGTGGATTCTGATTTGGATATACTTACATCTGATCTGATTTTAAATATTTATATATTTTTTGTATAAATATTAAACAAAATTAAGCGATTACTTGAAGAAATTTAGTTCAAATTCATAATTAATTTGTTAAAATTTATTTAAATTAAGTTATTCGGATCTACTGCAAACTAACCCATTTCAGATCACCAATGTTGGACTACAAGCAGATTATAGTAATTAAAATTTGATTTTTGGTCAACTGTGAGCCTAAATTAAAGTGGGACTCATTGTTTCGAGTAAACTTTATGAGTTCGTGTTCTACTACGTGATGAAAATAATGTAGTATATTTACCTGTTTAAATCGAGTAAGAAATGAATGAGAAAATAAGTTCTAAACTGACCCTCTTGAAATAAAAAAAATAGAGGTTGTGCGATGTGGAATTTAACACTAATCCCATATTGGTTGAGGAAAAAGTTCTACATGGGCATATATAGGTCAAGTTTACTCTATAAGATTGGACTCCAATGGTTATCACAATTTTTTGAGAGAAGCGAGCGCCTACATACTTTCGGTTCATCTATACGCGTGCACTGCCCGCTTTGCCATGTCTTTAGCTCGGGCACAGGTGTGGGTGTGGTTTAGACCAAGTCTTATCTTTTTGGAGAAAATTCGTTTAACGAATTAAGTGTGAATTTTTGAACTGGAATTTAATTTCGGTATCCGTTTGAATTGAATTCACATGGTTCGGATTTTGTCTTCCTTCCAGTCCGAATTTTTTGAGTAGTGTATGTTCATAGAGAATAGTTACACATTGGTGTTTTCTGGCTACATGTGTATCTACTGGGTCGTGTCTTTTCGCATAGTATTATTGGTTACACATTGGTGTCTTTTGTTTGTTATCAATCATTTTCAGAGTTCAGGTAGACATTAATACATTACATTTTCGGCATTAAAGTAGTCTGCATTTGGAGAGTACACTACATAATTTCTGGTTCGTTGGACGAGTAGATTGGAGTGTTACTTCTATTCGCGTGAGGATCATTGTATCTTGGGAAGCAGACGATTGTATTTCCATAAGCACCAAGTGTGGGGGCAAAATCTGTCTTAAAGACATAATGTCAAACACTAGCATTGATCTACTTAGAGTTTAATAACAATTCAGGTTCTGCAAACGAGTTAGTTTTTATATTGTTTAAACACAGATATATTGTGTTACTATTTTGTTTGCAGCTGTTATTGCTTTATACTTATAACTGTTTTGTTCTTCACTATTACTGTTTTGTTTTAAATTACATGTTTCAAATCAAAAATTTCAATAAGTAATTTTGTGACATTTAGAATATCACAAACAATAACCAAGTGATACCAGAGCATAGGGGCGGAGCCAAATATTATATATAGTGGGGGCAACATAGAACTATTTCAATAGTGTTTTTCAGTATGGGGGCAACATAATTAATTCAATATGTTTTGTTTGACTCAAACTCCATATTTTTTCTATTTTTGAACAGAAGCTAAAAGTTGATTGTCAATAAACTTGCAATTATCATTGAAGTAAATCTAAAAACACTTTGTCCATAATATACCGAGACCATAACAATGAATAAGGGATAATGACTAAATAGAACAAAGAAAGAACTAAATGTGTTCACAAAAACACAACATTGTAGAACCCACACCTTTCTATAGTAACCCAAGGCTACACATATCTTATTAACTGTATATAATGTAAAATAAATTGCAACAATCCATAAATAAACCTAAAAATAGGAAAATTTTCATCTAAAAATAGGAACTCCAGAAATATCAACTTTTTAATAAGCCTACACTTAAGAACAAACAACCCAAAATAATGTCAAAAAAATCTAAAAAAATCGAAGTCGGAGAATGATTTCCTCAAGAGGTCTCTCACTTCCCAAAGAGATATACACATTATGTAAAGCTGACAAATATTACAAAAACTATGCTATGAACCCAAGGAACTTAAACTATTTACAATTGAAATTTCCTGCCATAATTCTTACAACAACTATAGTATTTAGAATGAAAATGTAATGACCCTTCGAAGTGGCTGTTGATACACATTGAAATCCTTGCTAATCACATACGAAAAAAAAAATAAAAGACTTCAGGATGTAAACAAAATTATAGTATTTATTAAAAAAATAACAATGTGATTCTCTATTCTCGTAAGGATAACATTGGCAAATATATATAATCTAAACTCGGTTCATAGAATCCAGTTCACATGGAATCCAAACTTTAATTGCATCCACAAAACTCAAGACACCAACATTTGCATGTTGCAATTCAAAAAACCACCGCAAAAAAAAAAATATTATTGTTAGTTGCAAGATAATATATAGACCCCATAGAGTGTTATTTATAGCTTATTTATAGATACGTTTATAGCAACACTAAAATAAGAACACTTACGTGTGAATGACTTAAAACTTTGGAGTAACGAAGTTAGATAGAAGCCATCAATTATATCTGGATGGGTGCATTTCTTTTCCACCACGTCCAATAAATTTTTCAACTTTCCTTGTTCTAAAAGATGGTTGCCTATTTATATAATCCATCATACTTGAAGTTTTCACACTTGCCTTTTGATGTTTGATGTTGCTTTAAACACTAAAAGAGAAGCTACCCAATTTAGATAGTAAGTAGAATACAGGTTAGCAATCGAGAGCAATAATAAGAAGAAAGCAAAAGTGGAATAAAGAACACAACGATCATGTCACCACCTGCACCACCACCCAAGCTTCCAATTTTAATTTATTTGATGGAGTAGATTGACTCAATATAAAAAACACCAATAGAGCAAGAGCCCCCATCGTCCTAATGACTCCCAAATTCATAGGACCATACAAAATTTATATTATAATTTTATATATACTTGAATCACCAAAAATTCAAAACATAGAGTATCAACTAAGGAGCAACAACTTAAAAACTTGGCATCTAAATTTTTTTCAAACAATTGGTGAGTAGAATTCTTTCAAACAACCCCACAATTAATAATCAACAATTAGCTTTAACATAAAACCATAATTAATCCATTAATTAAACATTAATCCAAGTATCAAATATCAGGAAAAAAAAAGATTCAAATTCAGCTGAACTAAAAATATTGAAAATAGTTAAACCCTATATTGACAAAACCAGAAATTAACTTGTTACCAAAAGTGGCCTGATGCTACATATCTTAAATCAAAAAGATGTTCTAAGCAGCTGCATCTAGGAATGCTCTACCATGTCGTCGCCTTGCCAATGGTCCATTGTAGCCTAGAAGCTGTAAAAGTCAAATAAACATTCATAAGTTTTCTATAATATACCATTTATATATATAAAAAAAAGATCTCTAATATTAAACTATGTAGAGGCATGGAGAACTTTGTACCTGAAGGCACTGTGTGACACAATAAAATCACCCGAATAAAAAATCAAATCCACAAAAAATTCTAGGCCTGATTAAACATCATTTCCTCCATGGAACAACAAAAAATTCTAGGCTTGATTAAACACAATTCTTACTCTTAAATAACTATAAAACCCATTAAGCTTGATTCAAAGTAGACATAGTGGCAACTAAGCAACCAAATAATAACCAAAAACCCCTTAAAGGCACTTCGCAATCTAAAACCCATCATTTTAAAATAGTTTTTGTGTCATTTGCTTTTAATTAAAGAAAACTCCTTAAAGGCACTTCACAATCTAAAAACCCATCATTTTAAAATAGTTTTTGTGTCATTAGCTTTTAATTAAAGAAATTGAAATCAATCAAGTCCAGCCATTTTTTCAATAAATTTTGTTAGACTTTCCGGTAAAAATAAAAACACAAAAAAATTAAAACATGTCTACAAAACTTATATATCTCATTGTATGTCTCATTATCCAACACAGGCCATTCCATAACCAATATTAAGAAAAAAATACTCAACCAAACTCAACGACAACACCAATTACTAAAGAACCGAAATTCAGATCCCCAAAATAGGTAGGCAAACAACCAAATCCCCAAAATAGGCAACATTTTATCCAACGAATGTAAAAAACTAATTTTTTATAAACGCAAAATGTCCTCAAGCAATTCTCAAAGAAAACTACATATCTGACAAATATCATAACCAAAAATAATAATAAAATGAAACAATGCACAAAATTAACCCAAACATAACCATAGAGATATCAATGCATCCAAACCTGAAGCTTAAACCCAAAACATATTTTTCAACTCGAATGTGTCTTCCTCCAAGATTGTAATTTCATCATGGTTTTGGGGGTTAATGAGTAAAATCCCCTGTATGGACAGTGAAGAATAAACAAACATAACCATAGGGAAGATTAATGAGTAAAATTCGGTGATGGCAATGAATAATCAGCAACCGACATACATGCAGACAATGAAACAACGATTAAATAAAAATTGAATAACATCCAGACAACTAATTAAACTAAGTAAGAGCATACAGATGTGTATGAGTGTAATCAATTAAGCACAACCAGACAAAAAAAATTAGAGTTAACAGACAGGCAAATCTGAATTTGATGTTGACCAAAGAAATCAAGAATACCCAAATATTTTTTTATTTTTTGTTTGATTAAAAATCAAAATCTCAGATTGGATTGGATTGGAACATGAAAAAAATGGTTGAAGTTCAGAACCTCATGTAAAGTCTGCAAAGATGTACAAATTAGAAATGCATAGACAGCAAACCTGAATATGATGTTGATGATATTGAAACCCAAAAGCTCGGACGGTTGGACCTGCAAACGAAAAGCAAAAACTAAACACTAAATAAACATCAAACTAACAATTCAATCAACAATCGTTTGTTATGCACGGTTATCACAAATAATAATAATAATAAGCATTAGGTTTAATGTACAAACAGAGGAGCAAGACAAAATCATAACTCATAAGTAGCAGGAGATATTTGTTTGCTGAACATACACCAACGTACCAAACTATGGACAGTTATGAGAACTAAACAAATAGGAAAAAATAAGAGTATCATGTGGATCTTCATCTTCATATAAGCACGAAATCAAATGTCCATAGTAGTACACAGACACACATAGACAGAGAAGTGAGAGAACCCCTTTCTTAGTTTAAGACAACACCAAATCACATATGTATGCTGAAATCTAAGACAACACAAAAATATAATTCATCAAACTCCTGTTCCAAAATCACACAATCGTTATGAAAACAAACCCTAATTAAGCACGTGTAGATTTACGTGTATAGAAGAGAGGGGGCTAAGTCAAGATCCATTGGGACATTTTGTCGAACAGCTAATAGGCCGTAGTTGATAATGCCATTTTGAGAGAGAGAGAGAGATGATTTGGTGTGGTTGTGGGTGTGGGTGTGGGTGTGAGTATGGGTGTGACAAAGGGGTTTCGGGTGTCAGAAGAAAAAGGGGGAAAAAGAGATACTTGGAGAGCTTTGGAAGAAAGGTCTCGATGATGGCGTCTTCACTAGCAGACGTCGGTGTCGCTGGGAGTATGAAATGGGGGGTGTTAGTGTGCTCTGTGTGTGTCTGTTTGTGTGGTGTGTGTGTGAGTCGTGAGACAGGGACGGTGACGTGTGTGTCGTGAGAGAGAGGGGGGATACCTGGGTGACGACAGCGAAGCCATGGCAAAGCGAGTAGAGAGAGAGAGAGAGAGAGAAGGAGAAATGATGTCTGGTTTGGGAAGAAGATCGCATGCCTGTGTGTTAGGCAGAATGGGTGGCGTGTGGGTGTAGTTAAATTGGGCGAGATTTTATTTTTGTGTGGGATGTGTTGTGAGCCATTGGATTAAGTTTGATTAATTTAGATCAAATCTAAACCATTTAATTTAAAATGAATTCAATCTGAGTTGTTATTGCATTTTTTCAATTTTAAGATAGAGACGTATGAGAGATAAGAATGTAGAGTCTTACAATGAGAGACTTCTTCATGGGCGAAAAAATATAATTTAGTACTTATTGTAGATCGTTAGATCAAAAATTTTGAGATGATCTGAACCGTCTTTTATGTTGGGATTACGTTGTCCCTTGGTTGTGTTTATGTTTTGTCTCAAAATGATCTGAACCTCTCTTTGTCTTTTGGATTTAAACTTCGCTCTACTTTATTATATAGATATATATATATATATGTATGTATATATTGGCAATGTAATACCCAATTTTTTTGAAATATAGATATAATATTAGCTTTTAGGTTAATTTGTAATATTTTTTCTAGAAAGGGATGTTAATGTATTTAATGAATTTTTTTTTACTTTCTATACATATATGTATGGAGGCAGTCAAAGGGCAAGAGAAAAAATAAAAAAATAAATAAGAAGAAGAAAGAACGAAAGGCAGCAAGGTCGTAGAAGAGAAAGGGGCGCATATATATATGTGTGTGTGTATGTATATATATATATATATAGAGAGAGAGAGAGAGAGAGAGAGA
>CM042195.1:2783933-2801050 GCA_023539305.1 Ilex asprella | reverse complement strand
ATTATCTGAATTCGAGTTTGAATCTGAATCCGCTATATTATATTTCACAGATTCGAATTTGGATATATATATATCCAATCCGAACGAAACCAAAATATTTATATATTTTTTGTATAAAGATTAAAAAATTAAGTGATTATTTAAAAAAATTAGTAAAATTTAGTTAAATTAAATTATTCAAATTGGATCGAATTTCAAATTGTTAACAAATTTTAATGTGGACCACAAAAATAAAATTCGTCGAATTATTGAATTAGACTACCAATGTTGGATTCAGATCAGTCAAAGATTCGTTCCGTTGGCTGGCCTAGCCATGACGAGCCCCATCCAATCTGCCACAGCTATCTTGTTCACGTCAGGACCTTGGCCCCCAAGGCACTATTCGCCTTGGGAGTGGTTCGATTATTAAGCTACTTTGTAAGAGATAAGATGTCAAACTCTGCAATTGTTGTCCACAAGGTAAGTGACACACCCAAAAGTGAGTAGTGTTACAATCAGGAGGAGAGTTTTACATCTATGGGTCTGCAGAACTATTCTTCTGTATGATAAATAGTGATTTGGTAGCACTACGACTACATTGATTCTCTGACAAAACCCTTGATTTTTCGACAGTTAGATAATCAATAGTTACAGAAACTTAATTAAACCACACATAATCAGCCAAAAAATATCCTATAAACTACTTATTTATGACAAAGTACCATGCGTAAAATCATTTGTCGTTAATTGCTACTAATTATAAATGTGTTGCGTCTAGATACACATTGACTATTTTTTAAAATATTTTCTTTACCTAAATACTTTTTTCATAATTTATGGACAGTTTATTTAGGCAAATACCTTTTTTCAATACATTTGGATTTTGAACTTATATCTTTTTCTTCTCTATTAAACATCTGGTGTTCTATTAAACCATAAACGATTTTATGCTTAAAGAGTAATGATATTATGATTAATGTTTATTTTAATTTAGTTTTTATTGAAAGACATTGTGAAATGCTCGTCACACTCGTCAAATTATAAAAATTCAATTATTCGTTAAAATGTCATTTTGTGTGTCCAAGCAATGAGACAATGATGTCACACCATGTTGTCAAATTCGTACACGCAAAGTAGGGTCCAATCTTATTTCAATTTATGTGGCAATTTGTTGTCACAATGGGAGAACAATTTTTATTGTGTGTTCCAAAGCAATCAAACAATGTTGTCACATTATTACAAGTAAAGTAGTGTCCAATTAATTAGCACTTATGTCACACTTTGTTGTCACAGTGTAAAAAGCTAATCATTTTGTTTGTTCATGCAATCAGAACATGTATGCAACATTAAGATGCATAATAGCAGTAGTTAGTATTCATCAAGGTTAGAAGAATTTTAAAAAAAAATTATTGGTGAGTTTGTTGGCAGATTTCATGTATTTTATCTCATAAAATTTGGGTATTTTATTAAAAAAAAAAATTTTATTGACCATTCACTGTCGATCGTTGATGCGCCAATAACACCACCAACAACAGACGTTTTGTTGAAACCCTAGTTTTACCGTTGTATAATGTTAACTAGTTTCTTCAAAATCTTTTTTTTGGAAATTATAGAATCGGTGTAGATAATTTTTTGAATTTCAATTTTTTTTTCCTAAATGATAGATGTGAAAAGAGGGAGGGGGGGTGGGGTTGAAGGCACTCTGTTGAGAAAAAATTTTGAACCAGAGATCATTCCCTTAAATCTTGTAAAATCTGTCTGTTAATTGTGAAAATGTGACAATGATTGTTTGAATTCCGGCGATTTCATTTTTCCACTTCTTTACACAAAAGTGTGCATAAAAGGATATACCAGATTTTTTGGACTTTTACTCAAAACATTGTTTGGTGCGGATTTTTTTCAGAAGGAAGTGTCTTGTGGTGTACCAATTTCTAAAAAACCCATTTTTCATTGTACCAAATAGTCTATCTATAATATAAAATATAATAGATTTTAATGCGTATATTCGACGGTCTCAAATGGATTCATTCAACGGCCACTAATATCACTCTCAAAACCATTAAATTGAATTTTACCTTCCTCTTCTCACTCTTTATTCTCTCTTTGTTGGCATCGTCACTCCTCAATTCTGTTGATTAATCAGTTGGTTTATATTACACCGTGTCTTCGGACACAAATTACCCTTGATAAATATATGTGTGTTAGTTTTTTAGGGACAATTAAGGTCTGGGCTAGAGCCATAAAATGGGCAATAGGCCCATATTATTGGTTCTAGGCCCACCAACCCCGCTTGGTCCCGGACACTACACTTCAAAAAGTTACCATTCTCTTTCTTTTTGGTCTTCGAAAAAAATAATTGAAATGGTGCACTTGGGTATGAGTCAAATTTCTCATTCTGAGGTTAGAAGTTCGAGTCTTGAAGTTCACATTAGAGTTTAGTGATTGATCGTTAAATTAGTTTAACTAAGTTTCTTTCCGAAATGAGTAACGAGTGCGATCAGCAGCCTCATGATCTCATCAATGAGGACTTATAGTGCTCTCTTGTCCCTATCCTTTCTCCTGACAGCAAGAAAAAGAAAAAGAATCATATTTTTCTAGTTATAATCTTCTCTGTTTCAGTTATATACAGCCCCCCGGTGGTTTTATATTTTGTCTACTTCAGAATCTTTTCATAGGAGTCATAATCCTTGTTACTTGTGATTATAATGAGTTACATAACTTACCGTAGATAATTTTTCCTATCAACATTTGGAAAAAATAATATTTCTTAAACTTCAATTCTTCCTTTCATTTTTTCAATCTCCTTGTTTCATCAAATAGCTAAAGATAATCAAAGGGATTAGCTTGCAGTCGCACACAGAGTGGAGCAAGAACAATGCATGCAAACTCTTAAAGGTGATTCAGTGACTGAACCTGACATCTAATAACTCAGAGATTACAAGGTCAACATTTTTAGTATCTCTTAAGGGTCAGCCACCCAAGATATGTTCTAAACTGCTCAGGGTTACGGTAACCATTATTCGAGTTCGAATGAATAGTCGGTATAAACAAAAACAATTTATTAAAAAAAAAAAAAGAAGAAGAAGAATGCATGCAAATTTCATAATAAAACGTGGGGCAGGCAAGATGATGCTATAAATACGTAGTAGGACTTGATTTGCAATTAGATATATAAAAATCACATACAACTGACAAAGAAAGGAATGAGAACAATGAATTAGTGAGCATACCGTAACCACCGGTTGAACCAATGTTATAGGTCGGCAAATCATTCATTTTGATTTGTTATAAATCGAAACAATTATAAAATCTAAACCTCAATTTGTGTGGATTCAACTAGGGATAAGTATATTTAATGTTCCTATCATTTGGATAATTTTATACCAATGTATGACTGTAAAAACTGTACTTGAAGGGGTCGATAAATTCTAATTATCATCTGACAATTAGATTTGTACACGTGACAGGTTGCACGTGCTGAAAAGAGTTATTTAGAATGAGTCTACTACAACCGAGCAAGTAGTCAGGCTATTCAATTCAAGCTAAAGTTGATCCGACCGAGCAAATGATAAGATTCAACCGAGCAGATAGCTAGGATATCCCCGGCCGAGCTAAAATTGGTCCAGCGAGCAAAGGATAAGATTCCGACCGAGCTAAACTTAGTCCAGCGAGCAGAGGATAAGATCCAACCAAGTAGATAACTAGATTATCTCGAAAAGTCTAAGACGGTGCTAGGCGATCAATGAGAAAATTGTCTAAATCATAGGAACACATAATTAACATGTGACCTAAATCAGCTAACGAGAAAAGAAACCATATAAGGGTCAAACACAAATTAAGGAAGAACTTATTGAAATTTAGGTGTGCCACCATATTCCAACAAGGATGGTAGTCCTGAATAATCGAGGACAACCTCCCTGTAAATACCAGTAAACTTTAAGTCTAAGGTACGTACACCTTTTCTCATGAATTGAATGTACGCTTTCATGTCATTACTAACTTAGTATCGGAATGTCTCCGGCCAGTACCCCACCGGTCTATGGTAGTTTGTTCGTTTGGCAGGTCAAAGACAATTGCGAGTACTCGCTCCAGACAAATCTCTTTATTCGAATAGGTACGGATTTTCCCCCTACAATATTCTTGCTCTTCTTGGCTTGAAGAAAGTCCTTATTTTTCGGTTAGGAAGCGGATGAAAAATCAAACTTCTATTGTTGTTACGATTAGTGCGAGTTGCTCATAGTCCATTGCTAGTCTTTTTTTTTTTTTTTTTTTATCACAAGTCCCTTTATAGTCAAGGGGCTATAATTTGGATTATAATTTTTCGGGAAAGAACCATATAAAATCAAAAGTGGATGTGTCAACACTACAAGAATAAGAGTCTTTTGTGATAAATTTTTTACAACAACAGTGTTTGCTGTCACAAAAGGCGTGTGTTGAGAGAATTTTTTGTGACGTTTATGTTTGTTGTCACAAAAAGCATATTTGTATTAATATTTTGATAATATTTGTGGTAGTTATTTTTCTTGACGTAAATAGTGTCATAAACTCAAAAAAAAAGTGTTGTATTTGAGACAGATATTTTTCTTGCCTCAAATAATATTTCATAAATTCAAAAGAATTTTTTATATTTATGGCAGCTATTTTTTCCGTCTCATATAATATTTTATAAAACATTAAAATATTATTTTAGATTAAAAAATAGTTTATAGTTTAAAGAAGAAAAACTCTAAAAAAATTGTATTAGCCACAACTATTTTTCATGTTACACGTAATATTTTATAAAATTACGTAGTTTTATATCAAAAGACAATTTATAGTTCAAAGAAAAAAAAACTAAACTCTACAAAGTCAATTTTTTTTATCAAAATTGGGGATGTCAAAATTAGGCCTGTCAAAATCCGACACGACACGAATTAAGCGAGTTTAGATGAGATCTTAACAAGTTTGGGTGGTAAACGGGTTGACTCGCCAAACACGTTTAATAAACGGGTCGTGTTCGGGTGAGACCTGTCAAACCATTTATCACACATTTATCCATTTAAATAAAGTTAATATAATAATAAATTAATAATTATTTTAAAAAATTAGCTAAAAAAAAGAAGTAAAGAAATCAATAAAAAAAATAATAAAGCAGTAGTTCAAAGACAAAGGAGGAGAGATGGGGAGTAATTCAAAGACAAAGGCAAATCAATGTTATTTATTTTTGTCCCATATCAGCAAATGAAGGGAGATGGGGAAGGCTGACTTGCCTATAAAATACAATGGCCTCTTGCCTTCAATTTTAGCCTTCAAGTCTGATTTTTATGTAAGATTTGACTAGAAATTCCTCTTTTTTGAGGTAAGTACAACTGACAGTAAAAAAAGTGGAGTATTAAAATTTGTTGATATAATTTTTTTAAAATTAAACGAGTTAAACGGTTCGTGTCGTGTTACCTGTTTATTAAATGGATCGTATTTGCATTGAGATTTTCACTCATTTATTAAACGTGTCGTGTACAGGTTCGGGTTTATATGTCTTTCACCCGTCACCTGTTTAATCCAACACGTAACTGTTTAACCCAACACATTTGACACCCGTAGTCAAAATATGACACGACTCGTTAACACGACATAAAATTAATGAATTTGAGTCTTCCTTAAGTCACTTGTTTAGTAAACGAGTGGACTCGACACAATACGATTATAAATGAATCAGATATTGGTAAAACTAATTAGAAGAAATGTAAATGATGATGACTCATTTATATACCATTTAGATAATTGGACAAACCGTTCAGAGAAATATTGCGCGGTCTTCTGTTCATATATATTCTAATTTCTTTTAATTCTTTATTATATATATGTATATAAATATCATTTCAGTATAGTTACAATAATTTTATGTTTTTTTCAAATGTCACTGAGAGATTAGATGGTTTGAGAAGGATATTCAACTTTTTGCATTAATTTCTTGTACTCATAAATCGTTATGTTTTGTAAAACTTCATATTTTACATTTTGTTTAACTCGTAGAATTATTTTTTTATATGAAAATATTACTATGTTTTTAGAAATGTTGGTTATTTTTTTTTGTGTTTATTTATATATTGAATTAGGTAGTTGTATGGATATCAATGAGTCTTTGGTCCAATGGTATTCCTTAACTTGTAAAAGCTTTGTTTTCTTGAAATCAAGAGTTCAAGTGTAAATATATACAAAATATATAACATTGGTTATCAACGGTTTATAATAATTAAAAGAAAAATTATTAACAACGTTGAAAAAATTTCATAATTTTTGCGACATTATATTAACTACCACAACAAAATCTTCTATTTTTAACGACAACCAAATGTAGCATTTGAGGAAGCATTTTTGCCGACGTGATTCGAATTTTTTGTGATAACTTATTTACGATAGAGTCTTACTGCTATAAATATTATTTAAGACAGACCGTTGCTACCGTAAAAATCTTTTGAAATCACACTTATTATGGCAAAAATGCAGCTACAAAAAGTATTTGTTACGACAAATAGACCTTCTATGACAGCACTTTACCGCCGTAAAAACCTTTTTTTTTCTTTTAGTGCAGCTTCTATGTGAAGGAGAATTATAGTATTTGATCACTAATGTCTAATAACATGCTTTGTATTATTTTGGTATCCATTTTTCAAGTGTCACTTTTATATTTCAACTTTTTAATTTTATCACTTTTTGTCCAATAAAAAAATAATTTAAATTGACTAATAGAAAATGAATGTATGGAATTATCTCTCATTCAATTAAAGTGATTTAAATTATATAGTCCATAAACTAAATTGATAATGATGATACCAAAAAAATACTCTAAGTATGAGCTCAGACCAAGAGGTCAACCCAGAAGGGAGGTCATATAGGGAACCCTGAGCTCATAGGCGCTGACTCAGAGCTCACTCCAGGCAAGGTGATAGAAGAAACATGGAGTGAACAACCGGCTAATAACAAGTGCTCTCAAAGCAGTAGGAAACGACAATCAAGACATGAAATCTCAAATCAACCAAGATCATCTCCTAATTTAAAGGAGAATCCCACGAGAGAAGGAAAAAGACCTCGCCGGATATCCCCTAGAGATAGGAATTACACTATAAATACTGTATTATACCTTCATTGCAAGGGAGAGAACCATAAACCCGAGAGGCAACCTTAGAGGCTACAAAGCCATGACAAAACCCTAATTTCTTTCATATTGTATTGAATAAGCACTCAAGTGATCAATAAAGAAAAAGGAGCAAGAGCCTCCATTGAAGAGTCGACTAGCCGAGCTCCCGAGCCTGTGAACCACTATATTTCTTACTGTTCACATTCTCCCAGACTCCCCTGAATACTATACTGCAAATCGCGAGAATCATTTAGTTCAGATTCATCTCGATCATCACAGTTTATACGCCCTGCTCATCCGTGGTGAAAAAGCATCATCAGATAATTTTATTTTTAAAAAAATATTTAATGGACAAAATTAAAAACTTAATCAAATTAACCCCTCGGGTATGATCAAGTGAGATGCACATAATTACTTTGGCTCGTTAATTTAAACTGGACCAAAGTGATGCTATTTAAAAATTTTAGAAATTAAAAGTGGTATAATTAAACGGTTGTTACTATATTTTACCGTTATTAGTAAACACTACCATGGGACAAAAAAAAATAAGGGTAAAATACGTTTTTAGTCCCCAAAAGTACGTGCGTAGTATCGATTTGCTTCTCAAAATTTCAATTGTATTTTTTTTATCTCTAAGATTCTTAATTTATATCTATGTAGTCTAATTTTAAATGTCTATCAAAAAATTGTTAACTTCTCTGATCACGCGCCAATCACATGGGACCAAATATCGTGATTCACAAAAGAAGAAGGAATTCGATGTAGTTGAGTTTCTTGTGTGAACTAAAGATGGTAAGTGAGTTCTTGGCTGATCTTTCAAATTAAAAAATGCATTATCTTACCACTAATGTGGCAAACATATCTCTTGTTTTTTATAACCACTAATGTGGTAAACAGATCTCTGTTTTTTATAGATAAATTCATCGTTGATGGACATATGTGTTGGACCAAAACAGATTTTTGGTCGATTTTGAGCCAAAATTAAAGTATGACCCAATTTTTATTTCGAATAAACTTTCATGGGTTCATATTCTACTCCGTGAGGAGTACAATGTAGTATATTCACTTGCTCAAATCGAGTAAGAAATGAATGAGAAAATAGGCTCCAAAGTGACCCTCTTGAAAAAGGTGAAAATAAAGGAAGTGCAATGTGGGATGTGACACCAATCCCACATTGGTTGAGGAATAAGTCCAACATGGACATATATAGTCCAAGTTTGCTCTATGGGTTGGGCCCCAAGGGGTACCACAGTTTTGTGAGCGGAGCGAGTGCCTACAAGTTGTTGGCTTGACCACCCGCCCGCCTCGCCACGACCACAACCCAGCCAGGCCAGGCTCGGGTGTGGGCTTACCCTATCTTTTTGGAGAAAATTCATTTAAATAAATAAATGAATTAATTAAATAATTTTTTCTTCCTTCCAAACTAAAAAGTTGTGTATGTTCATACAAGAACAGTTAATTCAATGGTGTCTATTGGCTGTTGCATTTTATTTTTGGGTTGTGTCTTTTAGTATGGTGACTATCCGAAAAGTCACTTAAGTGTCTATAAATACTCAGATTCATTTACCATTTTGTATACATGAAATTCAGTCTCTACATTTCGGTCAGGCATTAAGGCATACATTTCGGTATTAAGTCTGTTTAGAGAGTACACAGCACATTTTGGTTCGCTGGATGGAGAGATTGGAGTGCTACTTCTGCCCGTGTAAAGATCATTGTATCCTGGGAGGCAGACGCTCGTGATTCCATAAGCACCAAGTGTGGGGGCGAAATCTGTCTTAAGGACATAGTGTCAAACACTAGTCTTGATCTAATTGAAGTTCAATCACAGTTCCTGGTCTGCAAACGGGTCAGTGTTTATTTTATTTAGACAGCAGTTACGTGTAACTGTATGCTGTAACTCTTTCGTGAAAGCTTGTCACTGTTACTCTTTACTGTATCTTTTTGTTGTAACTCTTTTGCAAAAGCCTGTCACTGTAACTCTTTTGTGTAACTCTTTCGCCTGTATAATTATTTTGCAATTCATTATTACTGTTCTGATTTACTTTAAGTTACATAATATCAGAAATATCAATAGGTGATTTTACTATTTTGGAACACCATTTTTCAACAATATGATCAAAAACCTTGTTAGGAAAAACTTTTTTAATGTTTCTGTACCGTCTTTAAGTATTTCATATCATTTATATCGTAATGGCATGTGGATTGTTTGGTTTTAGGTCTTCACTAAGTATTTTTGTACCCTTTTTAAGTATTTCATGTGAATTGTTTGGTTTTAATCCTTTGTGTATTTGTAGCATTAGAAATGGTGGAGCATCTCATAGCATCATTTGTTCCAAATGTTTATAGGGCAAGATAATGAAAGACACAAAGAAGTTTGATGTGGAAGGGCACTTATTTGATTTTTTTGCTGGTTGGTTCTATGTAATCTTTTCCCTTTGTCCATATCATCAATATATTGAGAAAACTTTTGCACATCTGGTAGTTAAATCGAAAGTTTTGAAGTGTGCCAACCGAGTATGGTAGCCTTAACTTGCCAGAAAAGCTTGAAGGCAAGGATTTGAACTTGAAGTAGAACTTGTTTCACTGTTCGATCCTCTGTATGTCATGGGAGTTTCATGTTTGTTAGTTGTTATGTTTGTGTTGTGGCTTCTGCCAAGCCATTATCTTCAAACTGGGAGACCCCAAAAAAGATCAACGATGTTGTTAATTTCCAATTAACAGTCGGAGAAGTTTTGATTTGTTTGTCCAGTATTGCATATTGAACGATATTTACTTCACTATCAAAGATTCCCATATTATTATGTGAGCATATGTCTATGAGATATGAATTGAATGCAGATTTGTTAACTCCTTTGCTGATTCAATGGGCCAAAATGGGTGCAAACAACCTTACTATCAATGGCTACTCAATGAGGTACTTCCTCTATATCAAAAGTTACATAATTCTTATATGGATTCAGATCGTTTGAATTACATTTTTGAACTGCATAGTGGCAGCCTTAGACCCAAAATTGGGACTTGTAATTTGTGAGACACTGAAAAATAGTTGTTGTGTTTGTAGCCAATAGCAAAAAATAATATTTGTGAGAACATAACGAGACACAAGTAGCAGCAACAATATGAGTAAAGACTTACCTTTCACTTTTTAAAGTTTTTTATTTGTCTTTATCATGTATATAGTTTACAAAGACAGCATCCTCTTATTCTATTTTGGTGTACTAACTACCTATATATCCAATACACACAACTACAGTATAAATAAATTAAAAAAAAAAACTGGTATGCTTCTATTTTTCTTCAAGTCACAAGTTACATTTACTGTTCTGACTTCTAAATTGTTGTCTTGTTGCTAATTGTCACTGTTGGCCTTCATTTATGATCGATGGTCGTTTCACTTGGAACCATGAGTTATGGGTATGCCGAAGGAGGAGGAGACATGGTGTGATGCGCAAAGTTCTCATTATTGAACTTGCAAGGAGTACCACCGCATTTGGGGATGTAGGTGCACCCATTTGACTGTAAAGACTGTAAGACGAAATTTTTGTTTTTCAACCAGTCTCTTTCTTCTCCATCTAGCAGTCTACAAGCTTGGTATGGTTTGGTGCTTAGAAGGAAAACAATTGTTATACTGATGATGCACAAATCAGTATTATGCAAGATCAATAATCAAGCATATGTAAAAGGTGCAATTAATGAGCAATAAACTGACAATCAATGATAAACAATGGCAAAACAGTAAATATGGGCAAACACAAAGATTTATAGTAGTTCGATCCGAGTGACCTACTCCACTCTCAAGAATGGCAACGGTGGTCAGAGATATTTATTGATGAGTAAAGTTAGCAGGAGAACGTACTCCGAGAGTATTACAATATTTTTGGGGAAAGAGAGAGAGCAATGTGTGTAAAGAGATGTGTGAGGTCTCAAGGTCATCAAAGGACATGCTCTCTATGTAGATAGAACTTACATTATATAGGTTTAGTGATGCGTTGACGTGATGGAGAAGAATTCTACTATTTTGGTAAGTACAATTATGGTAGGATTAGATCTCCGTGCGTATCTCGATATTTTCTCCCTCGAGTTCCTATTCCGTCAGAGGAGAATCTTGAGCTGGGTTGGACTTGAGTCAAAGTGAGGAGAGATACAACAAGAAGTGCTGAGGAAGAGAGCATAGAGTGAAGGAAGACAAGGGTCCCCTTGGGGTGGCCTCCTTGGGTGGCGCCCCTTGGGGTAGTCTCCTCTTGGTCTGCCTCTTAGTCTTCCTTTGGGCCCGGTGATTCGGGTTCCCTTTGGGCATATTGATTTGGGTTCTTCTTGATCAATCGGGTCTAGCCCAACTAATTTCGGGCTCATCAGCTACAATGGCTAAAACATATCTTAGAGATCTCATCTTGTAGGTAGACTAAGCAAAGAGTGAATAAAAGTATATCTGGTGAATATAAATGCAAAGATATGTTATATTTATAGCCGTCAAGTCATGTAAATTGTATATACGACTTGAATTTTTCATTTTCCTAAGTTTGATAGTAAAGGTTTTGAATATTGACTAATGGGCATTCGGAAGAAATTAAGAAACCCTTCAAACATGATTTTTTTTACTCTTTGAATGATAACGTATTCCATGAAAATCACTTCTCCTTTTTTTTTTTGGTTAGGTTTTCCCTTGGTCATTACATTTGTCTTTTTTCCAACATCATAAAATAATACGAGTAAATATTCATTATAACAGTGATACCACATTGGCACTGTCTTGAATGTCACCATCCAATAATAAAATAACAAATAAATAAATAAACCTCCTTTATTTATACGGAATAGTTATTATATTACATCATGTACGGGTGGTTATTGAAGTTTGTGAGGTTCATATATTTATTTCTTTTATTTCTTTATTATTGAATGATAATGTTACGTGACGATAGTGACATATTAACATGTTTACCTTAAATGTTTTCTCAAATAATATCTGTTGATTGGATTTGTTGAGATCTACTATCTAATATTTTTTGACCAATCCTACTATCAATTCAATGGGTGTCATCGATTAAAACAACAAATCATATCAAAAAATTATGTTCAAATAATATTATTCTATCATAAAACCTACCATAGAATGAATCATTGAAGCATGTTTTTATTATGGTAAATGTGGCTATATACAAAAAAGTGGTCAGTGAGTGGCTAATTTTTCAATTTGGGCATTTGAATATCTTGCAAGTTCTGGTCGCAGGGATTGTGTTTTTGCTGATGCTGCTTGGCAAGGAATGGAATTCAATAATGCGGATATGGCTGTCTCCTCGTTTAACCCATTAACACGTACGTTGACAATCTCAGTACATAATCTATATGTGGTACTTACTGTCAAATTCAACCTGAACCTGAAGATTCAGCTGTTGGTCTATTAATTTATCATTCCGTCGGCGAATCTAATAATTGTGGGTTCAAATCTCGTTGTCTTTTTTCCTATGTACATACTATTCAAAAAAAAAGAAAAAATTCAAACTCCATGTGTGTTATGAAAGGGGTTTGCTGCTATTAGAAATGGAGACATTCAAAAATAAAAATAAAAATAGTAACATTCAAACTCAAAAGCAATATCATATATATCAGCTGTTCTTTGAATTTAAATTTCAAATTCGCTTAAAAAATTTATTAGCATATCTTCATTGATAGTGAATTAAGAGATAACAATTCTTAAGTTAGGAAACTAATTTAAAATTCTTCAGTTGTTGACTTTCTGAATCGGGTCCAAACCAGTTGAAAGAATTAAGATACGACTCCAAACTAGACTTTTTGATTCGGTTTCAAATGTTGCTTTCTCCAAAGAGATACACCTAATAGAAATAAGTTGCACCGGTTATTCACTGCACACAGTGATTGCAAAGAGATACAACAAATAAATACACATAATAGATGTACCAAAGAGACATACCTAATAGATGCACCAAAGAGATACAAGTGAAATACAAAGAGAAATACTAAAATGATACACCTAATTGATGCACAAAATTGATACACGAAAGAGATACATCAAACAAATACACCAAAATAGAAACACTAAAATGATACCCCTAATTGATACACAAAATTGATACAAGAAAATGATACACTAAAAAGGAACATCAAACAAATACACCAATAAGGTGTATCACAAAAAATAAAAATTTTGTAATTTTAAAAAAAATTAATCAAATCAAATCTTTACATATTTAAAAATAAAATAAATTGTCAATGATAAAGTAAGAGAAAATAAAGAGAAAGAGAGTAATAGTGAGAGAACATAAGGGAAGAGAGTGAGAGGGTAACAGAGGGAGGGAGGGCAAGTGGTAGAGAGTGAAAAAGAGAGAGAATAGGGGAGAGAGAGTGAGAGAGTAAGAGAGAGAGGGAAAGAAAGACAGAGAAAAAAATATGGAGGGGTTGTAATATAATTGTTCCTAAGAAACGGTTGTTGCAAGAGTTAGTCTTGCAAAATGGGTTTTTGGTCTTTATCCATCAAAATGCACTCATGCCCAATAAATATTCATTAGTATCGTTTTATTCAAACAAGTCTATATTTGTGTGCTGAATACTATTTTTTCCTAAATAATTCAAAATCGAGTGAAAAACTTTGTATTTTGCCAAGCTAATGCACCTATCCAAAAAAAAATGAAAATTGGAGGTGAGTCCCCTAGATGTACTTGTTTGGAGATAATTCTAGCAAGGAAACTTATGGAGGGCTAAATCCATGTTAAAATTATATGTAATGACTTAAGTCCACTTTTTTTTTTAATCTCAAAAACACCCCTAACTATGTTAATTTTAGTTAATTATGAAAAGTCATAGGTTAGATGTTTGAGATATATATGATAACAGATTGTTCAGTTTTTTATAGAAACCAAATATATCATATTATGATGCTTGAATTACGGCAAAATTATTGTGCTATTAATTCAATTTTAGATGAAAAGTTTTCATTAACAATGCAAATTTAAATTCAAAATCTGGATCACAGAATATCAAAGTAAAATCAAACGTTGAGGGATATATGTTGAACATACACCTTTAATTTCAAAGTAAAACCAAAAGTTGTGATCAGTAACATATCCACAGTAACATCAATTTCATAGTGACATCCACAATACTCAAACACATCAATACATTGAAATTATGAAATCAATTTTTTAATTATCACACAGTAACATAATCTATTTTCATGTTACTTTGAACCAATAAATTTCTAATGTTTTGAAGAACGAAGAAAGCAACAAAAAATATTCACATGTAATTATATAACACATTAATTTAGTAAAAGTAACATGAACAATTTCACCAAGTTACATGATGTACACATAGCAATATAACAATAGCAACATTAAAATTATTTACTAAATCACATAAACATCATCTTGAATAACATCAGACAAGCACAATTTACATTACATATGTTACAATTTTATGATTTGAAAATTACCCTATACATAACATTGTCCAACCCCAATATTCACTATTTCACTTTCAATTGCAAACTTTTTAGATGTATATTATGTAACATGCACTTTTAATTTTTTGTCGTAACATCAAAATATGGTGCTCAGTAACACATTGACTTTCACAAATTAAAAGGTTATATTGTGTTCACAGTAACATCAAACTTTGAAATATTATAGTAAAAATACAATTCAAAAATTAAAAATTTACAAAATTTCTAATCGTAACTTTGTCAATGGAACTTGAAGAGTATAATCGATTTTTCCTTTTATGGTCTGTAACTTTTTTGAATTTTGAATTAACGTGGTTCGGCCAATAATAGTTAAGGGTTTTCGAAGAAGGAAATCCAAAAAGATTTGAAGATTTTTTGCCAGATTTGTAGGATAGAATGTGAAGGGAGAAGTTTTTATGTAGAGTGGCGAGAATGAAGAGTTTTTCCGCTTGATATAGAAACGGAAATTTAGACGCCGTTTGTGGTTTTTCAAAAAATAAGGGTATAGTAGTAAACTTGACAAAAGTGGACTTATAACTAATTAAGTTTTTTTACAGGACTTATCTCCAAACAAGTCCATCTAAAAGAACTAACCTCCAAATTTTTCAAAAAAAATGGCCGCACTGCCTTAACTAAGGTCCTCCTTGTAGTGGGCTGAACCAAGACCTGGCCCAACGGATTGTCGAGCTTTTGGACTTTCCTATGAATCATTAACTTTGTCTGAGTCTTGATGTTAGCTGACCAATCTGTATGATCATTAATAATACAAAATTGTCCTCTATTAAATTAATAGTGACGACCACAATCTAAATGGTGGTTTCACTTTGTGACACGGATGAAACTAATAAAGGAATGAGTACCAAAATTCAATTTTGATGATAGCATAAATTATGCTTGAGCATATTTCACTAAGGCCCATTGATATGAGCCTAAGTTACATGATCTCAACTTGCACCATCCGATGTCAACTAATCCATTCCAAATCACCAAGTGAAATCAGAGCAGTTCAACATCCATGAAGCCAACTTGCCCCTAGTTACTAGGAGAAGAGGAAGAGCTCGACAAAAATACCCTATCTTTGGTAGCAAGATACCACCTTAAGTACGCCACCTCACTACTTCTAAAAGCCCACGTATCTTGCTGATATGATTGTCTCTAACGGCCAAATATTCCTCAATTATTCTAACAGATCAATAGGACCACACCCTCAAAGAAGAAAACAAAAATCAACCTTATATAAATAGAAGGAGATGCCTTCCGGAAATGAGATCGATCATCATTCTCTATAATTACTCTTTTCTTCGTCATCAAAGCAATACAACGAACACCAGAGCAAGAGACTCAATTGACAATGGACTAGCCTAACTATTCTGGTTGGTGAACCACTCACACTCTTGTCTATTTTTTTTTTTACCCTGGTTGATTTCACAACAGATACACAATTGTCCAATACGCAAAACCCTCTCACTCACTATTTTCTTGCACCATTATCAAATTTTATTTTAGTTGTTGTTTGGTTCTAAAGTTATCTTTTCCCGTTTATCTTACTATCAAGATATAGATGGAGAAAGCTTTTGTACATCAAATGGTTTCATCTGCAATTTTAACATTTGCTGACCAAATATTCTGACCTTGACTTTAGACTTGATCAGCTTTAAGGCAAGGATTTGAAATTGGAAGTAGAATTTTTTTCACCGTTGATCCTATGTATGACCATTTTTCACATTTTTTGGTGCACACACACACATATTTAGGGAAGTTATGAAGTGAAAAGTGCATATTGTGAACTCCTTTGTTAATTCACAAGGCCAAATTGGGTGTAAACAAAGCTTTCTAGTGCTCTATGTCTACTGATCATTTGGTACTTCTTCTGTATCTCAAGTTAATTATCATTATTTTTAAAATGATGCTTTAAATTATGTTTTGTAGGATAACCAGCATACGACTGGCAGCCTTGTCACAAATTCAAACTTTGTAATTTATCAACAGTGAAAAATTTATCTCTTTTAGTCACCAATTAACACAAAAAATAATATTTGTAAGCAGCAATATGAGCAAAGACTTTCTGTTCACTTTAAGCTTTTTATTTGTCTTTAATAAGTATACAAATTATAAAGAGAGCATCCCCTTATTCTCTTTTTGTCAATCTATCATCTTAAAATATGCAATACACACAAATTAAGTACAGAAATATGTTAATTAAAAAAAGAAGTTTGGTATGCTTCTTCTTTTCTTCAAGTCACGAGTTACATTTGTTGTTATGGCTTCTGAGGTATTGTGAAGTGGCTAAGGGTCACTCTCGGCCTTCATTTACAATCTTGGCCGCACCACTTGGAACCATGAGGTGGGGGTATGTTGGAGGAGGAGACGTGGCGTGAAGTGCAAAGTTCTTATTATTGATGCAAGGAGTACCAGGCTTGGGGATGTAGGTGCACCCATTTGATCCTCCAAACTGCAGAGACTGTACCATGATATTTTTATTTTTCAACCAGTCTCTTTCTTCTTGATCTAGCAAGACAAACTGTGTAAGTAAAGGAAATCTCTATTCTCGTTAATGAG
>CM042195.1:2711793-2783923 GCA_023539305.1 Ilex asprella | reverse complement strand
CTGTATATCAAACTAAATAACAAACTGCTACTGCTACTATTATGTAATTACATCCTTCCCTAAACTATCTGTAACAGACTTCTGTTTATCATAGCAATCTGCGGTCTTGGTATGGTTTAATGCTTAGAAGGAAAACAATTGCCACAATGGCTAAAACAATACTTAGAGCTTTCATCTTGTTGGATGATTAAGCAAAGAATGAAATAAAAGTATGGTGAATAAATAAATGCAAAGAGATGCAATATTTATACGCATCAAGTCATCTAAATGTATGACTTGAATTTTTCAGGTTATAAGATTGATGGAAGGGTTTTGAATATTGACGGAGAGGTTTGACAAGAAAATAGAATTTGAAAGGGTCAAAAATGAAGAAAATAACTAGGTTTACATTCAATACTAAAAGCCTTCAATACGCATATTTTTTTCACCTTCTAAATGAATACGTTTTTCATGAAAATTACGCTAGCATGCAATCTAGGCACAAGAAAACTCTTCCAGTTGATTGTCATGATTAAATAAACCTCATTTCTTCACTTGAGATTGTTATTACGATGCATGAAGTGTTGGTAGTTATTAACATTTGTGAGGTTCATATATCTATTTACGTTTATCTCAAAAAATTTCTTGAATAATATGCGTTCACCGGGTATGTAAGGATCTACTGTCAATATTTTTTTTGGACCAGACCTATTATGAATTCAGTAGGTGCGATTGATTAGATCAACATTTTAGATTCAAATAATATTATTATGTCATAAATTCCACCCTAGAATGAATCATTGAAGCATGTTTTTATTATGGTAAATATGGCTATATAACAGAAGAAGGAATGGGTTTTGCCAGTGGTCCGTGAGTGGATAATTTTTCAATTTGAGCATTTGAATATCTTGCAAGCTCTGGTAGCAGAGATTATGTTTTGCTGATGCTCCTTGGACTAGTCTTACATACTGTCAAATTCAACCTCCTTGAGGTACGTCCATAGGTCAGCACACCAGCACGAAAAAGTTTCTACTGTTAGCTTATGAGGTACCTTCGTAGGTAAGGATGTTAATCGAACCCTTGTCGAGCTTAATTTACACATAAACGAGTTGGCTCGTTTAACTATTTACTCTTAAACGAGCTTAAAATAGTGTTTAAGCTTGACTTGATTAACAGCCCTATCCGTAAATTTCCTGATTTGCAATTAGCGTAAGGAAATGGTTGGGCGGAGTTATTCACCATAATGTGATAATTTTTAAATGTTATTATCCAACTATGACATTTTTTAAAAGCAAGGTCATTCACTATGTTTTTGTTATAAAATAGCAAAGTCAACAACCCCACTTTTGTTAGAAAGTGGAGTCAAAAAGCCCGCTTTTGAATAAAATAGCAGTGCACCACATGCGTTGTACGTGAATAATTTTTGTATATAAATTTAATAAAATATTAAGTATATATATACCTAAATTAAATATCATATCAAGTTTATAAAAACTATATTTTTATCGTTTGTATTATATTATAGAATTTGAAAAGAGTTATCCGTTGTTAACGATTCGTTATTCTAACTATAAGAAAAAACGATAAAAATAATTCATTTTGAAATTCATTTGATTATATTTAAATTTATAATTCATTGAATAAAATAACAATAATTGTCAATATTCTAACAATAATTGTCAATATTGATATATATACATAAAGAATAGAGAATTAAAGATATGTTAAAGGTAATTTAGAAAAGATATGATGGTAATTTAACTATTTAACTATAAAAGGATAATGTAGCATTTAAAATTCTTTATAAGGGTAAAATAATGAATCAAAAATTTTTTATGCTAAGGTACTTTTATTAGTAGTATAGATATAAAAATGTTAGCTAAATATAAAATTTTTGTGAGTGATGCAGCGAAACAAATAAACACTACGATTCTAGGTGTATAAAACAAAGGTACTATAAATCCACAGAGAAAGTAACAAGAGAATAATTCTGAAAAATGTACATTATTCAATAAATAATCTGTATTACCTAAGAGAATATATGTAGAAACGGTCAAAACCCTAATCGTTCTTATAATAAAGGTAAAATCTCTAATTATACGAAATTACTAAAACTAAAATTGCAATCTAACTAATTAACAGAAAAACACGTGTTGTCTAGAATCCAACCCAACTGAAGGCACTGAATTCAAAATTTCTTATAATTTATTATTAATTTCTAAATTCTTTTCAAAAACGAGATTTCGAGGGCTTAAACTATAGAATTCGACGCAAAACTGAAGGAGCTCATGGCAAAATGATGAGTCTTAATCGTTGGCCCGATTCAGATCAAATACCACTGATCTCAATCAATTCTGTGTTCGGCCAATTTTTCCTTTACTATCACCTTTTGCCTTTCTTTGGGCCTTGGACGCACGACAATCTCTCTGCTTGAAGTAATTAGCAACCACTTATTCTACATCTATGGGCAACAATGAAACGCTTTTAAGTAAAAGCAAATTACGGAATTATGCTTAGCTAAAAGGTGTGTTTAGTAAACATGATTTTATCATTTGATCAAAAAAAACATGATTTTTATCTGTGATCACTGCAACTGTTGATCATATTTTTTATTTAAAATCAAGATTATTAACCCTATTTTTAAACAAAAAACAGGATTATTGACTCTATTTTTAAAGAGAGTCATAAATTGATAAATAAGTTTAAAAAGTGTCATATTGAGGTAAATAACTCTGGTTGTGCGCTATATTTAGATGAAATTTAACTTCTCAATTCCCTCAGAATCCAACTAAATAAAAATTAGGCCTGCTGTGGTTGCCTAACCCCAACCAAAAGCTACAAGAAGAGACCAATCTTTTCCCCAAGCTTCTTTTTTCTCCATGCGTGTTAGACGGGCCAGTTCATCCCAAGAATTAGCAACCCATAAACTGGCCATATGACTGACCCTAATTGTCTTCTAGTGAGCCATAATCGTGTTTTCAATTTGATAATTTTAAATTTTTCAGCAGTGATAAATTTTCTGTTGTTTCATCACAAAATAACATAAAATATATAATTGTTGGAGGCGGTGTTCCAAAATAGTAAAATCACCTCTTGATATTTCTGATATTATGTAACTTAACATAGAATAAAACAGTGACACTTAGTGTGAACAGTTGCACAGAAACAATCTTATACGAAAAAATTACGGCACACAGTTATACGTAACTATACTATCTAAATAAAATAAACACTGACCCATTTGCAGAACAAGAACTGTTATTGAACTTCAATTAGATCAAGGCTAGTGTTTGACACTAAGTCCTTAAGACAGATTTCGCCCCCACACACGGTGCTTATGGAATCACGAGCGTCTACCTCCCAGGATACAATGATCTTTACACGGGCAGAAGTAGCACTCCAATCTCCCCGTCCAGCGAACCAAAATGTGTTGTGTACTCTCTAAACACACAAACTTAATACCGAAATGTATGACCTTAATGCCTAACCGAATTTCTTGTATGCAGAATGGTAAATGAACCTGAGTATTTATAGATACTTTGGTGACTTTCTGGACAGTTATCATATTAAAAGATAACCCAGAAATACTAAGGACACAACCTTTAACTGCCAGTAGACACCTTTGAATAATTGTTTTTTATGAACAGACACAACCCACGAATACCACCAAATTAATTTTGGGTTACGAAATTAATGCACATTTAATTAATTCATTTATTTAAATGAATTTTCTCCAAAAAGATAGGGCAAGCCCACACTCGTACTCGGTTGGGTCGTGGCAAGGCGGGCGTGTGTGGTCGAACCAACGGCATGTAGGCGCTCGCTCCACTCACAAAACTGTGGTACCCCTTGGGGCCCAACCCATAGAGCAAACTTGGTTTATATATGCTCATGTTAAGCTTCTTCCTTAACCAATGTGGGATAGGTGTTACATCCCACATTTCACTTCCTTTATTTTCACCTTTTCAAGAGGATCACTTTGGAGCCTATTTTCTCATTCATTTCTTACTCGATTTAAGCAAGTGAATATACTACATTATACTCTTCATGGAGTAAAATATGAACCCACGAAAAGTTATTCAAAATAACAATTGAGTCCTACTTTAATTTTGACTCAAAGTCGACCAAAAACCTATTTTGGTCCAACAGTTTCATCACAAAACACAAAATATATAATGTTTTGTAAGCAACAATACACGCACTTACAGTTCACTTTAACCTTTTATATTTGTCTTTAATAAGTATACAAATTATAAAGAATACGAGCATCCTCTTATTCTCTTTTTGTCAATCTTTCATCCTAATACATGCAATACACACAAATTAAGTATAAAAATATGTATAACTATTAAAAAATTCGAATTATTTATATTACAGTAAAGAGATACATTTAGTCCGGTTCAAAATATTTATATATTTTTGTATAACTATTAAAAATATAAGTGATCATTTGAATAAATTTTGTTCAAATTTAAATATAATTTGTTAAAATTTAGTTAAATTAAGTTATTCGAATTATATCGTGTTTCAAATTATTAATAGATTTGAATATGAATTACAAAAATGAAATCAATCAAAATTGTCGGATTGAATTCATAAAAAATATCTCTAGTTATTTGTTACGGTTAAACAATAAGTTGGGAGCCCATTGTACGACATAGATGTATTGGGTGCTTTCAATTATTGAGTACATATAATGTCAAGGAACTTAAGTGTGTTGAAAATAAAAAATTCCAGAGTTTCGAAAGAAACGTCAATGCTTCTCTGCTAGGTGATGTCAGTACATACATCACTGATCTCCAAAGGAATATTAGGATTTTGGAAGCAGAAAGGGAGATGGGTAACAATAAGAAAAAGCATTGCACTGTCCCAGAAATTGATTTTCAGTCAAGACATGAAGATGCAGTTGTTCGAGTGAGCTGTGCACTCTATACCCACCCAGTATTTAGAGAACATCAAGAAGTTCCTTAAGAGTCTGATGTTTCCATGACGGAAAATGGCAAGGTTATTCACTCGTTCTCTATTCGGATGCAAGGTGGTGCTGCAGAGCATTTAAAGGAGAAGTTGGTTGCTGCTCTTTCAAAATGATCCATCTGTAGAGTAGTGCTTGTAAGATGAATCTAAATTATCCTATCTATCTCTTTGTGAAAAAGCTAGGGAAATCTCATTGTTGTCTAACTAATAAGTGCATTTCCTTGCAGGGAAACAGAAACAGCTTTGTTGCTACCTAGATGATTTGTATTAGTCTTTGATTAAATGACAGTTTAGTTTGCTTCAAATTGCTGTTATTAATTTCTACTCAAGTCAATTTGTGAAGCGTGTTATGATACGCATAGGCAATAAATGTTTTAAGGTGTCAGAGTATGAAGCAAATGAATACGGGATATGGGCAACGAGATTTAATGGAGGGACAAACCTATGGCTGCTAAGTAGTGCTGCAGGACTAGAAGTCTGAACAATTATTGCAACATTCTTCTGAATTCTGATCTTCCCATGGATTGTTTATTCTTGGTTACTCTTCTTTACAATTTTGAATTTCTGTTGAATTTCTATCACTAATTGACGTCTTTTGCATGTTAATGATTTTGTTGTTTCCAATTTCCTAGACAATTTTAGTACTTCTACGGGCCTCATTGATAAGATGACTGAAAATTTCTTAGTATACAGAGAACGTTTCTCACATGAAAGAAGTCGACCAGTTCCACTCTTAACTGCTTTCCTTTACATATGGTCTCTCTTACAAAAAAATAAATTATATTAGACTTATGGATAAAATTTCTTGCTGGAGATATCCTGTTAGGTCTCAGTTTTAAAAGCAATCAATGGCTTAATCCTTTGTTTCTTTGTAGCATCACAAATGGTGGAGCATCTCATAGCATCATTTGTCCCCTACAGGGCAAGATAATGAAAGATACAAAGAAGTTCAATATGGAAGGGCACTGATTTGATTTTTTTGCTGGTAGGTTCTATGTAGTCTTTTCCCTTTGTTCAAATCTTCAAGATGTTGAGAAAACTTCTGCATATCTGGTAGTTAAATCGGAAGTTTTGAAGTGTGCCCACCGAGTATTCTAGCCTTAACTTGCCAGAAAAGCAAGAAGGCAACGATTTGAACTTGAAGTAGAACTTGTTTCACTGTTCGATCCTCTGGATGCCACGGGAGTTTCATATTTGTTAGTTGTTATGATTTGTGCTGTGGCTTCTGCCTAGCCATTATCTTCAAAAAAGCTCAACCACATTGTTAATTTTCAATTAACAGCCGGAGAATTTGTTATCTGCTTATCCAGTGTTGCATATTCAACGGTATTTACTGCGCCACCAGAGTTTCCTAGTATTAGATGCTCATATGTGTTGGAGATATTTTTTTTTTTATAGTCAAAACCACCCAGTGTGGGTGACGGGTTTGTCAGGACCCTTACTTGTATATATATCTAAAAGGAAAAAATTATAAGAGAGAAGGACATAGAGTCAAACCTCCAGAAGTGGAAGAAAGTCAAAGCAAAAGCAAAATGGTGACTCACCACAAAAAACATGAAAAATAAAAAGCAAAGTGGGGACTCCCCACAGAACAAAATAACTGAAAACATTAATGAAAATAAAAACTCAACGACGAACGTGAGGAGTCTGTCGAGCGTCTAAGGCGAGGATGCCAGCAATCCCAGAATGAAGAGATGACGAATCAGGGAATCGCTGATTGAGCTGCTGAAAGCAAGTCCAATTAGCCATGAAGTTTGCAGTCTGATTCACCTCCTGCAGGACGTGGCAGACGCGAGCCGAAAGAGAAGCACAACAAAGTCGAATTCGAGCAAGCAGGTAAGCATAAACCCAGCCCCCAGTACCCTAAAAAGAAACTGTAGCTGAATCTGACTCCACTACCAATTCTGAAGTTCTCAAATCTGCGGCCAACTCCAACTCGTTACAAACAGTCTGCAACTCCACATACAGAATAGGCATATTCCCCAAAAACAAGCTAAAAGCCCTAAGTATCCAACTCTGGTGCTCTCGGATAACACACTCTGCCACAGACAGCTCCGGATTGCCTTTAGAACAACCGTCAACGCTAATCTTCAGGCAACCCGCTACAGGATGAGTCCAAATAACCAAGCGAAGAGATCGAGACCGAGGAACCAAGACCCTAAGAGAACCCACAAACTTAACCGACTCATCCCGACGCAATTGACTTAAGCAAACCCAGAAGCAAGCCTAACTAACTGCATATCAGTCATAACCCTCTGAACTACAACCGGCACCTAAAAGACCTGGCCATCGAATCTATAAGCATTACGCGTCTTCCATAAGTGTCATAGAATGAAGCACGGTAACAATACTCGCACGTGACCTGCCAAAGGAGCACAACGTTGCCAGTGAAGCATCAAAGCATAAAGAGACTAAAACGGCCAACATTTGATCTCAAACATCTGATAAAAGTGAGCCCACACCTAAACTGTAAGCGGACAATCCAGAAACAGATGTCTCAGAATCTCAACAGTCCCACCACACACACACCGAGATACAGCATGAAAATTCCGTCTCTCTAAGCCATCATCTGTGGCCAGGAAACCATGAAACAACTGTCACATAAAGAAGGAGATCTGAGTCGGAATATGTTTCTGTCAGACACACAAAAATCCAGCCCGAACTAGAGTCACACCCCAAATATCAGCCCAAGCAATACTCAAGGAAAAATCCTCATCCGAAGACAAACTCCACCTTATCTGATCAACCTCTGATCCAGAAATCGAAATTTGTTCAACAACTGAAGAAGATAAAACCCCCAACAATCGGTCTCTGTCTCACTGTCGACCCGCTCAGTAAGCAGAAACAGGAACCCCAAAAGTTGTCCCCGAACACACTAAAATCAATGGGTAATCCCCTAATCAACAATCATGTAACACCCCGATTTTTCTCTTTTTTTCGGAGACGTTAATTGATATAAAAACACTCAAATAAAAAAATAACAAAGCGCTAACTATCTCAATAAAATTTTATTTATCAAAATCATCTCCCAATATATGATTAAAACATCAATTATATCGACATCTCCTCATCTTTAAAACTTTGATTATCTCATTCTGATATTTTCTCTAAAATCAACCTGAAAATATTAAATAAAGTAGGGAAGTATATAATATGACGAGACAAAATATGCTTAAGGACATTGAATAACAAATAATCGAGTATCTCAATCAACAAATACAAATATTATATTTGCATATCACACGTCATGTAGGATATTAACACAGATCTAACACCTCACCAATCATTCCACCTCAACCCGATCTCACGGGTCTCTTGGTTGGCGATGCATCGGCTATTGGCTGCCACAATCCCGTCTCTATATCTGCAGAACACGATCAATGAGATCAAGAACACGATCAATGGGATCCAAATATTCAACGATATTTAATCAAAATTCTAAAACAACGATAGCACAAGTTAGAATACAAATCAGAGTATAATCAAAGAAATTTTCTTTGCAAAGATATTTATGAAGAGCATATTGCATACCACCCCGTATCTCAAAATCATTATTTGAATTCGATAACTTTGATTTTCGTTTCATTCTTCTTTCTCTCGATTTGAACTAAAAACACCCACCAAGATTTGTTTTCTCTCTCTTTTGGTTTGGCATGGAGTCCCCCAAGTTCTTCTTCCGTCCTTCCCTTTTTTTCTTTCTTTCTTTCTTTCTTCTTCCTCTCTTTTACTCTCCCTCACTCACGGTTTCAACAAACCAGAACACACACACACACACACTAGTTTGTGTTTTAAACACACTCACTTTACTACATCTTAAAGTATACACACACATTTTTTACACCTAGTCAAACTCACAAACGGCACACACACACCCACACAGCCACTTTGCACTTAAAAATGACCCCTCTTTTTCATTTGCTAACACATGTAAAGTTGTCTCAGTGCAACTTTAATTTTTATGCTTGTCTCCTCCCAAATTCTTAAGTGATTTCAAAATCAACCAAATACTATTTCCATACACAAAATTCTATCTAATAAATAATTTCACATAATTGTAATTAGTCCACATAATTATGCTTAAACTACTTCTAAAATTTGGGATCTCACAATCTACCCTCCTTGAAAGAATTTCGTCCCCAAAATTCCTTAGTTCACCAAGAATCCCAAAATTTGTTGGAGTGCAATGTGTAACACGAGAAAAAAAAAGAATATAAAGTGTTTATTGTTCAAAAGAAAGGGTTGTTATTGATTTTTTTTCAATAAAAGTGTAATTACACTAACTTTCTCTCAATTCACTAAACCGAAAGTCTCTACTGTACTACCACATCAATTCCACATTCCAAGTATTGAGAACTTGCACCACCAACCTCCTTTTTTTTCTAGTTGTTTGATCTCACAACGAAAACACAGTGAATTCACTTTTAACAAATCTCATATAAGATATGAAGCCTAGTCTCTGATACCATTTGTAACGCCCCGATTTTTTTCTTCTTTTCGGGGACATTAATTGATATAAAAACACTCAAATAAAAAAATAACAAAACGCTAATTATCCCAATAAAATTTTATTTATCAAATTCATCTCTCAATATATGATTAAAACATCAATTACTTCAACTTCTCCTCATATTTAATACTCTGATTATCTTGTTCCAATCTTTTCTCTAAAATCAACCTGAAAATATTAAATAAAGCAGGGAAGTATACAATATGACGAGAAAAAATATGCTCAAGGACATTGAATAACAAATAATCGAATATCTCAATCAACATTATATTTGCATATCACACGTTATGTAGGATCTTAACACATATCTGACACCTCACCAATCATTCCACTTCAACCCGATCTCACGAGTCTCTTGGCTAGCGATGCATCGGTTATTGGCTGCCACGATCCCGTCTCAATATCTGCAAAACACGATCAATGAGATCCAAATATTCAACGATATTCAATCAAAATTCTAAAATAACGATAGCACAAGTTGGAATACAAATCTGAGGATAATCAAAGAAATACTCTTTGCAAAGAGATTTAAGAAGAGCATATTGTAAACCACCTTGTACCTCTAAATCATTATTTGAATTCGATAAATCTGATTTCCATATCATTCTTCTTCCTTTCGGTTTGAACAAAAAACACCCACCAAAATTTATTTTCTCTTTCTTTCGGTTTGGCATGCAGTCCCCCAAATTCTTCTTCTTCTTTTCTTTCTTTGTTTCTTCTTCCTCTCTTTTACTCTCCCTCACTCACAATTTCAACAAACCAGAACACACACACACACACTAGTTTGTGTTTTAAACACACTCACTTTATTACATCTTAAAATACACTCACATTTTCTACACCTAGTCAAACACACACACACACAGTCACTTTGCACTTAAAAATGACCCCCCTTTTTCATTTGCTAACACATGCAAAGTTGTCTCATGTAACTTTAATTTTTATACTTGCCTCCTCTCAAATTCTTAAGTGATTTTCAAATCAACCAAATATTATTTTCATACACAAATTTTCGTCTAATAAATAATTTCACATAATTGTAATTAGTCCACATAATTATGCTTAAACTACTTCTAAAAATTTAGAATCTCGTAAATTATACTAGAAACTGATATCACCAGATTGTACTAACCATTTGATCCTCGGTTCAACCTCAGATCAAATCTTACACAATCGCCTCCAAAGAGGTGAAACTGAGTAACGAAACTCAATCAGCCCAGGATGGGTGGACCTACAGTACTTGACACTCATAAAAGTGGACCAAAGTGACTGTTGAACATGAAAACTTCACCTCACAAGCCTCAGCTAAGTTAGAAAAAGAACGCACTCCTAAGTCGCCCTCCTCTACAGGGAAACATACATTAGCCCAATGACAACAGCAAATCCTTCGATGAGTAATTGTATTACCCCACAAGAAATGAGAGAACATCCTCTCTAACAGGTGAAAAACACCCACAAGAGGCCTCAGCACGTGAAACAAGTGAATAGGTAGCGACGCGAGCACATGACGAATCAAAGTGAGCTTACCTCCAAAGGAAAATAAGTGATTTGTCTATCCAGAAATCCGCTCGCGCACCCTTTGAATCTTCTCATCAAAGTAAAAGATCCAAAGATGACTCAAGTAAATAGCGCACCCTAAATAAATAAATGGAAGGTCATGCCTCTAAAAACCAGTGGTCAGTCGTGCAATCATCTCTCTAGAATGCGAGACACGCGAATTGATATAAAATTGTTCTTGGTCAGATTAACTAAGTGACTAGAGACAGCCTCATAATGATGAAGAAAATTCATAACTCGTTGCAAACTCAACCGACACCCATTAGCAAAAATAATAATGTCATCAGCAAAAGTCAAATGGGAAAACTAAACCCCAACTCCAACTCCAATACTATAAGTCACAGCCGAAAATCGAGCATACAAAAAGTCCAAGCCTCAAGAGAAATACTCTGCATCAATGATGAACAAACAAAGAGAAAGGGCGTCACCCTGCCGTAGCCCCTCTACGACTGGAAAAAGTCTTTACTAACCCCATTCACCATCACAGAAAATCACAGCCCCTAGATAGCCCACCGAACCAAAGAAATTCATCCCTCAGAGAACCCAAAAGCCCGCAACATCTAAAGAATGAATGTCCAAGACATCCTGTCATAAGCCTTAGCCATATCAAGCTTCAGCACGACGTTCCCACCCCGGTAACCTCTCCCCAAATCATGAATCAACTCGTAAGCCAAAAGAACACTGTCCTGCAATACTCGGCCGACACAAACTCATTGTGTCAGTGATATGATTCGCCGCAACAAGGATGACAGACGAGAAATGAGGATCTTCGTCAGCACCTTGTTGCTCACGTTACATAAACTAATTGGCCAAAAATCTGTCCAAGTAAAAGGTGACTGCTTCTTGGGCAAAAGCACTACCAACGTGCTCATGAATTCTCGAGGTATAAGAGAACCCTGGAAGTAATCCTGAACTACAGCCAATAAATCTGCTCCCCCAATGTCTCAGTAAAACTGATAAAAGTGACTGCAATACCCATTCGACCTTGACGCACTATCTGCTGGAGATATGAATTGAATGTAGATTTGTCTTTAACATGTATACAGATTACAAAGACAACATCCTCTTATTCTTTTTCAGTGTACTAACTACTAATATATCCAATATACACAACTAAAGTATAAATAAATTTAAAAAAATAAATTGGCTTGCTACTATTTTTATTCAAGTCATAAGTTACATTTACTGTTCTGACTTCTGAAATATTGTCATGTTGTTAACGGTCATTGTTGGCCTTCATTTACAACCAGTGGTCGTGCCACTTGGAACAATGAGTTGTGGGTATACTGTGGGAGGAGGAGTAGACATGGTGTGACGTGCAAAGTTCTTAGTATTGAGCTTGCAAGGAGGACCACCGCCTTTGGGGAAGTAGGTGCACCCATTTGATCCTCCAGACTAAAGAGACTGCAACACAAGATTTTTATTTTTCAACCGGTCTCTTTCTTCTCCATCTAGCAATCTGCGGCTTGATATGGTTTGGTGCTTAGAAGGAAAACAATTGCTCCAATGGCTAGAACATAACTTAGACATCTCATCTTGTAGGTAGACTAAGCAAAGAGTGAATAAAAGTATTGTGAATATAAATGCAAAGATATGTCATATTTATACCCTTCAAGTCATGTAAATTGTATATACGACTTGAATTTTCATGTTCTTAAGTTTGATAGTAAAGGTTTTGAATATTGACTGATGGGCATTGGGAAAAAATTAAGAAAATTGAAATTGAATGGGTCAGAAATGAAGAACATTGAAAGCCTTCAAGCATTCTTTTTTTTAGTTTCTGAATGAATACATATTCCATGAAAATCACTTTTTTTTTTGTTAGGTTTTTCCTTGGTTATAGGATTTGCCCTTTTTTTTTAACATCACAAAATACTACGAGTAAATATTCAGTATAACGTTGATACTATATTAGCACTACCTTGAGTGTGACCATCTAATAATAATAATGTAACAAAATCCCATTTCTTTATACAAGATAGTTATTACATTACATGATGTATTTTTAGTTATTGAAGTTTGTGAGCTTCATATATCGATTTATTTTTTTATTATTTTTGAATGGTGATGTCACGTGATTACAGTGACATATTAACACGTTTACATTGAATTTTTTCTCAAAAGGGCAATGCTACATGAGCCTTAATTAGTGACCTTATTATTCTTTACTATTAGATTGACAGCAAAGCCCACTATTAGTTCAGATCCATTATCAATTAAATGGTTTTGATATATCATGTTACTATATAAGATCATTAAATTAAGTACAAAAAGTATTTCCCTTTCACGAATAATATATACTATTAATTATTATTATTATTTTACTAGAACTATAGTGTAATCAATTAAATTAACAAATCACATCAACATTTTAGATTCAAATAGTATTATGTTTTTGTTGATGCTGGTTCACCATGAAGATTCAACTGTTAGTCTAATAGTTTATGGTCCCGTCGTTAAATCTAATAATTATGATTTTAAACCTCGTTATCTTCTTTCCTATACACATACTACTCAAAAAAAAAGGAAAAATTAAAGCTCTATGTAAGGAGAGGGTTGGGCGGTATTATTTATAATAATGTGGTTATTTTTAAATTTTATTATCAATTTATGAAATATTTGAAATTAATTATTAAATTATGACATTTTTAGAAACATCTCAATAATCCCATTTTTATTAAAAAGTGGACTCAACCACCCCGCTTTTAAATTTAAAAAAAAAATGTTAGCTAAATGTGAAAATTTTGTGGGCAATAAGTGAGAAGCGTGTTAAGAAAAAACAAAAAAAAAAAGTTTAGTAAACACACTCTTCATCTATTATAACTGCAACAAAATATTGTGGGTAATAGGTGAAAAGCGTGTTTAGTAAATACGTTTTTCTAAAAGATGAGTTTAGTAAATACATTTTTCATATTTTTCATTTGTGATTATTGCAACTACTATTCACATTTTTTATTTAAAAACAAGGTTATTGACCTTATTTTCAAACAAAAGCAGAGTTGATGACCCACTTTTAAAAAGTGTCACATATCGATAATTAGGTTTAAAAGGTGTCACATTGGGAGTAAATAACTTGGATTGGGCGTTATATTTAGATGAGATTTGACTTCTCAATTCTATAGGAATTCAACTAAATAAAATAAAAATAAAAATTAGGACTACACTAGTTGCCTAACCCCAACCAAAAGCTATAAGAAGGGACTAATCCTTTACCCAAGGTTCTTTTTTCTCTTTGTGTGTGTTAGACAAACCAGTTACTAATCAACCCACCCACTCTTCCTCTTTGTAAGCAAAAAACTATTCAAGTGGGGTTTACCTTGCCAACTTGACATCGTTGCATTCAATGTTTACTCCTCTCCTTATTCGCGCTCTCTCTCTCTCTTATTTTCTTTTCAAATACTTAAAAATTTTATTTGATTTTTTTATTTGTTTGAATTTTGAACATTTATTCTTAAATCAATTCACATTATATTCTTCAACCGTTGTTATTTCCTTTATTCTCCAGTTGTAGACTTTCTGATTCAGTTCCAAACTAGTTGAAGGAATTATGATATGGCTCCATACTTGACTTTTTGATTCGATTCCAAATGTTACTTTCTCCACAGAGATATACCTAATAGGTACAAGTTGTACCGGTTATTCAATGCACACAGTGATTACAAAGATATACAACAAATAGATACACCTAGTAGACGTACTAAAGAGACACACATAATAGATGCACCCAAGAGATATAAGTGAAATCCAAAGAGAAACAGTAAAATGATACGCCTAATTGATGCACAAAATTAATACAAGAAGTGATACACGAAAGAGATACATTAAACAGATACACCAAATAGAAACACTAAAATAATACCCCTAATAGATACAAGAAAGTGAATACCAAAAAGATACATCAAATAGATAAACCAATAAGGTGTGTCACAAAAAATTAAAAAATTATAATTTCAAACAAAAATAATCAAACCAAATCTTTACATATTTTAAAAAAATCAATGGGAAATAGAGAGAAAATAAGGAAAGAGAGTAACAGTGAGAGAAAATAAGGGGGGAAAGAGTAAGAGAGTAACATAGAGAGAATAGGGGAGAGAGTGTGAGAGAGTAACAGGGGGAGAGAGAAAAAATAAGGGGATTGTAATATAATTGTTTCCAAAAATCGGTTGTTGTAAAAATTATTCTTGCTAAATGGGTTTTTGGTCTTTTTCCATCAAAATGAACTTATGCCCAACAAATTTTTATTAGTATTTGTTTACTCAAATAAGTCTATATTTGTGTACTGACTTTTATTTTTTCCTAAATAATACAAAATCGAGTGAAAAACTTTGTATTTTGCCATGCTCCTAACCCCCCCCCCCCAAAAAGGTGCACAGCCTTAACTATGGTCCTACTTGCAGTGTGTTGGCTCAAGATTTGGCCCAATGGATTGTTGAGCTTTACGACTTTCCCATGAGTCACCAATATGTGAGTATGATCATAAATAATACAAAATTGTCCTCTATTAAAGTAATAGTAATGACCATAATCTTAATGGTGGTTTCACTTTGTGACACACTAATAAGGAATGAGCACCAAAATTCAATTTTGATGATAGCATAAATTATGCTTGAGCCCATTTCACTAAGACCCATTGATATGAGCCTAAGTCATTTTTTCGGAAAGTAAAGAAATATATATTGAGACAAAGAAATTGTACAAAGAACAAACAAAGAAATAACTCCTCAAAACAGAGAATGGCCAGGCAGCATTTAAAGGGAAGTGAAAACAAGAAGAAAACACTTCTAGAAGAATCCTGCATAGAGAGGAAAAAGGGAGGAAGAAGAGTCATTGAAGAAAATCAAACAATCCCTATCGGTGAACAAGCTGTCTATTCGCATCACAAAGTTTGAACTTGAGGGAAGTCATTTTGCTTCTAATAGCCATTTGAACAACTTTGGAGACATAATTAGCATCACTAAAGAGACTTTTGAATCTTTTGTTGTTTCTCTCCATCCATAACTGATAAAGAGTGGCTGCAGCTCATTCCAAGGTCCAGGTTGAAGATTGATACCTAAAATGACCAAAATAAAATTCCAAATCTCAGCTGAGAAGGAGCACTCAAAGAAGAGGTGATGGTGGGATTCATCAACATCTCTATAGAGTATGCATTCAGTTTCAAGATAGGATGCATAGGCCTGCATTTTATCCAGGGTGTTAAGTTTGCATCCAATAGCAAGCCAGAGAATGAAGTTGTATCTGGGAACAAATTTTCCATTCCAGACTAGCTTATGTCAAATAATCAAAGTGTATTTACTCGTAGTAGCCTTCCATGTAGATTTGGTAGTGAATACAGAATTAGTAGTTGAAGACCACTTCCCAACATCCTTCCTACATGTATCCAGGTAATAAGTAGGAGGATTGTTGATGATTTCTTGAGTAGCAAAAGAAGAACAAGCAGGCCATTGCCATCTATTATCGGAGACAATGTAGTTAACCATACAGTTTCTTTGCAAATTAGTCCCTTGATTGCTCTCCAAGCTGCGAACAAGGCAAAGAGGCCCAAATTTATGCTAGTTATCAGACCAAAGATTGGTACTATTTTCATTTCCAATAATATGAACCATAAGAGGTCTCACAGAATGTCTAGCTTTAAAAAGATTGAGCCAATTCCAAGAGTAAGCATGAGGAGTTTTCAAATCCCAAAAACTTCTACCTTTGAAATAATAGGCATGAATCCACATATCCCAAAGATTCTATTTGTCAGTGAAGAGAAGTCAAATGTATCTTAGCATTAAGGGGGAATTCCACTCTAATATGCTTGATCTCCAAACCTCCTTCTTTTTTTGGCATACATACTTTATCTCAAGCAACCTTAGCAGCATTGCACCCCAAAATAGTCCCACTCCAGAGGAATTTTCTCATCATTTGCTCAATCTTATCAATAATTTGTTAGGGAAGAAAGAGGTGGGAAGTCCAGTAGGTTTGAATACTACTAATAACCGTTTGAATGAGGAGGAGTCTACTAGCATAAGAAAGATTTCTATTGGTCCAAGACCCCACTCTTTTCTTAATTCTAACAAGTAATTCACTGCAGTGGTAATTTCTTAATCTTGTTGAGATAATGGGGATACCCAAGTATGTCACTGGTAAATGCCCCTCTAGAAATCCAAGAAGACACTTAATCTGATCTTTTAACATCATCTTGAATGCCATACATGTAAATATGGATCTTGGAATGATTAGATTGCAGCCCAGAAAAATCCTGAAATTGAATGAGGGGAGAGTTGAGGGTGCTCACAGAATTAAGGTCACCATAGTAGAAGAACAAGAGATCATCAGCAAAGGAGAGTTGGGAGAACAGGAGTTTCTTACACCTCCAATGAAACTTGAACACCCTGTAATCTTTGATTTTAGATTGAATAAGAAGAGAAAGGATCTTATCGCAAACACAAATAAATAAGGATAGATAGGATCACCCTGTCTTAGACCTTTAGAGCTACTAAAAAAAAAAACCTGCCAAATCACCATTAACATTGATAGAGAAGCTAGGGGAAGAGATACATTGCTAGATCCAAGTTCTCATAACATGAGAGAAATTAAAAGCTTCTAAAGCATCCATCAGAAAACTCCAATTGATAAAATCAAAAGTCTTCTTTAAGTCAACTTTAATAGCACATTTAGAAGATCCCTTGTTTCTGTGGTAGTCCCTCGGGAACCCTTGATTCAAAGGGATGTTATCACCTATCCTTCTACCAAGGATGAAAGCAGATTTGGACTGGTTAATAAGGATAGGGAGGACTTTTTTAATTCTAGAAGCCAAAAAATTTCGAGATGGCTTTATAAATAGTATTACAACAGGCAATAGGTCTAAACTCATTCTTAGAGAAAGGATTGGGGCACTTGTGGGCTAAAGCAATGATGTTTGCATTCTTTTCCTTAAGGAGTTTACCAGTTGCAAAGAATTCTTTAATAGCATTGATGACATCATTCCTTATAACAAACCAAGCTTTCTTGAAAAAATAGGCATTGAACCCATCAAGTCCAGAGGATTTAAAATTATTCATTGAGAAAAAAAGGGACTTGATTTCCTCATCATTAACCATCTCAAACATACTAGAAGCCTGTGCATTAGTCACTTTGTTGCGGACAATAGACTCCAGCATAGATCTTCTACCCACAGTAGATACCAAATTGTAGGAGTGTGTAAAGAGATTCTTGAAATGATCAATAGCAACTCTCTTAACCTCCTGGTTCCCTTCAGCAACCATACCATTATCATTCTTAATAGAAATGATTTTCTTCCTATTTCTCCTATTGATCACGGATTTAAAGAAGAATCTAGTGTTTTGGTCACCCTCTTTGAGTCAAAGAATCCTAGATTTTTGTTTATACATTAACTCCTCAGCCTTAGAAGCAGCAAGGTACTCAGCTAAAAGAATCTTTCTCTCCTCCCTCTTAGAATGGTCATTAGGGTTGGTATCAATGCTTCTTAGGTAGTCATCAAGGTCAACCTTGGTTTTAACAACCAAATCAAAGATTCGCCCTTTTTCTCTAAAATAGTTTTGAAGATACTTTTGAGCAATTTAAGCTTCTTACAAACTTTAAACTGATGAGAGCCATGGATAGGTTCACACCAAGAAGCAACCACGAGGTCTAAAAAATCAGTTATATCAGCCAAGTGATTGAAGAATTTGAAAGGGGCATTTCTATCTCTCATAGATTCACTCAATCTTACAATAGTAGGAGAGTGATCAGAGATACCTGAAGGCAAGAATTCAGCTTCAGATTGGTGGAAAAAAAAGAATTTTGTCTCTCATTAACAAGAGCTCTATCAAGTTTCAATGAGATGCAACCAAAGTCATGCCTATTATTGCTCCAAGAATAAAAGATGCCAGAAAACCTGAGGTCTTCTAACTCATAACTCTGAATGCAATCCTCAAACTCCACCATATCTTGAGTCCAGTGATCGGAGCATCCACACGATTCTTTAGGATTTCTATGGACATTGAAGTCACCCATGATGATCCAGGGATCATTATTATGAAGACTAGCCTGGGAAGTACGGTCATGCCATAGCCTTCTTCTTTCAATTCCTTCATTATGGGCATACACAAAAGTTAAATAGAAGTTAAACTGATACCTAGCTGCTGCACATGGCAATGAACAGCTTGTTCATATTCAAACATCCTTCTAACAAGAAGGGAGTTAAGACTCCAAGCAATCCATATTCTCCCATAGGGGTGACTCAAGTAATTATCAAGAGTATCCCAATTCTCCATAATTCTATTCTTGTTCACCAATCTTACCTTGGTTTCAATAATGCTCATTTGGTCAAGTCGATGGCCCCTAACAAGCTTCTTTATTTCTTCCTGCTTAGAGGAGTCATTTAGTCCTCTAATATTCCAGCAGGAGATAACAATCATTAAGGAAAAAAAAAAAAGCTTTGCTGAGCTTGAGGCACTCAACCTTCCTACCCCCCCTAAATTTCCTTGGGATTTTCTCTTACTTTTTCTTTTAAGATGCTTTGTTATTAGTCAACACGGGCAGAGAGTTCGCTGGGTTCTCAAGACTTGGAGCAAATTTAGGAGCATTGGGTGGAAGGAACATGGAAAGCTTTGGACTAATATTCACAATCAGATTGCCACCTTCCTCAATAAGATAGCTGAATCTATTATTGCTAGTAAGATCAACAAGTAATTCAAAATGAGGGGATTGGAAAGGGATGTGAGACAACATTCACTTGAAATTCATTCTGTAGATCTATTGGTTGAAGACCAGGGGTGCCATTGACATCTACTCCCATAAGGGTTTGAGAGGGAGAATCAACCATAATAGTTTTTCCTTTATCAACTACTGTTAGAATTTACTCTAGGGGATTATCAGAAATTAATGCAACTAGATTCGCAGCAGTTGGAGTAGTAATCTAAGTTATGGATGAGGGACATTGGGAGTCGGAGTGACAAAATATTTGGAAATGATGGCAAGCCCTTGGCTTCCATTGATACTCTACTCCAATACTCACTGTATGCAAAGCGTCTTCACCCCCTAGCTGAAGGTCGAAAGATTCAATCAGCTCATCCTTTGAATTGACTTCAACACAAATGCGTGCAAAACTAACTCTTTTCTTACTAGAGGTTAGTGAATCAACATAGCGGGGCCTACCAACTACACTAGCCATATAGCTGAAGCCCTCATCCGTCCAAAACTGGAGAGGAATGTTATAAATCTTAATCCAAAGTGGGATGGAAGAGTGATCTTCTTTTGAAATAACAACATCAGTCTGCCACTTTTTCAAAATCAAAGGCCTCCCCTGAAATACCCAGGGGCCTGATTCAACAACCTTAGAACTTGCTTCTTCACTTTCAAAATTAAAGAAGAAGAAATCATGGTCATTAACAAGAACCTCCAACAAACCCAAGTTATTCCACCCTTTATGAGCAATGAATTTAAGAAACGAATGCCAGTTTCTTTTCTATGAACTTACCTACTAGAAAATTACTCCATTCAGCACATCTTTTGTTCGCCACTTCAGGAGCGGAGGGAGAACAATAACCTTATTGTTGAGTCTTTTTGGCTGGTAGAATTTCAGTTTCATCTGCTCTTGGGTAGGTATGGAATTTGAATTTGGGATTTTGGGTGCTTCCTGCTCTTCCAAATTTCAAAACTTGATTCCATGGAGTTTTGGGAACTCCTTTGACTTGTTGGTTATTACCCAACTTATCACTCACAGAAGGGGAATGACCTTTCTCCACCATAGGGAAAGATGTCATAGATTTGGTACCAGATCCAAAAGGGATCAAACTAGAGGGGGTCGAACCAGAGGAGAACAATTTGGAATCGGAATTAGGGTCAATCAGGAAAGTGTTGTTTGACCCTGGACTAGAGCTGTCAAAATTCGACACGACACGATTAACCGACAAAAATTAAACAAGTTTGGGTGAGATCTTAACAGATTTGAGTGATAAACGGGTTGACATGCTAAACAAGTTTAATAAATGAGTCATGTTCGGGTGAGACCTGTCAAACCATTTATCACACATTTACCCGTTTAAATAAAATTAATATAATAATAAATTAATAATTATTTTTTTAAAAAAAAGCAAGAAAAAAAAGAAGTAAACAAATCAATACAAAAAAAATAAAGTAGTAATTCAAAGACAAAAAGGAGGAGATGAGGACCACTTCAAAGACAAAGACAAAGACAAACCAATGTCTTTTGTTTTTGTCCCACATTGACAAATGAGGGGAGATGGGGAGCGTTGAGTTGCCTATAAAAGGCAATGACCTCTTACTTTTTTTTTAAGCCTTCAAGTCATATTTTTATAAGTTTTTACTAAAAATTCCTCTTTTTTGAGATAAGTACAATGGGTAGTAAAAAAATTGAGTATTAAAATTGTTGATATAATTTTTTTAATATTAAACGGGTTAAACGAGTCGTGTCGTATTTCCCGTTTATTAAACGTGTCGTGTTCGTGTTGAGATTTTTCACCCATTATTAAACGTGTCGGTTCACATATTTTGTAATCACCCGAGTTTAGGTAATAAAAAACTATATTTTTTAATTAATTTTTGAAATTAGACAAAATAGAGAAATTACCAAACTGCCACAAACAAAATAAGAAAATTACTAAATTGCCATTGAAGTTTCAAGGACCTTCTACACATGCAAGGAGGCTGTTGGAGGCTTGTTGGCTCACATAGAGGAAACTCAGCTGCTTGGGGAAACCTGAGTAAGCTGCTTGGGGGAACCTGAGTAAGCTGTTTGGGGGGATAAAATGGAGAAGGATTTGGTGGGAAGAGAGAGAGAGAGAGGAGAAAGAGAAGTTAGAGAGAGAAAGTAGACTTTGAATTTTTGGATTTCTTGCAGAGACAATTTCGAGCACTAAGACGTATTCTCACAGCCTAATATGGATGCTAGGAACTCATATATGTATTTAGATTTCGATTTGGTTTAGTATTAATGCATGAATTTATGTTTTAAAGTTTAATGCGTTTCTGGATTTTGAAACGGGTTTGAGAATTTAGCATGATTTGGGTTAATTGTTTCATATGGCTGAGTTTGGAAGGTCTTAAGGAGTTGTTTGGTGGTGAATTCGTGATTTGTCATGGTCTGTGGTGGTGTAATGGTTGTGTGAAGGTTTGAAGAGGTGAAAATATGATTTTGATAAAAACTTGTTTAAACTTCGAAAGGGGGCTTGGGCCTAGCTAATTTGGGGTCAAGGAATCCATTTATGGTCTCAGAATTGGATTTTGAGGTCGTTTGAGGGGGGGTGAAACGAGCAGTTGCAGGTCTGGACATAAACTAAAAATCTTATTTTTTGTTTACTTTGACATTTTTATTTTATGAGTTTAAGCTTAATTCAATGCTTGAGAATTATGGGGTTTGTTAGAGTGATGTGTGGTGAGTGTTTAGCTTCAAAAATTAGGTGAAAATGTGTACTGAGTAAGGAGAAATAAGGGTGAGAAGTAGGAATGTTAGGGCTGGTGGAAGGAACCTAGGGTTTTAGTCAAAGTGACCAAGGAAGAAGATGAAGGACACTAGTGCACCCCTTCGATGCGTGACAACACATTTGACATCTGATTGACCTCTGATTGGTCCCAAAAGTTCTGTAACGTCCGTGCGGAGGTCCCGATAAAATTTTAAGTTGATCCGATGGCCGAATCTATATGAGGAATAAAATGACTGTTTTGACATCCGAGGTCTATTTGACCTAGTTTTGAGTGATTTTGAGAAAATAAATTTTATATTAATTTTAGGTAGGTTAATTGAGTATGTGTATTAAATTTCATCGAAAAATAACACTGTTTAATTTTTGGTTATTTTAGATCAAAATACCGAGCGGGTAGGGTTTCTCAATTCCGAAATAGGCGATGTTTTCCAAACTTGTTTCTAAATTATTCCATATGTTATTTATAATGATTTAGCATGTTTTAAAATATATGATTGGGTGTTTTAAATATTGACGTGAATTCGAACCCGGATCAGGATTTTTGAATGCAGTTTGCACTATTGTTTTAGAAATGATCGTATTGCTTGAATTGTTCATATTGAATAAAACTCTGGGATCCTTTTTAATGAAAATATAAGTGCACACGGGTCGAGTGAAAAAAGGGTTTATATTCTAGTTTGAGGTCGTAGGGGGTACTCATTGAGTTTGTAAATGTCTGGGTGGCCCGGTTGGTCTTCGGACTTGGGTACTGAATTAGATCATATTGACTTGAGAGCGTATCTTGCTTGGGTGAAAGTCCCCTAAATTATTGGATCGTATGGATCGTATTGACCCTGAGTGGCCTATTAGAATCAATTGACCACCAGTGTAGCACTGTACTCGAATTTCTGAACTCTCTTTTACAGTTTTGTTTAATTACTACAATTTCAAATGAAATAATATTTTTGCTGACATATATGTATCAAATGCTCATTTGGATTTCTGCCTAATCATGTTAACCTATACTATTTTCAAACTCGTCTGCTTGGAAATTGAGTCACTCTACTGAACTGTTGATGCTCACCCTACATTTAGAATTAGACCACTTAAATATAAAACTAAGAACCATAAGGAACTAAATAGACACTATTAGAAGATTGAGATCAAATAGGGACTAAAAAGTGTATTTTAACCAAAAAATAAACACCGCCATGAGTTCTTTGATTCTTTCTTTTTAAGCACCGTTAACGCGTTAATAAAAAAAGCGCCCAACCAAACGCCCCCTCCCCTCTCTCTCTGTATCTCTCTCCGCGCCAAAAACGTCTTCCAAAGAAAGAGATTGAAGAGAGCCACAAGAAGCTCAAACAAAGCGGCGAAGTTCTGAGAGAAATTCAACGACTCCGATTTCCTAGGGTTCTTTCAGAATGTCACCTCCACAAACCAGTCCAGCTCTACACCACATCACACGGGGATCGACATCAACAGTGATCAACGGTCACTTCAACACATCACTGTCGCCTATCAATCTCGCCGTCCGTACACCGTCCGGTGGATTACCATCATTCAGCCGGAAATCTTTACTGGAGAATAACCAAGATTTGTTATCATTGTTTCACAATCTTGATATCTTCTTTGCAAATTTGTTTAACAATTCCCAACATTCAACCGAAAATCTTTTCTTGAGAATATCCGATATTCTTTGTTATCGTTTTTACTATATTGATATCGTTTGTGTACCAGTTCCGGCATTCAACCGAAAATCTTTTTCGGGGATTCCATATCATTGTCTTTACAATCTTGGTATATTTTGTGCAAATTTGGGTGATTGTGGCTTTCAAGATTCGCAAAAGAAAAAGGAATTCGATGTAGTTGAGTTTCTGGCGCAAACTAAAGATGGTAAGTGAGTTATTGGTGATGTTTGACAGTTGATCTTTCAAATTGAAAACTGCATTATCTCACCATTAATATGGGTCTCTCGTCCTTGTTTGGAAATTTCAATTTCCCGACACATGATCAAAAACCTTATTAATAAAAACCTTATTAATCTCTCGTCCTTAAGTATTTCATATCATTTATATCGTAATGACATGTGAATTGTTTGGTAACCAATTATGACATGTATTTCATAACCAAGATCTGAGGATAGGCCTTCAATATCATCGATTTTGGTGGAAGCAATATCATCGATTTTGGTGGAGGCTTGGGTGAAAGATACATTCTAGGTTTATATAGAGACACCCATTTGGAATCCGTTCAAGTCATATGTGGTGTATATAAAGGTTTTAAGAAATGTGTAATGCGTTGTACAAAATACTTGTCAATGTCTTAAAGGTTTTGGCTAGTGTAGAAGTATGGTGGCATCTGGCCAGTGTAGTAGTATGCCTCTCTGAAGCAAGAATCTAGCTATATGGCATCTGGAACCTTTACCCAAATCTTGCATTAGTGTGGCGGCAAGCAACTTTCAAGACATTGTGCTCGATTTTTGCTTGCTATGTTGCTTCTTCAGTGTATAGCAGTAACTCGAGCTTCTCTACATCAGTATATGGCAAGGATTCATGGCAGTTTTTGTATTTTTTTGATAGCAATAGCAGTTGGGCTCTGAACCTGATGCTCGATTTACATTAGGGGCCACGTTACAGCTACATCAAGGCACTGGTTATAGTAACTGTAATCCGGGGGGGGGGGGAGAGAGAGAGAGAGAGAATGAGAAGCTGATGGAAAGCTTTTCACTACAATCCTCTAGGATACTTTAGAGAGGCAGCTATGTTTCACAGAGAAAGAAGGTATTCGTATTCTTCAGAGAGGCATCTAGTTGAGTACTACTATCCTCAGATCTCAAGTGTAGGCCTCACATACACACATTTGGATATACCGAAACTAAACTGAGTGGACAAAGCCATGTCTGTAACCAAATAGAACTGAAGGAGAATGTTTTGAAGGTTTTTTGATGATTTTGATTCAGCTGGTATTGATGCAATATAGAAATATTTTTCGACATGTGAGTATGTCGGTTTTATATAACATTAGCCTAAAATATACTGTAGTCCACATATGGACTGTGTTGATGGATATAGATTACAATTTGCAATGATTTGAATTTGGAAACTTTATGAGCTAAATATGGAAAGTCCTCTTAAGCTTCCTATCAACCTACTCATCTTTGGCGTGTTTGACTATCTATGCATGTATACCAAATTCTCTCCTTTTGTCTGACAAGTTTTCAATTTCAAATGCAGGGCACTCCAGTTAATATCAGTGTCGGATCTTATGTTTGGGCTGAAGACCCATCAATAGCATGGACTGAGGGACAAGTATCAAAGATAAATGGGGAGGAAGTTGAGATTCAGACTATTGATGGGAAGACGGTATGTGCGCTTATATTATGTCAATTAACAGTCTATTCGAGTGAATAAACATTTGAATTACTAGTCTTTAATTTGATAATCTTTCAGATTTTTCTTTTCTTTTCCTTTTCTTTATGTTGCATAGGTACAAAACCTATTGAAAAACATTAGTGCAAACTATGTAATACACGAAATCTATACGAGGCCAAAAGCTAGAATGGAGGTTACAGAGACGAAAAAACTATGTATTCCAAAAGTGTACCTTAGTAAAGCATCTAATCAATCTACAGAAGAATCTTTGGATTAGATAGCCTCCTAGGAATCCACAAAAAGGGTGACTTTTTTTTTTTGGTTAGAAAAAGAAATTTTCATTATCATAACTATATTTCAGACTGATCAACCTGCTTACAAAGCTTAACTAGCCTATACCCACTCTAGTCTCTTTACAGATAAGTGTGCTTAGTTGCAGAGGCATGTCCTCCAGCCATTGAGATGGTAGTGTTCCACCTCGAGCCTTGGTTGCAACTATATGAGCAGCCAGCCATGTTAACTGATCGCCTAACACTTTCAAATCTGATCCTAGGGATCTGACTAGCATAACACCAAATATCCCTCAGAATTTGTTCTATCTCACCTATCATCACCTCAAGCCCCTTTGTGTTAGAGTCTATTAAAAACTTTTGAGTCAGATTCCACCATGACATCCACAAATCCCTCCTCCATGGCCAATCTTAAAGCCCCTCTGATAGCTGCTGCTTCTGAAATTAAAGCTGATGCTCCTACCATTGTTCTCGCTTCCCCATTTATAACGGTTCCATCATGATTGCGGAGAACCACTCCATAAGCCCCTCTATTCCGTTTGTCCAAGTATGCACCATCACATTCAGTTTCAACCAGCCAAGTGGTGGGGGTGACTTAAGAAAGCATGTTTCAAGCTATTATTTTTGTGCATTAACTTTGAAGGATTCCAAACTTGAAGCTTCTTGGCTAGTTTGAATGCTTGTCTTTTGTGTTGTGTGTAAGAGAGAGAGAGAGAGAGAGAGAGAGAGAGAGAGAGAGAGAGAGATCTGGGTTTACATGTGAATTATAGAGTCCCTAAGCAACTTGTTGACAAGATAAAAAGATTGAGTATCTTTGCAAGCTGGGGGTATATCTATAAATAGAATATTCATGTCTCTGTTGATTTTGTTACTTGGCTTTCATTTATCACCTGCAAAACTGAGGGTATATCAGTAACTCTCATACTCCCCTGCTAATTTTGTAACTTGGATTTTATTTTATCCACTTGGCCAGCTTGTTGCAAGTCGGTCAAAAATATATCCGAAAGATGAAGAAGCTCCTGCTGGTGGAGTTGATGACATGACCAAGCTATCATATTTGCATGAGCCTGGAGTATTGCAAAATTTGGCGACTAGATATCAACTCAATGAAATCTACGTAAGATACTTCTCACCTTCGAGTTATATGTTTACTTAAGCAATGAATTACTGCAGCGATGGGCAATCTTTCATTATATGATATCATGCTTTGAAATTATGTCAGACCTATACTGGAAGTATTCTTATTGCCATTAATCCATTCCAAAGACTGCCTCACTTGTATGATGGTCATATGATGGAACAATACAAGGGAGCACCATTCGGAGAACTGAGTCCTCATGTTTTTGCAATTGCAGATATTGCTTACAGGTATCTCTGCATTCCGTTAACATATTATAAACTTCTTCCTTAAAGCATCATGCATTTTTTTTGGGTAAATAAAGCATCATGCATATGGTCAGCTGAGTTGCTTCAAATGAATCAGGGCAATGATCAATGAGGGAAAAAGTAACTCTATATTGGTCAGTGGTGAAAGTGGGGCTGGTAAGACTGAAACTACCAAAATGCTTATGCGCTACCTTGCCTATTTGGGTGGCCGTAAAGGCACTGAAGGACGGACTGTGGAACAACAAGTTCTAGAAGTAAGTGGATAATCTGACTTTATTATATGCTTGCCAATGTTTCAAAAGTGTGTGAGGGTTATGCTTCGTGTTTTAAGAACGCATGCATTTTATCAGAGTCTAAGACAGATATAAATATTTAGTATGGCATTGGCAATCTCGATAACCTAATGGGTGATGTTATTTTAAAAGAGGGCAGTTGCACTAAACATGGTAATATAGTTCAAACATAGAACTTCTGTTGTGGTAATGATGCCAAAACATTATAGGTGTCCTTATGCAGGACAGCAGAAGTTTTAGCAATTTAATGAGTAATAGGGCTACAGTTTATGAACGAATAGACTAGAGTTGATGGGTAATTGATGAATAAGGGATTTGGGAGGAAACTTTATCTTTTAGAGTTCTGTTTAAACAGTTCAAAGCCTGATTTTTTCCAGTAAAAATTTAAAGCTTGATTTCAATGCAAGACAGCAAACAAGATTTCTTGCTTTATGGAGTTTGCAAGTATTACACGAATAATAAGGAGAAGAAACCCCAGCAAGATTAAAGAACTTAGAGTCGAGTGGAACAATTAAGAAAAGGAGAAAAGGGGAAGAAAAAGAAAGACAAATGGCAAGAAGAGCTGAAAATAGACAAAACAACCCAATCTGTTCACCACTATAGTACATTAAAGAGGGTCAGGCTACAGTAGTGTGCTACATTACCACTACAGAAACTTATTTGTTGTAAAAAACTAAAGGTTACAAATAAGTAACTATTAACCCCTTATAAATGTGATTCAAATAATTTAATAACCTATGAAAGTAAAGAATGAATTAATAATAAACTAGGAATTTGGCGAGAACCCTATAATCAAAAGGATTTAGGATAAGTAGGACTAGAATTGAGTTTATGAAATGTAAGTCTGGTAAAAGAAATCGAAACCAGGAAGTGGTAAAAATTGAAGATCAAGAGATACCAAAGAGTGAACACTTCAAATATTTAGGGTCTATTATTCATAGGGAGTGTGAGATTGACAACGATGTAATGCATAGAATCAATGCTGGATGGACTAAATGAAGGAATGCATCCGGTGTATTGTGTGATATATGTATACCCCTCAAGTTAAAAGGAAATTTCTATATAACGGCCATAAGACCCTCTATGCTTTACGGTGGTGAGTGTTGGGCAACTAAGAAACAACATGATCAAAAGTTGTGTGCGATAGAAATGAGAATGTTAAGATGGATGTGTGGTAAAACTAGGAAAGATAGAATTATGAACGAATATATCCGAGAAAAAATAGAGGTAGCACATATAGGAGATAAGTTAAGACTTAAGAGAGAATCGACTTAGGTGGTATGGACATATTTATAGGCGACCTACTATGGCAACGGTGAGAAAAAGTGATATGATAGTTATTGAAGGTAAACTTAGGGTTAAAGGAAGACCAAAATTAACTTTAAAGTAAAAACATTGCCCTTGATAGAGCTCAATGATGAAATATGATTTTTGTAGCTGGCCCCAAAAACGTTGGGACAAAGCTTTGTTGAGTTGAATTGAGTTTCATAACTTAATAACCTAAAGATTACAATGGACACTTGTTGTTGGACCAAAATAGTTTCTTGAATGGATTGAAACCATTAGCCTTGGATTTTAGCTTCCAATCAAATATGTTTTCTCTAACCAAACAATCCCTGCATCACATCTTTTCTATGTAACTCTTGCTCAGATTTGGACGCACCTGTGATCAAGGATCAAAATGTCGTGTCGAAACATCCGAAACGTTTCAGAATTTTAACACACCGACACGAAACATGGGTTGAATCCCAAAATTCCAAAGTTTCGGTCGAAACGTCACTGTGTCGGACCGTTTCGGTCGAAACAGGTCGAAACATGTCGAAACAGTATCTAGAACTAAAAATTTATGTGTTTTAATCATAGTGTACACAATGATTTTAATATTAATGAAATAATATTATTTATTAATTTGAAGACACAATTTAAATTAATAAATTAGTATTATAATAATATGCTGCACAAATTAGAATTATAATAATATGTTGTACTTAGTATTATTAATTAGTAATTAGTATTATAATAAAATTGTATTATTAATTTGATAATATTCTAATTTAAATAATTTTCGCCCCATGTCATACTTTTTTTCCCTCCAATTTAAATTTATTCTTATATAAATGGATGTTAACCAAATAAATATGTTAAATTAATTAACTATTTAGCTGATCTTTATAAATAAATGGATTGTATTTGTATTTTTACATGTTTCCACGTGTTTCCAAAACGTTTCCGTTTTTGAGCTAATCAAAACGGTACTTCGAAACGATATTTTGATCTTTGCTATGATGTTTATGTGTATTCATGTGTTTCATACTTTGAAGTTTAGAAACAAGATTTAACTGAAAATTAGATGACAATGGTAAGCAAAATAGTTAAGGAAATATTAGGCAGATTTTGAATGTGGCTTATAAAGAGCATGGGGGCTCAAATTAGTTGATTTCCTGAAAATAAAATTGTCAGCTGCAAATTCTTTCTTATAGTGGGGTTTCTATACTTTATTGAGGCTCTATTTCATGTTAAACCTCTCAAAGTACATAATAAGGAATTTAAAGCTGCCTTCTTGTCCTTTTCTTTTTCTGGTCTTGCTTTAACTTGTGAAATGGGTAACTAAAGTGGGATTTGCAGTAGCTTTGGTTTTTATTTTGTTCCTAGTATTGACCTATCTGTATCTGTCCCACTACATGATGCGAATGCAGTCGAATCCAGTTCTCGAAGCATTTGGTAATGCAAAAACTGTTAGAAACAACAATTCCAGGTGAGATACCACTAGAGTCATGCTATGGACGAATAGGGAATCGATTCAAGATTTGCTGGCAGGATGTACTGTTGATGCTCATTTAATTATGTTGATGCAGCCGTTTTGGTAAATTTGTTGAGATTCAATTCGATAAGCAAGGAAGAATATCTGGAGCGGCCATTAGAACTTATCTTCTTGAGAGGTCTCGTGTTTGCCAAATTTCAGAACCTGAACGTAACTATCACTGTTTTTATCTTCTTTGTGCTGCCCCACAGGAGGTAGTATTTTCACACAACCCTCTTCTATCAAATTGCATAAATGCATAGCCCTTGATGATGATTCACATAATTTGTCATCGTAACATTCCTTTTAAAAGTTTTTAACTTTTACCAGGACATTGAGAAATATAAGTTGGGCAATCCGAAATCATTTCACTATCTTAATCAATCAAATTGCTATGAACTCGTTGGTGTAAGTGATGCTCACGACTATCTTGCCACTAGGAGAGCCATGGATATAGTTGGAATAAGTGAGAAAGAACAGGTACGTCTCCTGCATCTAAAATGATTCTGGTGCCTTATATAACTTTCTGTAACTGCAAATAACACTTTGCTTTTGTCCCAGGATGCAATTTTCAGAGTCGTGGCTGCAATTCTCCATCTTGGCAATGTTGAATTTGCTAAGGGGAAAGAAATTGATTCATCAGTTCTAAAGGATGACAAATCCAAATTCCATCTTCAAATGACTGCAGAACTTTTGATGTGTGACTGGCGCCTTATTATCTTCTCTGTTATATGTTTTTTATTTTCTTAGTTGTTGGTGTCTGATTTGATTTATTTTCTTATTTCAGGTGTGATCTTCATGCATTGGAAGATGCACTACTGAAGCGTGTGATGGTAACCCCAGAAGAAGTTATCAAGAGAAGCCTTGATCCTCATGGTGCAACAATTAGCAGGGATGGTTTAGCTAAGACAATATATTCCCGCTTGTTTGACTGGTAAGTTCATACTGTCTTGATAACTACCATCACTAATCTTTCTTAGTATCAGGATAATTCTTTTTTCCCTGGCATTACACGGTTTGATTTGAGTGCATGTGGGATGCTTTGAGGTTGCTTGATTTTTTTATTACTTACAGGTTGGTGGATAAGATTAATTTCTCAATTGGGCAAGATGCTAACTCAAAATCTCTGATTGGGGTCCTTGACATATATGGTTTTGAGAGCTTCAAAACTAATAGGTATTGATTACAAAATTTGTGTATTTAAACTTAACCAATAAACAAGTTACTTCTTGATGCCTTAGTCTCTGTAAGTTAAGTTGTGATTTACAATCATCTCTGCAGTTTTGAGCAGTTTTGCATCAATTTCACAAATGAGAAGCTTCAGCAACATTTCAACCAGGTATGCTGTTTGGCATTGTTGATGACATCAATTCAATCCACTTTCTCAACTTAAAATTGAAATGTTGTGATATCATTCAGCATGTGTTCAAGATGGAGCAAGAGGAGTACACAAAAGAAGAGATTGACTGGAGTTACATAGAATTTGTTGATAATCAAGATGTCTTGGATCTTATTGAAAAGGTTCCCTCCATTTAATCTAGTGCACTTCTCGCATTTTGATGTGGCTTTATATCTTCTTTGGTAATCCAATCCACAGTTGGTTGATCTTGTTCAACCTGAAATTGATTCTCTATTTTGGATATTTTATACGCATGTGTAAATTCTGTTTATGTAAAGGCCAAGGATTTGACTTCATGTTTCGCAATATAACATGATGTTAAGGCAACACAATTTTCGTAGGACTCTTTTTTGGTTTTCAAGGACAGTATATGGTTGTGAAGGGAGCTTGTTTCCCACATTCAAAGATTAAGGCCAACCAAGATTCGATAAATGGTTAAGGGGCTGCTTCACTCACTGCCAGTTGGTTTTGAGTTGAATGTCTTTAACATGACATTGGAGCTGTGTCTTGGGTGTTCAGTGGACGAAATCTCTCAAACAGTTGAATTCATTGGTCTACTTGTCTGTCTGTTTCAATTTAGTTTGCCAACAACTTATGGACTTGGGTTGCACGTGAGGGATGGTGTGAACTGTGAAGAGAGCTTGTATCCAACTAAAGATTAGGTCCATCCAAGTTTTGATATATGGTTAAAGGACCTCTCTATATATTGTCAATTAGTTGTAAACTGGATGCCTTCAACAGTTTTCTGGTAAACAGTTACTTTTATGGGGTATTGATATATATTTTATTGAAGATGAAAGGCATTATATTGATAGAGAGAGCAAAATACTTGAGCAACAAAGGAAGTTCGTTAATTGATGCCAATGTACACATACAAGTTCAAAACTAATGCTTTGCTTAAAAAGATCAAACCCCCTCTTACAATCTGTGGGACCATTTGGGTCGTGTAGCAAGAATGATTCGCGGTCCAACCATTATAGTTGTACTCTAAGCGTGGTATTGTATGTCTAAGAAAGCATGATTCAAGTAAAAAAGAAGTGTATTATGAAAGGATGACATAAATGCTTGAAACCTTTAAAGATATAGGGTAAATTGCTTTGTCATAGCTTAGGGTTTTTGACAATTATGGGGTCTTCTTTTTTGTTTTTGAAATTACACTGCCACTCCTCATTAGAACTGTCCATTTACAACTGTCTATAGAAATTATGATTTCCAAATATGCCCTTGTATCTTTTCTAAGCCCAATATGCCCTTGTACATTGGCATCCAAATATGCCTTGCAGTACACATTTTGAGGACCTTTTATATATCCACACATACACACAAGGAACAATGAAAAATAGAACTGGCTGTAGAGAGAATAATGCTACAACTTTAGAATTGATTACCGAAGTGCAGGTTGTGCGAAGTCATAAATTTATCAGGAATTCGAGGTCAAACCCTCAAGGAATTGTAACAAGAGAACACTCACACAAATTCTAAAACAAACTTAAAAATAAATGGTTCGTTTAGGAAAATTGTTGAGCGTAGAAAATTGATTTAAATAATTAAAACAGTAATATAAATACTAGAGCATCGAGTACTCCCTCTCAATTCTATACAATACTGATTAAAGACTCAAATCTTAATTTGAGACAAAAATTAGATGTCGGTTAATTCAAGTAACAAATCAAGTAAAAAAAACTTAGAGTTATAATCAAAAGATTATTTAGAAATTTAAATAATCAACCAGTCATATTATTTTATGAAATAATGATAATTATTTCAAACATGGAATAACCAGTTATTTACTCGAAGGGAAATTCAAACAATCGATGTACATGACACAACTCAAGAATTTTTACAGAATAAAAACTTTGGTAAAAGATCAAAAGTTAAATTAACAAAACATCATAAATCATTAAGCACAAAGTTAATAAAAATATCGTACTTCATTGAGAGGTCTTCCCCTAGCTCTAGCTTAGCCTTCTAGCCCATCATGATAAACTAAAATAAAAAAATAAAAAAGATGGAAAAAGAATCATTATCATCACTCTTCTAAGATGAGAACCTCTATTTATAATAAATTCTAGGTATAGGTAGAAAATCTAAGATTGGCTTGGAAGAAATTCCTTTTCAAACAGAAGTCTTGTAAGGTCAAATCCCGTGTATAAAATCTTTGGCCTCGCGGGTACAAAATCTGTTCAGACTTTGAGCTTGAATTTCTCATATTTAGCGGCTGAATCATGATTTTTTCGTGAAATACACTTTTGTACTTCTTGGAGTCTTCTTTCCAACCCCGTAAAAATCAAGTCAGTTGGATATCGGAGTCAAAAGTTATGACCAAAATACTGAAAATATGTCAAATCCTTATCTTATAGGATACTTTCTAAATCCAACTTTAAATTGGTTTTCTTCAAACTTGGACTATTATAAGGATTAAACTGCTGATTCATATTCAAGTCTTCCTATCTTACTCATGATTCTTCAATCCTTATCAGTTATGATTCTTTCTTTAGTGGTTGCTTCACTTGCATCATTCATTATTATTTTAAATCGACCAATTTACGTGCAAAATAAACCAAACAACTAGAAAAAGTATTAAACTAGAAAATCAAGGAATTTAACACATTTAATCACAAATAATATGTAATTAACTAATCATTAAATATAATAAAATAACAATTTTGATGGTGAATCAAATAACGAATTGAGTCGTCTTGATGGCAATGGTCAGTGGGGTTTAGGTAGTGCTGGTATTAAGTTCGCCGAGCAGAGGAAGGAGGGGTATTACAAGATGCAGGTGTTGTTGGTGAGGGTATTATAGTAATTTTAAATTTGGTAAGGGCAAGGTGGGTATTTTGGAAAGATAGACGCTGATGTCAGTTGTTTTCATCATTGACTGTTAGGGTCGTCTAATGGAGGGGGAAAATCCTTTACAAACTGCCACACTGAAGGCATGTCTTTGAAATTGTCAGAAACCCCAAGGAGTGTTGGTGTAATCTACCCAAAGGTTTAACAATTGATTCTCTTCAGTATCAAAAATTTGAATTGTAACTTTCAGAAGGCATAGTGTACGGATTTGTGGAGTGATCTAGAATGTTAAGCTGAGGAGTTGCCTTCATTTCTGAAGTTTATATGCGTTGTTAATGTTGTTTCTTGCTCTAAAAATACATAAATAAACATACAGAAATTATACTGTTTCTCTGGGCCTGGGCATACATCACGTAGTTTTAGTTTAGTGAAGCGGGCTACTTTACAGGCTGGAAAGCCATTCTCTCCAATCATCGATTTGAATTTTCTGAGAAATTTAAGGGTCCTAGTCTCCCAGAAGTGCAAAAACATGGGTCTCAACTGAGATAAACTGGGAATTTGATAGAATTTGCAAGCATTTGGTGGTTGCAGACAGTTTGCTAGTAGGGATGAGAGGGCAAGTATGTTATGGAGTCATGTTATTTTAATGTTTTTTGCTGATACATATTGTGTCATTGTCTCTTTTGTTCTGTTATTTATTCGTTATTGTATGTGTACATCCTTGGTAAATCTTATATCATGTTTAAACTGTTCCATGTTCTGACTTTCCCTTCTCTAAAGTTTTGCGTCAGGTTATCTTTTGCAAATTATCAAACATTTCTTTTATATTAGTTTATTTTGCAAAGTATCAAACATTTCTTTTATATTAGTTTATTTCTGCATGACAATTCATCTATTTTAATTAAAGATATATTCAGTGTGCAGTATTACTGCATGTTTAGTTTAGCTATCAGTCCATCTCCTGAAGTAGTTTTTTTCACAGATATTTTATTTGTACTGCTTGTGCAGAAACCTGGAGGGATCGTTGCTCTGCTTGATGAAGCCTGGTAGGATAGATATCATTTGTTCAGTATATATTTGTAGTGCATGTTTATTTTTGTGAGCATGTGGATGTATGTGTGTTGGAGATTTCACACGTGTTTTTGTTTGGGGAAGTTGATTCTATGCTTTTGCGTACACAATTTGAATCAAAATTTTCATTTACTTATATTGTGGATTTCTTGTTTCCAGTATGTTTCCGAAGTCAACTCATGAAACATTTTCACAAAAGCTTTATCAGACATTCAAAGCTCACCAACGTTTTATCAAGCCGAAATTGTCTCGTACTGATTTCACGATTGCTCATTATGCTGGAGAGGTGATTTGGATTATGATATTCTTTCAATTCTTGGTGTGCTAGTGTGGGTTGCTACTGCATGGAAATATCATTTGCCATATGTCTTTTCAGGTTCAATATCAATCTGATCAATTTCTCGACAAAAACAAAGACTATGTTGTTCCTGAACATCAAGATCTGTTATGCTCTTCCAAATGCACTTTCGTAGCAGGCCTTTTCCCTCCACTTCCTGAGGACACAACCAAATCTTCAACAAAATCTTCTAAGTTTTCGTCTATTGGTTCTCGTTTTAGGGTATATTTCTTTCTACACGCCTAGACTACAGTGCTAGCAAATTTTACATTATTAAATCACTCATTGGATAACACACTTAATTGATTCATGGTATAGATTGTCAATTATTTGACTTGACACTGCAAGAAGGTAAGAGCTGATAGTCCAATTTAATTGGTGCAGCTACAACTTCAACAACTGATGGAGACTTTAAATTCTACAGAACCACATTACATTAGATGTGTGAAGCCCAACAATCTTCTTAAACCAGCTGTTTTTGAGAATGTCAACGTCATGCAGCAACTACGTTGTGGTGTGAGTACAATTTGGAATGTAGATGTCTTGCTTATTTTTATTCATAAATTTGCGGTACATCCTCATTTTTTGTTCATTGTAGGGTGTTCTTGAGGCAATTAGAATCAGTTGTGCTGGATACCCTACTCGAAAAACTTTTTTGACTTTCTAAATCGATTTGGTCTTCTTGCACCCGAGGTTTTGGAAGGGACGTAAGTAGCAGGCAGTGTTCCAAAATAAGTACAGATATTATGTTCTTTGTTAACCAGTTTGTGATCTTTGTCAAATATGATCCGTGTATGTTCTCATGTCTGGATTTATTGCATATATGTGCAGTTATGATGAAAGGGTTGCATGCAAACAGATTTTAACTAGAACGGGGCTCACAGGGTCTCAGGTAATACAGAGTTTTCACATTTTCACAAAGTGAAAATATAAAGTTTTCTCTTGCCTACTGGGTGAACTGGCTGTTTGCTCTTCTTGCATGTATCTAACAGAACTAGAGATTGGCTGCAACCTAACTTCACATACAAAGAAATTCTAATCCAACACTGAAGTAAAACAAGTGAATGCATATTAGCCTTCTTTGAGGATGGTTTTAGTATAATGTGGTTATGAAGCACCTTAAGGTTCATAGATTTTAGCGGTGGCCTTTTTGGGTACATGCTTCATGAGTAAGAGCTTTAATCAAATCTTTCCCTACTGCATGCTTCAATTCTTTTCATTTTCTTTCATTTTTTAAAGAAATTAACCTTGTTTCTGTTGTGATTTTTTTCAATGCATCTTTAAGTTTTTGGACGATGACTTTGAAGCATAATAATGTAGTTTATCATAAGTAGAAAAAAGTTGATCTTGCCAGAAAGATATCCAATTGCCTCTGATCAGCAAAATGATTACTTTCAACATGATCACACCTGCCGAGATAGATAGAGATTTACATGACATAGTATATGATGATACAATGGCAGTGGTGAATGAGTCAAGGGCATTTCGTATTTCATGAAAGAAAGGAGGGAGAGGGAAGAAATTAGGAAACAGAAGAATAATGACCACCTTAAACAGAGAGAAAGTTAAGTGGGAAAAACAGCCATGTCATCGAGTATAAATGGATGCATGCTATGGTCTAATCTTCTATACATGAAAAGTCATCCATGTATTCTGCCTGTGGTTATCTCTTGCTTGCTTGTTCCAATCTTTCTCTTCCATTCAAGGAGAATTGGTTGCATACCTACGCATTAAAGGTGGATTTATACATAGGGCTCATAGATCGCTTTGCAGATAGGAAAGACGAAGGTTTTCCTACGAGCTGGTCAGATGGCTGACTTAGATGCACGGAGAGCGCAAAAACTTAGCAATGCAGCCAAGACTATTCAAAGGAAGATCAGAACTCATATTACTCGTAAACAATTTGTTGCTTTGCAGAAAGCTTCTATTTTTGTGCAATCCTTATGTAGAGGTATGTCAATCTGAAAAACTATGAATCATGAAATTCTTACATTCTTAATGTATGGCCATTTCTAAATAGCTTCTTGGTTGTTATTGTAGGCTTAGTTATTGGATGCCTTATCAGGGCTGATTGATGTATTATTTGCTCTCCTTGCATTTTAGGGATTGAATCCACTATACATACTGCATACTTTCATAAGATAGATCATATTTTAGTGGATTTTTTCTTTATCTACTTTTTTGGTGATGACTACTAGGAAGGCTTGCTTGCAAATTGTATGAAAATATGAAAAGGGAGGCAGCTTCTCTTAAAATTCAGACGAATCAGCGTGGACACCTGGCCAGGATGGCCTACAACAAACTGAAGTTCTCCGCTATTGTCTTGCAGACAGGTTTGTGGGCAATGGCTGCTCGTAATGAATTCAGGCATAGAAAGCAAACCAAGGCAGCAATTATTATGCAGGTCAGTACCTTGTTTTTTATTTTGTTTCAAAGATTTGATTTCATGCATGCTCTGCTAAAGTGAAAAAACAAATATTTGCAGGCCCATTGGCGTGGTCATAGAGCTTTTTCATACCATAAAAAACTTATAAGGGCATCAGTTGTTACACAATGCAGATGGAGGGGGATAATAGCCAGGAAAGAGCTTCGCAAATTAAAGATGGTAGGACTTGATGTTCTAGTGCTATCAGATAAATAGTTCATTTTTCCATGTCTCCATTCTGTCAATTTTATGAACCAAGGTCTACATTGTAAGATTGAGCCATATTTCCTAAGTGATATTTCTTTTTACATGTTCTTTCTATGTTTAGCATGATAAACAGCTAAAATGCTATTGTAGATTATGGGGGCCTGCGAATTTCTCCAATGACATTTTAAGTGAGAATATGAGCATCCATGCAATGATGAAGCATTAATCTGATATATGTTCGATACCATCAAAATGCATTCTGGTTATGATTATTCCCGATTGATAGGTAGAGAATTATGGTGAGATGTTGATAATGGTGCGCCATTTATGTTTATATAAACTAAATCCAAAAATAAAGCTCGTGTATATAGATTGAAGAAGAGGCTCAATATTTTTTTCTACTACATGCGAGATTGAATTTGTTCTTCAGTAATTATCCCCTATTGTATATTTATGACGTGAAGTACCCACAATTTCAGGCCGCAAGAGAAACAGGTGCCCTCAAAGAAGCAAAGGATAAGCTTGAAAAACAGGTGGAAGAACTCACATGGCGTTTGCAGCTGGAAAAACGTTTGAGGGTGACATATCTATTCTGTTAATAATTATTTCTCCTTTTCTGCCTGATACGTAAATGTTTGGTCAGTTCTATGAGAATCCATAATCCGAGGTTCTTAGAAATTCAGAAATTCAAAATCAAGCTCCCTAGTCTCGTTAATAATAGCTTGCATGATGATTATGATACCCTTTTTGAGGTTTGAAGAAATTACCATGCAAAAAAAAGTCAAAATACTACTTGTACATGGCCTCTGGTCAAACTTGAACATCATGTTTGCAGACTGACATGGAAGAAGCAAAAGGGCAGGAAATAGTGAAGATGCAGCATTCCTTGCAAGCTATGCAAAGCAAAGTTGATGAAACAAATGAATTGCTTGTCAAGGAATGTGAGGCTGCCCAAAAAGCAATTGAAGAAGCTTCTTCTCTTGTCAAAGAAACCCCAGTTCCTGTCGAAAATACTGAAAAGGTTGAGGCTCTAACTTCAGAAGTGGAAAATTTGAAGGTATGCTGGTTACTTATATACTACACCTCTCTCTCTCTCTCATTGTGCGTGTGTTGTGTCAGATGCTTTGGTTGACTGATACCTCTTTCAAGGGTGTCTGAACAAACCAACAAAGAGATAATTTCATGATTGTATTTCTGCCCAGAAAACTACCTTCAGCATAAAGAGTGGACTAGCTGCAATAACATGTTCTATCTTTGTGGGTCCAGCTCTAGTTACCTGCGGAATTAAGAGGCATTTAATTATCTCCCATAGTAAACAAGCAATTGTTAGTGAAATAGTTTTTTAGGCGGTCTTTTGTGAAATGGATTTTACTACACTCTTGTTTGACTATGACTTTTTGGACCTTGAATTTTGCATGGAAATTGGGCAATCATTTGATACTTGTGTAGCATCAACCAAATTGCGGGGAGGGGGAGGGGGAGGGGGAGGGAAGCTGTAGGGTTACTTAAATTTCACATGCTGGTTAAATGCAATCTGTTTATTTCCAGCAGGGTGGTAGTTTTCTTGATTGCACATTCATAATTAATTTTGGACCTTCTTTCTCAGGGAAAGTTTTTGGCTGGTATTGTTGTCTTTGATTTCCCTTCAGACTATTAGTGAGGAAGCACATCTATGTTTATGACCTTCACCTTTTATGTTTTGCATTGAATAGGTACTCACCTTCTTTAAGGTAGCCTCTACTTCACAGCTCCATTAATTATCTTGTGGTCCCTGAATCTTTGACTACATGAATTCGAGCTATCTAATCCTCTTAAAGTCATCGTAATGTTTCAAGGAGGCTATCTTATTAACAAATATAATTACAGATTTTAGGAAATTGGAAAGACCTTTTGTCGTGATGATTAGATGTCAACTGGAGTTAAACCCTTTGATTTGGCTCTGTTAGTTTGTTTATTCCTCTAAAATCTTACTGTTAGAAAATGTGAGTCCTGATGTTTATCAAGCTCCCAACAGTCTTCTTCACAGGTGAACCCGACTTGCATATTGAGAGAAACCAACACGAAACACACTACCAACAGACTAACTCAATGGGGGAACAAATGCATACGAGATATTTTCGACAAGCGGTATTCCTGAGTACCATAGATCCATGAACTAGGTTGAGGCTGTCCAACCTCTAGTCAGGTCCAGTTTTTTTTTCTTTCAAGAAACAGTAATTTTATTAATAGTCCAACGAAGCCATTACAGGTGTAATAACCAAATCACAGATTGACAAGACGTCCAACACAATGACAGCTCATCATAAAACATACATACTAAGACCGAACTACAAGTCACACGATGCTTTCCACCATGCAATAATACAAGAGAGGAATATCCTCGAACTCCTTAGACACTGAGGCACGGAATCCTTTAGTTCCATTGATTTGAAGTTTGAAATATATATTCTATTCTAGTTAGAGCAGATGGTAACTCTTCATTTTAGCCTACTTTTCCAGTTTTCGTTGTTTTCCCATCCATTAGCTACATCTACATTCTGTATGTGCACACATTTTTATTAATATTTCTTTTATATGCTGTTGCTTGTCCATATGGTGTTTTGAATCTAATGAATGCTGGTCTGGCAGCACTTTGAGAATAGCTGCATTCAGATTTCATTGTGTGCAATTACTAGAAGTACATTTTCACGTCCTCCATGTGACGTGTGCATGCTTAAAGTACTTGGGCTATTATATTACATGTCATTTGCAGATAATGAGTGCTCTCTCTCTTCCTCTCTCCCATAATTTAACTTTTTCCAAATCTATTTATTCAATCTCTACACTGGTTTCATATTACACAGGTCTTGTTGCAATCTGAAAAACATCGAGGTGATGATTATGAAAGGAAATATGCAGAGGCCCTGGAATCAAGTGAGGAGAAGCGTCAGAAGCTAGAAGAAACTGAAAGGAGAGTTCATCAACTCCAGGAATCTTTTAACAGGTGGTATTAGTGCATTACTGCTTATTTTTGTCTTGAGAATCTAGGAATTTTATTCTCAAAGGGCACCAACGAGTAAATCTATAAAATCACAGCTAAAATTGGGTTTTCTTTTACTACCAGTAAGAAACTAGCCTTCCATATGGTCAAACAGGCTTCCCTCTCTCTGTCTCCCTTTTTCTCTGACAAACTCTGACATACTTGAGAGCTAAAGAGGGGCACTTAGTGCATGATTCAGGTCCCCACTATTGGGGTCTGGGGAAGGTCATATACGCAATCTATCCCACATGCAGAGAGGTTGTTTCCTTGATTCGAATCCGTGAACGTTCTTCCTATACTATTACAAATTTGAAGTGTTGATTGCAAGGTGAATTTCAGCTCTATTTTTTGGTCAGATTCAATGACACTCTGCTCCCTTCTCTCACCTGATGTTGCTATGAAATTGATCACAAATATAGTGATCACAATTTGAGACGAACTTGTTCAAGTAGCTTAACAGATATATCTACCACAGTAGTGATTGATATAGTTTCTCTCATAGTTTGCTAACATTGACATATGACTTCAGTTGGGCTGTCGTATTAAATGTCTACTGTCTGATCAATTGTTAAGGATACAACTCAATACTAAGTGGCTAAGAGGGAAGAAACTCACAAGACTCATATACTAGAGTTTGATTGGTTTTAATGATCTAGGATAAGCTCTACTATTCCCCCATACTTGCAATTTCCATTCGCGTGTGAGGGATAAATAGAAGAATCACAAGACAGATTCAGAAACATAATGAGTGCACAAATGACACGAAAAAAGGGGGATTGGATGATGAAATTAATTAAATTGAAATAGAGAGAATTGTCCAAAACCTCCAAAATCCCAGCACATGGCACCATTATTGTTAGTCTAAAATCTGACACTAGAGAGCTAGATGATGTGGTTGTTGAGGCAGAATGGCCCAATGGAGAAAATGTGACTTCTGATGCTGTCACAGCTTCTTCGAAAAGAGATGATCATATCAATTCAAATATGGGATATCATGCTTCAAAGCCGTGCGGCTTCGAGGCTTCTGGTTTATCATACCTTCACATTACAACTTCGTGGTCAGCTTCTTGAACATAAGGGCTTGATTCGAAACAGACGAACTAGAACATGGAAATTATGTATTTAACTCGGAGCTTACTTCGGCCTTGTCCAACCAAGTCAAGCATTGTTATGTGCAACTTAACATTGCTTTTAGGTTTAACAAGTGCTAGAATGATTTGTTATGTGTTATTAGGTTATAGTTGTCAATAGTATTTTGGTAATTTTGATAATTGGTGGACATGGAATGGACTTGTGGTCCATAAGTCTTGATATAGGTTTTGCTATGTTATAAAGGGTTTATACGAAACCTTAGGTACTTCCTATAGTAGTACTACTGTTAAAAAAGTCAAGAATTTCCTAATTATTGGGCCCTTGTCCTAGTAGATTTAAGAGTCCAGCAATGTGTAATACGAATGTGACCTTTCTATTCAATAAAGTATTACATTGCGACAACTAAGATTGTGCGTGTGTTTTGAATAACCTCGCAATGGTGAAGTATGCCTTCTCTTTTTCTCTCGTCCTTTAGCTCTCTTCTTCTTCTTCTTCTTCTTTTGTCTTCTATGAAATTTTTAACCCTTACTGCAGTGACCAGACATAATTTCACTACCTTTTACTTACCTCGAAGTCCTACCATGATATCCATTTATTCCTTAAAACAAAAACATAACCTTAGCAACTGTAATCCCTTTTTTGTTAAGTAAACCATCCAAAGGCTTGCTTGATTAAAAGCATAACCCCTTGTTGCACCTTATTAAATCCTAAAAGCTCATATTAAAGCCATTCATTTCAACAACAAAACAAACCATTGATCAGCCCCTAAAAGTATTTTCTTCTGCTGCCCATGGCAGCATTTGTTGCCTCTGTTGTTATTGAACTGAGATGTGGATCTTTCGGTATGATTTTGCTTTTATCTCATGTTGTAAGAGTTTTGTAAGGTTGAATATATAGAACAAAGAAGGTTGGAAATAAGAAAAAATCTATATTGTAATCTATGCAAAGTCAGATCAAATAAGTGTTGGTTATACCACTTTCCGACAAAGGTATTGGTTATTGCGCTTCGAACTGTGTTGTTTGAATCAGGTATTTGTGGCAATAAGCTTTGGAAGAATGAAACCTGATCTAATTGATACATTCAACCAAGCTTAATCCAACTTATTACCAATTCAAAATGTTAGTTCAACATGTTAGGATAATGCTTATTTGGATCTATCTTCAAGCTTGCTTTCGACATTGATGATAATTTTTATTTACTTCTTTGATGTTTTACTAGATTTAAAGTGACTGAAGAGGGGAAAGTAAATGCATTTCTGTCAAAAATTTTGAATGATAAGTGGAAAAGTAGAATTTTGTAGGATGTAGCTATTTTTGTGCAAATCAAGTTTTCCTTGAAATTGGATTTTCAGTGAAGTAATGGGACGAAATGGAATGCAAAATCTGTTGGGGTTTAGGTCCAGACTCTTTATGTTTAGCAGAGATTAACGTTTGCAATTTTTCCGGGAACCAAAGGAGAGGCATTATGGTGTTATCGTAGGGGGTTAATCTCTATTTGGAAATGCCTATCTAGCTCACTATCAAGAATGCACACAGTTCTCTCGCATGACAAATGTATCTTTGGCAATAGAGTATGTGTTCATTTACCATTAGTGTTCTTGAGTGATGGCAGAAGTCCTGCTTTGATCTAAACCAGTCTTGATTGTATCATCATGTCATGGTTTTGGTTTCCATTTTAGGCGAAAGCATCAAAGATTTCCAAAGTAGCATACTACCCAGTACATTGTTGCAGATGCACAGATGGGGTCTTCCCCCTTTCTTCCTCCTCCTCTTCCTTGATCAAGCTGCTTCCAGTAGGATTGTAATAGGATAGCGAGAATAGCGATTTAAGTGTATTTTGCTTAGAACGGACGGCATGTGAATATTCTTTTGTAATATCTTAGATCTTGTTAACTAGGTGATGTTTCAGAATATCTGTGTCCCTTTCTCTCTGTGCTTTATCTGATGAACAGTTCATTTAGGGCAAGGTGATTCGAGAATCCTTGACATAGTGATGTTGCAATTTGAAAGCAACTTATTCTTTGATCTGTTTATCTTTTCCTTGTCTCACACTCTGTCATGTTTGCCCCATACTTCCTTTTATTCCATATTCTCTTTTTTCTAACATCAGTGACTAAAACCTGTTTGAACCTTCTACTTACACTTGACCACCAGAAGCATACTTTCTGAATCAAGATTGTAACCCACTGTGGCTACTCTGATGTCAACTTGTTTGTAAATCAGGTCAATCGGAAGAGAACTATGATGTTCAAAATTATTAAAAACAAACAACTAAAACATTTTCCTGGAAAGCAATAACTAAATAATTTTCTAGCCAAATAAAAATATATAGAAAATGGACTAGAAAATAGAGCCGAAATGAGAACAGTGCATTTACTATTTCACCCCCTCAGTACGTGATATAATATTTGAATTAGTTGCAGGAGTTACATCTGAGTAAAATTCAGCTTAAGTAGCTTCCATGTGTCTTTGACTAATACCAAATATGATCTAGTGTGCCTCAGGATGATATACAGCATGTCAGACCAAGTCTCAGAGCTGAAAATGATTTTGTGTGCCTCATCCAACTCGAGTTCAACTTCAGGACTCATTGGTAGAGATGGTCAGGTTGATGCTACATCCAATTCATCTGACACTACTACATCCAAAGACTCTGATTTCACCTTTCCAGCTCCCGCTTCAACTCCAGCATCCTTCTCTTCCCTCAATTCTGGTGCTTTCCAGCTGATAGTTCAGGATCTTTCAGCAGCTGAAACCTCAGGTCAGTCTAGTTTCGTAAGAGTCTCCTGTTAGCACATAAAATTCTGTTGTTAGTTCTCTTAGGGTCTCACTGCCAGGATTGAGAGACTTCTAGTCCTTCCGTTCTTTCCATTTGAGTTTCAATATGTCCTTATGGCTCATTAGATAGCACTAGTTATATCCCAAAGCTAAGTGTCGTTTTGTTTAAATAGGACGTGTTGAAAGAAACTGTATTATATATTTTCTTCTTCTCTTGATGGTTGCCTTGTGCAGGATTTGAAAACTGGGAAAGTGACCGGGAGGGGGCGTTCGATGACTTCTTCTGATGGAACTTGCTCATTCACATTGTTGTATCTATTTCCCTCCTAGCTAGATGTTAGTTCAAATGTGTGGGCATACTGGGATTTGTAGGTACCTTGACCCAAAGTAGATGACTAACTTCGATTCTCATAAAATTGAGATGGATAATATTAGTGACAGCTAACATGTTCATTGTATTGTTGACACATTACTACGAGTTTTCAACACTAGTGGACCTCGAGTTGATACACTATTATCTGTGCAGCTCTTATCTTATTATTTTGATTGGAGTGGTTACACTGTTTCATATATATTATTTTCTAACTAATTTCATAGTTTGATGAACTTGTCTTGTATCTTTTCAAATCTCATATTCTTTATAGAATATTAGGATCTCAGGTTTATTTAGTTTGACTATTACTGCAGATATAATATCTTGTTTATGGGAAATATCTTGTTAACATAGTTTTTCCTATTAATTCCTCTCCGAATCTTGATTTGAGAATCCTTTGAAATATGGTGTCTGATATTGGCAAATCTTTTGTAAAGAATAATGAACTTATCAAAAGTTCGGAAACAGATCAACTTTAGGCAAAACCAGTTTAGATTCTTTAGAATTTTCACAACGAGTTTGTCATTCTCTTTTTGCCCTTGCTATTGTTCTTACTTCCATTTCTGTGGTGGTTAATATTTTTGTTAATCTCGACCATATACATTGTTCAGTCCCGCAATGTTCCTTTCACCACCATCATTATTGAATGAATTAGGTAATCTGGTTCTATTATGGTATCTTGAATAAGAAATCTAACTCAGATATTGGTCCTCTAAGTATTATTAAATAAGGATTTATCTCATATCTGCTGTATTCTGGCTCAACTGACGTATTAGTAGTGCTTTATATCCTATTTAGAATTTGGACGCTACAAATCTGTTGTGGGGTTACTTGTGTCATTCTATTTTCTTGTGCTTGGGGCATAGTTATGATAATATCAAGTCACAATTTTTTATAATATCTACTACTTGAGTACAGGTAATTTTATGACAGTTTGAAAATTTTCTCTTTGTTGTAAATTCTGAGTGGGAAATATCTTTTTTATACTTTCTGATCAAAAGTTTTGCACTCCCAATACTGTCCTCTAGCACTACCTGGCCCATCTTAAATTTGAGATTTTTTGTTCCCTTTTTCTGTTGCAGTTGCTTTGATGCAGTTACATTTTTTGTTTATCTTTCATTTCTTCTTTTATTCATGAAAAAAGTGTACTTAGCAGTTAGCAACACCTAAGAAGCTGAAAGTTTAAAAGACCTTTCCACATCAATCTTTTCAGGAAATTATATTTGTTTATATTGTTAAGGCGGCCAACTGGTTTAAATTTATCATCATCTTAAGATTAATACTGGGAAAAATGAATGAAAATAGACTTAAAGTCAGCAAGATGCCTCATTGATCCGCCAATGATTTATGAGGTGGAGTTGGAGAAGTATAGGAAGAAGAAAAGTCAAGAGACCTCCTTCCCCATGGTGGCGGGGCTCCCTTTGCCTCAAAAAAATATCATATACCTTTTGGACTGACGAACCTTAAGTTTTCTGTCACTTCCTACTGCAATCATTGAACAACATGTTTGATTGGCGTCATACCAGGTTTTTGTTCAGGATTATGTTCACAGGTTCAAGTTACAGAAGCAGTCTCTCCGAACCTTGCAGCGGCTTCAGTCTCGTGCACTGAGCTAATTATGTTCCTTCTCCACCTTCAACAAAAATTATGTACAGTAGTAGTATTTGACTGCCATCAATAGGTCCCTGTGATGTTCTTGTGTATTGTATTCTAGCATTGAATTTTGTATAATATATCTGTGCTGATGTTACATTGTGCTGAATATGGAGCATTGGAAAGTTATTTTTTTTTATTTTCTATTTTCCTTCATTATTGGTGGCAGAAACTGTAATTTTGCATTGTTTTTATTTGTCTATTCCTCTGATTTCTGACCGCTGTAGCAACTCTGGCTAACGGGACACCTGCCAATGGCCTATTAGTTATGTTCTACATAAAAATGGTCATCTCCTATACTGTCTTATAGGCGCAGTTTGTCATTTTGCAAATAGGCATGAAGAGAAGCTCACCAATTTAGAGTCAGAAAACAAAGTTCTACGTCAGCAGGCTTTATCAATGGCTCAAAGTAATAAGTTACAATCAGGACGCTCAAAGTCAATTATTCAGGTACTCCTTGAAAAGAATGTTGTTCATATTAGACTGTAATGTTATTAGTTGCTTACATGTTCTATGGTTTTATTGTCTTGTAATTTGCAGAGGGCTGAAAGCACAAAAAATGCTGTAGTAAGTCTAACAGCTTGCAAATTACAGAAAACATTCTTTAGTTGCTGCACAGTTTTAGAATTTTTTGATCAAATGAAAAATTGTTATAGGATCTGCATAGTGCTTCAATGAGTTCGAGGGATCACTTGGAGGTAGAAGAGAGGCCACAAAAATCTCTTAATGAGAAACAGCAGGAGTATCAGGATTTGCTCATCCGATGCATTGCACAGCACCTAGGCTTCTCTAGGGGCAGACCGGTTGCTGTCTGCATCATATACAAATGCCTTAGGCAGTGGAGATCATTTGAAGTCGAGAGAACCAGCATTTTTGATCGCATAATACAAACTATAGGCCATGCTATTGAGGTACAAATTGTGGAGTTCGATGCGTATGGGGTGCAACTTATCTTCTGTTATTACTTTGAATGGCGTTTTAGAATTTTGAAACGCTTTTGTGAATTTAAGATCCAGGACAACAATGAAAACTTGGCCTATTGGCTGTCTAATGCATCGACTCTGCTGCTACTGCTGCAACGTACTTTGAAAGCTGGTGGCGCTGCTGGGATGACTCCACAACATCGACGTTCAACATCAGCTACTCTATTTGGCAGGATGACACAGGTAAAATAAATTTTCATTTTGAGTCTGAATTGTATGCCATTCATCTTGCATCATAAAGGCTGCTATTTTCTTCTTCAGAGTTTTCGTGGTACCCCACAAGGTGCCGATCTTTCTTTTGTCAATGATAAGTCTGCTGCTGGAGTAGATACCTTACGCCAAGTTGAAGCCAAATACCCCGCTTTGCTGTTCAAACAACAACTGACAGCATATGTGGAGAAAATATATGGGATGCTTCGTGATAATCTGAAAAAAGAGATATCTCCGCTTCTTGGGTTGTGCATTCAGGTACCTGGTACTGTTTTATGCAAATCAACTTTTTAAGGGAAAGACGTAGTCATATGTGAGGTACAGGTTTCTATTTTCCTATCCTAAACTACTTTAAATTTTATTATGTATATGCAAATTAAATGGTGTAGGTGTTAGAGTTCTTATTTCTATGTTTTTATGGTAATATTGTGATTACACAAGATAGGGTTCAATACAAATAAGAGAGAGTAGGGTAATACTATTCACACAATTGATTACTCTCTCTTGATCAGGGTTCAAAATATCGGCTGAGTCGTATTCGTTTTGGTCATGATCGATCCGATATTGATACACGATACATCAATATCACGAGTCATCCATGACTCGACAATGAATTGGTTATAACTTGATAATATCGGCTCGACTCATATCGTTTGAATTGGGGGAGTTACATCGAACTCGGACCGGTACTGGTAGAAACTTCATCAAAATCTCCAAAGTCAAAGTGGCAAAGGAAAAATGGAAATGGGGAAGAAAATTTGAGACTCAAATGGACATCTTTCAAACCTTAAGTAAAAAAAAATCACAAGCAAATTCACCCCCTTTTACAACTACAGAAATTGAAGAAAAATTAAAATAATTGCAAGGAATACCTGTTAAAATCGAAGACACAAAAAGTCGTAGCTTCATTGTAGAAGCCCATTCTTTCTTCTTCTTCTTCATCAGCGCAGAAACCCTAGCATCGCAGATGAGTCAGAGGCTCAGATCCCTCCCAGTGAGCCTTCACCGGCATGCATCGGCTCCTAGACCCCATCGTCTCTCTCTCATATGTTCTCGGCTCGTCGATGAGTCTAAGTCTCTCTCTCTCACGTATGTTCTTGGTTCGTCGTTGCTCAAAATATGTGAGGCTTTGGCCTTTTTTAGGAATGCGACCCAAAAATTTATTTGCCTCCTGATGCTGGCAACACACTACTTGACTCAGTTTTTGGTATTGCTTTTTCTGATAATTTTTTTTTTAATTTTTTGAAGTCATTTGGATGGAGTTTTCTATTTTTGAATGATTTTTGGAAAAATAGATCTTATTTTTTGATCTACTGATATGGGGGTTTGTTTTTGAGATTTTTTGCTTTAATCAATCACAGACAGGTTCGAATAGGTGCTTGGGGAGTTGGTTGGACAAACCCAACCTTGCTGCAGTATTTTTGGTGCGTTTTTGGTATGTTTTTGCCGATTGAACTATTCCAGCGAGTCTTTGGGCAACCAATCTAGATCCTTTGACTTGCCTTGGTGTTTTCTTGATCTCCAATGGCTCTCTTGGCTCTTATTGTGAGCTGTTTGATGTGTTTGGTGGTTTTGTGCTTTGGCAGTAGTTTTTTTGTGCTTCAGTAGAAGCTGGCTGTGTATTTTGGGCTTCATCGTGTGCCCTGATTGGTTGTTTGTGTGTGGGTTGTGTTGTTGCTGATTGTTGCTTGTTTTATGTGTTGGGTTTCACTGTATGTTCCTCTTGTGTTAGATCTGGGCTCCTTTGCTGCTGCTCCACTGATTTTGCAATGGATGTGGGTTGGTTTTGCATTGTGGTTGTTTTTTTGTGTTAGATTTGATTGGTGTCATTGCTTTTGGTGTTGGGTTGTTGTTCTAAGGCACTCTAATTCATCAGTCCTTGATTGTTTACTAGTTCGATGATTACTTTCTATATTAGTTTGTTTGGTTACATCTCTAACTGTGGGTTTCTCAATGGTGACTTCGAATGGTTGTATTGGTGGTCATGCTGGTTGGGATTGTCACCTTAGCTTGAAGTGTACTTATTGTGGTGGTACAGGACAAACTGAGAATTCTTGTTGGGATAAGTATGAGAGACCAACATATACTCATCGGGCTTCTAATGATAATTCTTCAGTACAGCAAACTTCTACCAATAGTCCAATTGCTCCTACTACTGACTCTTATGATGATTTTTCATATCAGTTTCGTCAGCTCATCCAACAGATATTTTCACTTTCTACACATTTCTCTATTTCTACTATTGACCTTAATAATGGAGGTAAATTGCATGAATGGTTGTTTAACCTTCTTCGTCATCTTGGATCATTGATTCACTAGCTAGTGCTCGTATGTTTGGTAATTCTTTCCTATTTTCTAATTTTCGTTTGTGTAACTCACGTATTATGTTTGTCTGATGGTTCGTTTTAGTCGGTACATGGGACTGACGATCTCTATTCTACTCAGTTCATGCTTTTCACCTCTAGTTTGTTTGTTCCTAATTATTTTTAACTAAGTATTTACAGTGTTCAGTGATATTTTCTCCATCTTCTTGTGTTTTTCACGACCTCAAAATGAAGAAGGTGATTGGTGTAGGGTATGAGCGCAGTGGTCTTTACTAAGATTTTGGTGATTTTGTTTTTGCCTTGAGTGCTACTGTGTCTCCTCTTCAATGACACTTTTGATTTAGTCATGCCTCTTGGCAAAAGTTGTGTCAAGTTATCGATGGTTTGAGCTCTTTTTCTATGTTAGAATGTGAGGCTTGTCAAGTAAGCAAGCATCAATGTAGCTCTTTTCCTTCTACTTCTTCACGTCGATAGCCTAGTCCATTTCATATTGTTCATACAGACATTTGGGGTCCTGTTAGAGTTAAAAGTTTTTATGGTTTTCAGTATTTTGTCATCTTTATTGATGATTTCTCTCGTATGATTTGGTTATTTTTTATGAAAGACTGTTCTAAATTGCTTAATGTCTTTAGCGCCTTTTATAATGAAATTTTGGTTCAGTTCGATACCCATAGTAAGGTTCTTTAGTCTGACAATGCTCTTGAGTACATTCAATCATTTATGAAAAAAAATTGTGCAGATTGTGACCTTATCCATCATACTACATGTCCTCATACCTCCCAACAAAATGACGTTGCTGAACGTAAATATCGTCATTTGTTGGATATTGCATGTGTCAAAACCATATTAAACTGATGTTGTTCGTACTTCAGTTTATCTTATTAATCGCTGACTTTTCTCATTGGACAACAAATCTATTTTCTCATTGTTTTATCCTGATAGATCGCCATTTGGACTTAGTCCTCGTGCCTTTGATTGCATTGTATTTGTTTATCTTCTTGGTCAGAGTCAAGATAAACTTTTGTCTTGCTCAGTTAAGTGTCTTTTTAGAATATTTCGTACTTAGAAAGGTTATTGGTGTTATGATCATGTCTCTCGTCGATTCTATGTCAACGTTGATGTTACTTTTTTTGAGTCATCGTCTCTCTTTTCTGCAAGAGGACGTACACTTTCACCAGGTTTAGTTTTTCCAAGTCAAGGGAGCCCTTATTGCTTGTTGTATTAGACTATGTACTTTCTTTCTTCTCGACTATTACACCTCCCTTATAGGTTTATTGTCGTTCCAAGGACAGACAGGTTGTTCCGTATGCCTCAGCTCCATAACTATTGCCCGATTCTATTGAGGCCCTGCATTTTAAGCCATCAGCTAGTTCATCATCTTCTGATTTTCCTATTTCTATGAGAAAAAGTACTCGTTGTTGTACCAGACATCCCATTTCTAATTTTGTTTTCTTGAATCAGTTTTTTTCATCATTCTATTGTTTTGCCTCTACCTTATCATATGTGATTGTTCCTAATTCCTTGACACAGACTTTGACTTCTCCAGGATAAAAATTAGCTATGGACGAGGAAATGAAAGCTCTTTATGAGAATTAGACTTGAGATTTCACTTCACTTCCTCCAGGGAAGTAGCTTATTAGTTGTCGTTGCGTCTACACTATGAAATATCTTCTTGATGACTTTGTTGAGCGTTTAAGCACTCAATTAGTTGCCAAAGGATACACCCAGATATATGGTGTTTATTATTATGAGACATTTTCCCCTGTTACCGGACTTAACTTTGTTAGAGCAACTCCAAGGGACTTTTTAAAAGTCTTATCTTAGCTATTTGGAAGAACCAGTTCCTAAAAGTTTTCTCGAACAAGCTATCTATCTCACTAGCTATTTTATCTCAGCCTTTTTTCACTCGCTACTTCTAAACTCGCTCGATATTTGCCTCTCTTACCTCAGCCCTTTTTCACTCGTTATTTCATCGTCTTCTTCGGCTTCATCGTCTTTGTTAAGTGTAGAAGATTAACACAATATATTAGAGAGGAATAGAGAGGTCAAAAGTTTGACCTAGTTCTCATATATCATTGTATTTATAGTTAACTTACAATAATGAGAATTACACATACTACCCTAACACTATTAACAATTTACACATACTACCCTAATACTCCTGACACTTTCCCTCAAGCTGGATTATATATATCATATAATCCAAGCTTGGAATAAATCACCGTAAGACGTGTACGACTCAATGCGTGGTAAACATATTTGTAAGCTAATCTTCAGATTTCACAAATGGAGTTGTAATCTTCCCAGCTATTATCTTGTCTTGAATAAAGTGACAATCAACCTCAATATGTTTGATTCTCTTGTGAAACGCTGCATTGACAACGATATGGATAGTTGTCTGGTTGTCACAGAACAACTGTGAAGGAGGTTGAATTGAAAATCCAATTTCCTGGAGAAAGTGTGGTAGCCAAGTCAACTCACTCGTCGTATGCGTCATTGTCCTATACTCAGCCTCAGCACTGGATCTTGCTATCACGGATTGTTTCTTATTTTTTCATGAGACAACGTTACCTCCTAAGAAAGTACAATAACCCGTGGCTAATCTACGATCAGAAGGAGAGTCAGCCCAATCAACATCTGAGAAACCTTCTACTCTAAGATGTCCATTAGCTCGATATAACAGTCCAAGTCCCCAGGAACTTGTTTGAGACATTGCAGAATACGAGTAACTGTCTCCCAATGTGGTACTCTAGGACACCACATGAATTGACTTATTATACTGACTGCATAGAAAATATTCGGTCGAGTAATAATAAGATAATTAAGCTTCTCAACTAATCTACGATACCGACCTGGATTCTCAAACAGTGTACCATTATTCATCAATAGTTTCTGATTCGGATCTATAGGAGCATCAATCGGTCTGCTACCCAGCAAACCTGCTTCTTCTAACATGTTAAGTACATATTTTCTCTGTGATAAACAAATACCCTATTTAAATTGAGTCATTTCAATTCTCAAGAAATACCTGAGTTTTCCTAAATCCTTAGTATGAAATCGATCTTGCAAGAAGATTTTTAACTTGACTATCCCCTCAAAATCATTTTCAGTAAAATCACAATATCATCTACATAGACCACTAATAGCACATATCTAGCTTCTGTTTGTCTATGAAACACAGAATGGTCTGTCTGACATCGAAGCAGACCAAACTCTAAAACTACATCTGAAAACTTACCAAACCAAGCCCTCGGTGATTGCTTCAAACCATACAAAGATTTTTTTAACCAACAAGAATATACTCTTACCATACTCTCCCTGAGTAGTAAACCCAGGTGACTGCTCCATATAGAAAGATATTCTTGACATCTAATTGCAATAAGGACCAATTAAGATTAGCAGCCAAAGAAATCAAGATACGAACAGAGAAAATTTTAGCAACAGGAGAGAAAGTCTCCTTATAGTTAATACCATATGTCAGAGTAAAGTCCTTTGTAACAAGTCGGGCTTTGAGACGCTCCACAGAACCATCCGAATGAAATTTAATAGTATACACCTAACGACAACCAATAGTTCGTTTACTAGGAGGTAAAGAAATGGGATCCTAAGTCCCATTATGATGCAAGACATCCATCTCATCCTTTATAGCTTTTGTCCAACTCGGATCAGATAATGCATCTTGTAAATGCTTAGGAATAGACATAGTAGATAATTGAGAGGTAAAACAAGAGAAAACATGAGACAAGACATCATATGAAACAAAATGAGCAATGAGATGATTAGTAACACATGAATGGGTACCTTTTCGAAGAGTAGTAGATAAAGAGTCTAAATTACCTAATAGACCAAGATCAGAAGGCGATAAGGAAGACGGTACGGGCACTTCAGTTGATGGTTGAGGATGACCAGAGTATACACGAAGAGGTAAAGTAGATGGTAACATGTGGGCAGCAGAATATCTGATGAGGGAAGAGATGGTGGTACAAGAGATGACCCAAAGTCCAAATCTCAAGGCCGAGAAGGTGCTAAAAAATATAAAACAGATTCCTCAAACGTGATATTAGCACTAGTAAAGTATTATCGCAGAGAAAGACTATAGCAGTGATACCCTTTCTGTGTGCAGGAATAACCAAAAAATATACATTTAGTAGCTTGAGGGTCAAGTTTATTAAACCCAGGACCCAAATTGTGAATATAACAAACACATCCAAAAATCTTAGGAGTTAGAAAAAATAAAGGCTTACCAAAAGAAAGAACAGAATGCGGACTTTGCCTATTTAACACAGAGGATGGCATACGATTAATAAGATGACAAGCAGTAAGAACGTCACTCCAAAAGTATTTGGAAATATTCATTTGAAATAACAGGGTATGAGTGACTTCCAACAAATTACGGTTCTTGTGTTCAGCAACACTGTTCTGTGGAGATGTGTAAGCACATGAAGTCTGATAAATAATGTCAGTTTTAATAAAAGGTTATAGAACAATTGAGACAACAACTAATTTTACTAATGGAAAGTACACTAAAAGGAAACTGAGGAACAAATAACACAGAAGAGATGGATATATCAAGACTCAAATGAGTAGTTCCCAGACCTGAAACTTTAACACAAGTACCATTAGCAAGAGTAACACTACGTATAGAAGTAGCAGACTGATAAGTAAAAAAAATATCAGACGCACCAGTCATGTGGTCAGAAGCGCTAGAGTCAATGATCCAGGGACTACAAGTGGAGGACAATAAACAAGTAGAAGTAATAACTAACTGGGTAAAAGTAACAGTGGAGGGAGATGGAACAGCCTGTTGCTGGGACAGGAATTGAGTATACTTCTCTCGTGTAATAGTAACTAACCCAGAGTCTTGCTTGAGTTCTATAAGTGCAGGTAATAGAAAAAGAAAAAAAAACACTAGATCACTAAACCGGACAAGAGTCACCTACTGTATTGCTGAACCGAAGAAGAGAAGATTGTTGGATCACTGAATCAGACTGAAGAACGTAACTGGAATGCTGAATTGGACCAGAAAAGTCTAATGAACCGCTGAATCGGACCAAATAAGTCTACTAGACCACTGAACTGTGCCAAAAAGGTCTACTAGACAGCTGAACTGGACAAAAAATGTATACTGGACCGCTGAACCGGAGAAAAAATAGATGAATCCTACCTGAACCGGTCTAAAATTGACTGAACCGGACCGGTTGGAGGTCCTAAACCGCTGAACCGGGCTCGAAAACCGGGTTAGAACATTGAATCGGACCACGTGGAGATCCTGGACCGCTGAATCCCTGAACCGGGATCAAACCGGTTTAAATTGAACTGGGTGAAAGGGTTGGACCGGGTCTTGAGCTCCTTGGCTGGACTTAAACATCTGATTGGGTAAGACTTGGGCTTGACCCGATCTGATCCACACCCGATTCACGAGATGGATCCCTTCTTCCTCGTTGAGATTAGTGTTCCAAGCGAGAGCAGAGAGCCCTCTGGTCTTCGACGGCGCTAGACAATGGCACAAAATCACCACGAACGACGCTATTTGTCGATGAACAGGAACACACCACCACCACGAACGATCACGAATGACGCTACTTGACGGTGAACAGGGACCACACCACCACCACGATCGATCACGCCATTACACCAATAGGAACCACCACTATATCAATACCACGACACCACGACGACGACGACGACGTTACTCGAGGATGAACAGCGACCGCACCACCACCATCGTAGAACACAGAGGCACCGATGAGCTTCAATGCCTCACATCAGAAATCTCCACCACAGACGTTGCACCACGACTACGTTGGAACTCCGACTGATGTACCACCACTACGTTGGCACCACTTCGACAGCGGCACCACCTCACTAAGATTTGTATTTACACAACACAAACACTCTAAGATTTGTATTTAGGATCGAATAACTATGATACCATATTAAGTGTAGAAGATTAACATAAAATATTAGAGAGGAATAGAGAGGTCAAAAGCTTGACCTATTTCTCATATATCGTTGTATTTATAGTTAACTTACAATAATGAGAATTATACATACTACCCTAACACTATTAACAGTTTACACATACGACTGTAATACTCCTAACAGTCTTCTTACAAGGCTTCATCACCTAAGTATGGAGCTTTGTGTGTATGGGTATAGACCGCTGAATCCCTAAAACCCCATTTCTCTTTCTCGGCTACTCTCTATTTCTGTCTCTCTGTGTATATAGACCATCAAATTCCCACTGAAACACTATCTCTCTTGTGATTCCTCTGTCTTACTCTCTTTATCTCATGCACACAACACATAAATCAAAAACCCAAATCGAAACCCCAAATCTCTCTGCGTACACACCCACACAACATCCCCCACCCCAAATCCCTCTTTGCGCACACACCCACCCAAACCCAAAACCCTAAATCCCCATTTGTATGTAATTTTTTGTTTGTAATTTCATTGTGTTGTTTCATATAACTTTTGTGTTGTGTTTGAATTTTTATCATCAATCTTGATGTTGTGAGATTTGAGCCGAGAAACCTATTTCATCAAAGCCATATTGGTAATGTTGAGAACTAATAAGTGGCTGGATAAATTCCCAAATCCAAATTGAAGTTATATGTTTTTGAAATCAAACCATGACCCCAAAATATTTCATTTAAAAGAGTAGAATATTTTTTTGATAGTAGCATCAAACCATGACCCCCTATTTATGAGAGGGGAAGGTCCTATTTATACATATGCAAAAATATGACTATTGTAAATATGATTGTTGAAAAATTCAAAATTTGAAAATTTGATGATGTGGCGTGACATGTCATCATGTGATGTGATCAATATGGAGATGGTGTGGCATGCTATGTAGCATTTTAGATTTTAATTATTGATAATTAGTTGAAGTAGTTAGTTAAAATAGAGAGCGTTGTTAGAGTAAACTAATACAAGTGACTCTTTAAAATAGAGTGTAATATACAAGTGTAGTTTGACTAACTATTTTAACTAGTATCCTTGGAGTTGCTCTTAGAGTTCTTATTTCAGTTGTATCTTGTCATTATTGGCTCTTGTACCACTTGGACATAAAGAATGTCGTTTTACATGGAAACTTAATGTGCATGGTTCAATCCCAAGTTATATTACTTTTGGTAAGAAAAATTAGTATGTCGCTTGAAAAAAATATTATATGGTCTGAAACAGTTACCACGTGCTTGGTTTGATAAGTTTAGTATTGTGGTCCTTCAGTATGGTTTTCAGCGATCTATTTCAGATCATTCTGTTTTTATTCATCGTCCTATCTGAGAGGGTTATCATTCTTATTGTATATGTTGATGACATTATCATTAGTGGTGATGATTTTGATGGTATTGCCAGTTGTAAGCTCTATCTGGGGAAGTTGTTTCACACTAAAGATTTGAGTCTTTTTCGGTACTTTCTTAGGATTGAAGTTATTCGGTCAAATGAAGGCATCAATTTATGCCAACGAAAGTACGTTTTAGATTTGCTATATGAAATTGGTACTTTTGGTGCTTGTCATGTTGATAACCATATGGATTCTACAACCAAGTTAGATGGTGAGAGTGGAGAAGTTTTTGATGACATAGGGCGCTATTGAAGGTTGGTTGGTAAGCTAATATACATCTAGATATTACATTTGCAGTTGATGTTGTTAGTCAGTTATTCATGCTCCTCGCAAACGTCATTGTGATACTATTTGTCGTATCCTTTTGCATCTTAAAGGAGCACCTGAGAAATGATTATTATATCGATCTTCATCATGTGTGACTATTACTGGTTTTTTTTATACTGATTGGGCAGGTAGTCGTACTGATAGAAGATGCACTTCTAATTATTGCGCGTTTGTTGGTGGTAATCATGTTACTTGGTGTAGTAAGAAACAAAATTTAATTGCATGTTCAGGTGCATAGATAGAGTATCGGGTTATGGCTCACACGACATGTGAAATGTGTGCCTTCTCCTTTGTCATTGTGATAATCAGGCCGTTATTGTTATTGCTAGTAATCCAGTATTTCATAAGCACACCAAACACATAGTCTTGCCATTTTATTTAGGATCTCCTAATGTACAAGGAGATTATCACTCCATATGCCAAGTTTGGTAATCAGTTGGGTGATATTTTTACCAAACCTTTGTCTTGTGGTATCTTCAATAATCTTTATTCCAAGTTAAACATTTTTTTATTTTTATGCTCCAACCTGAGGGGGGAGTGTTGGAGTTCTTATTTCTGTGTTTTCTATTTATGCAGGGTAATATTGTAATTACACAAGAAAGTGTTCTATATATATAAGAGAGTGTAGGGCAACACTGCTCACACAACTGATTACTCTCTCTTGCTGCTGCTTCTCCTCTCTTTCTCTTTTCTCTCTCATTAATTACACAAGAAAGTGTTCAATATAAATAAGAGAGTGTAGGGCTACACTGCTCACACAACTGATTACTCTCTCTTGCTGCTTCTCCTCTCTCTCTCTTTTCTCTAACTTTAATATTCTATTTATTATTTCAACTGTAGGCACCAAGAATATCCAGAGCTAGCTTAGCTAAGGGGATAGCACGTACATTGGCAAATGCTGCTGCTCAGGAGATTCTCATTGCTCATTGGCAAGGTATCGTGAAGAATCTTGGAAATTTCCTGAGCACGCTGAAAACAAATCATGTGAGTGATATGTCTTTATATGGTAATTTCTCCAGTATTGTTTTAAATTTTCTTTCGCATGGTTTATGGCTTGATGTTCTTTTTTGGACAGAGTTGGTCACCTTTGAGTATGTCGCCAATCTTATTTTTCCCTTTTTCTAACTGTGCATATCGTAATGCCATGAACATAAGTTAATGAACACAACTTTCTGGAAGCTAGAAGACAAAATTTTTAAGCTGTCAACAAAATCAGGCAATGTTTGTGAGTGGCGTCAAGAACCAGTATAGAATTATTACATTATTATGCTGTTTTATAAAAAAAATTTTATGATTTAAATAGTTATCGTAGTACTAGTTCTTGGAATTGAATCTTTTGCATATGCTGGATGGACTTAAAAATTAGACTTAAAAAATTGACTTGATAATCTCAACCATTGAATAGGTAGTAAGTCCCAATAAATGCTGGGACCTACGGTGAAATCAATGGTTGGGATTATCAAGTCAATTTTTTAAGTCTACTTTTTAAGTCCACGTAGCATTGCTCGAAATATAATCTCTAAAATTGCAAGTTTAATGCAGTTTTCTGATCATCTTTTGAATTGTTCATTTTTCTTGTTATTATTTTCCGTCATTGTGCTAATTATCCCCCTATGCTTCGTTGGTTCACCTTAAGTGGTGACAACTTGTGTTAGAGATGTCTAAACTGAATTTAGGAATAATAATCTGAATTCCAAGTAAAATGCCATCTTCCAACTGGTTTGCAAACTCCACTGTAAATATTGATTTGATTTATTGCCGAGCACCAGAGGACTAAAACTCCCCAAGTAAATTTGAGAGTCTAACAACCAGATACATTTGGCCTAGAAGGCCAACATATATTGTAGTTTCCCCAAAAATTGTGATTGCTTTTACAATGGTGGGAATTAATGAGATAGTAGTTAACATTCTTGTAAACCTACATAAGTGTTCCTATATTCTCATGGTTAGTCAAAATTTCACGGCCACTTGGGGCCCTAATTCTCATTTTGAACTATGCTGACAAAAATTAGCTTTTGTTGTATGAGTGAACTGCCAATCCGACTACAACTGAGACATTCTCCTATTTTCCATAAAATAAAAATATTTTCCCAACTTGTCAATGGACTAAATAATTTCCAATACTATACCAATTGAGTTTTTAGAATTGTAGAGATTATGTATTTCTGCTGGATTTTCTAATTGACTTTTTTTTGAACACAAATTGACTGTTGATTTTTACCTAATACTTTAAATATATGTTCATGAATACAGTTACTTATGGTTTCCACCCAAGTTTCAAACATTGTGGGCAATTCCTAGATATGTCGTTAGGTTTTTGTTGTATAATGTGATCCTTTTGTGTTCTATGTTTTTGTAGCATAATGTCTTCCTTTTTTTTTTTTTGGTGATGCATTTAACTTGATATACTTCAACCTTGTATCTTCTTTTTTCAGGTTCCCCCATTTTTGATTCGCAAAGAATTCACACAAATATTTTCTTTCATCAATGTGCAATTATTCAACAGGTTTGTGCGTATGTGTATACACACTCTTCTGTGTATTAAAGTTGTTTCCTTTTGATATTTACACCTTCTGGTTGCAGCCTTCTACTAAGACGAGAATGCTGCTCATTTAGTAATGGTGAATATGTCAAGGCAGGATTAGCTGAATTGGAACATTGGTGCTACAAGGCAACTGATGAGGTAACCTTGTTTTGATTCTGGTTGACCCAGTAATTTTATCTATGCAGTTTATGACTAAAGAAAGAAAACAAATTCAGTATGCAGGTTCAGCTTGGGATGAGCTCAAGCATATAAGACAGGCTATTGGGTTTCTGGTATTACATCCATTCTCTGTTCAATGCCTAAAAAGATTCCAACTCCTTGTCCCCTTAATTTTGTTTTGTTTATTTTTTCTGAGTTTTCTTCTTTCATGGAGGCATATTTCTGTGGGAAGTTGAACTATAAAGGTACATAAAACCCAATAAATGGTCATGTTATTGGCGTTCCAAAATTAGTTTATGCAATTTCATCTTTTTTTGGCAATTGGAAGACCATAGAGCCTTCCACCGTTATAAGGCTTTCCATCAAACACAAATGGAACCACATATCTGACGGCAAAATTTCATGGGCATGGAACTGTCATGGTAATCGAAGTCTTCAGCAAAATCCCCATTTGTTTGCCAGTGAGATGGCAAATTATTTTATTGTGTTTGATGTTGGTACTCCATGTGCTCCCAACTCCTGTATATCAAGTATGAAACATCACCATTAAACTTAAATTAGTATATGGTTCTTGCACTCATCTCTTTAATTAGCTCTGTTTCCAAGAAAAGAATCCATTGTAAAGAGATGTTGCTGGATCAATAGCTTTTTCTACTTGGTGTGTGAAATTTTTCATCAGATGAAATATATCACTAACAATTCTGGAAAGAGAAAGGCAATTTTTTGGGTTTCACTGTATTAAAATTAAATGGTGTGGTTCCAAAAGCTGCCGTTGGAGTGTGAAATCACCCAAAATATTTGAAAAGTATATGTATTTGCTGGGTGATTGAAGTATATATCAGAATTAACCAAAGAAACTGAAACAAATATCCACAAGAAATTGGAAAACTGGACTCTATTTGGCCAGATGTCGGCTATCTGTAAATGCAGTTCTAATCTCTTAGGTTTCCTGATTTAGGTCATACATCAAAAGCCAAAGAAGACGCTGGATGAAATAAGTCATGACCTGTGCCCAGTAAGTACTGCCTTTTACGTGCCTACAAAAAACCAATTAATCAAACAAAACACCTTCCAGAATGCTTAACTTGTTAATCATGCACAGGTGTTAAGCATTCAACAGCTCTACAGAATCAGCACTATGTACTGGGATGACAAGTATGGCACACATAGCCTTTCCCCAGATGTAAGTTTCAATCGATGTCCCCTAAGAAGGTTATAGTTTCATTGTTTGTAATGTTCCCGCAACGTTCTAATATAAGGCATCTAATGTCTCATCTGCATTAAATATTTCTGCTGGTTCATTAGACAGTATGCCTTGAAATCATTTGAAATAAATGGTGTACTGGTTGGTGACAAGTTTGAAAGCAATGTGCAAGTTCAATAACAAAGTTAATAACTATTTTCTTCTTATTTTTCTTCCTTTCGTAATTTTCTCAGGGTGATTTTACATATACAACGTTATCATTTCATGTTATTCACCACTGATCCGCAACAAAAGCAATTGTTTAATACCCTTAGCACACCACAGTAATCATGCATATATTTTCCAGCGACACTTAATTTTTTTCCAGTTGTAACTGCAGGGCCCTATAGAATACCTGACTATGGTGGGTCTGCAAATTTACAGGTTATATCCAACATGAGAGTGTTAATGGCTGAAGATTCAAATAATGCTGTCAGCAGTTCATTCCTTCTGGATGATGATTCAAGGTTAAAGATGAGAGGATTGGCTAATTTTGCTGTCTTGTGTTTGTTTCTCTATTTTGTGTCATTGTTTGCCTCTTTGCTAGATCTCTTGTATTTTATTGGCCACTGACTTTCCTATCTCTTGTGGTTTAGCATCCCATTCTCAGTTGATGACCTATCCAAATCAATGGATCAAATCGATATTTCAGACATTGAGCCGCCACCTCTTATTCGGGAAAATTCTGGCTTTAGTTTCTTACTGCCGCGTGCTGAATAGTACTTGCTCATCATGGATTTGTCTAATTACTTGCAAAAAAATTCTCCTCAATTTGAAGATGACCCATAAGGTAGGTCATTGATCTAAATTATGTTATGCGACTATGTTTCTAGCCGTAGCAGAACTATTTTGAATGGGATTCTATTTAGAAGTTGTAGCTGAACTCATTTCTTTCTTGTTTGTCTGCACTTGTTTCAGCATCACTTTACACCTGATCAACGGCTGTTTCTAGTGTTTTCGAACTTGCAGTTGCTGTGTGTGCTGCAATAATTGAAAGAAACTGCCTTTTCCCTACAGCAGAAGCATCGGAACTTTCCAATTTGATATACAATCCCCTACTTTTTGATTGGTGAAAGACATCCTAGGAAAATTGTTGTTTTAGTTTTATTGGGTTCAACATTTGCTTTTTATGCTTATAGAGCTGCTTGTTCATTGTTTTGGAGACTACTTTTGTTAGTAGTTCTTCAGTTTTCGGTTGTGCCTTCCTGGGCATCCTTTGTGAATGACTTCTTCACCTACTTAATAAACAGTCACATTGGTCGAATGCCTCGTTCTTCTTCCCACATTGGTGAGGGGATTTGGATGTGCATTTCAAGTATCTTTCCAAGTTGTGGGATGCATTTGAAAACTTATGGATGGACTCCGAAATTGTTCATTCTCTAACCTAAAACTACAAAATAAGTGAGAATAATACTAGTGGCAACTAAAAATATAAATTAATACCTTGTCAATGATGTGATACCAAAGTAGGTCAATAACTATAATTAGAGGAGAATGCTATAGAAATTTAATTTGAATACTTAATTTAATATAACTATTGAATTAGTTATAAGTTCTAATATTAAATGGAGTTCACTTTTAATTCAATAGTTATATTTAATTAAATCTCTAAATTAAATTAAAATAACTTTTTTTATAATTAAAACATCGTTATTGGATATTGTAGTTCCCAACACTACTGATCTAAGCGGAATCCCAAGAAAGCACACCTTCAACATATCCTCGAAGATTGTTTTTAAAGAGAATTACTATTTAAACTTGAAAATTTGACGTATGAAATATTACACTTAGAGTCCTTATGGGTGGCGATTAAATAATGGAGCCAATGAAAATGATTAAAAGATCAAAATGTCCCCCAAAATACAAGATATTTTTTTAATTAAGTTATAGTTACCGAAATTGCCCTCTCACAATTGCCTCTTGTCTCGGACTTAAATACACCATCAATTAGGTTTTTTTGTGTGATTTTGAGACTACGGAAGGCAGATGGTGGTGTTGTTTTGTACATCGGTAGAGGCGGATGGGTGGTGTTGTGTGCAACTGTGGACGCGGATGGTTGTGTGGTTTGTGACAGTGATTAGTGTGTGCTAAGAGAGAATATGGTATTTAATTTGTTGGGTTTTTAAAGAGATTAAATAGTTTTTTGGGTTTTTTATTTTTGAGTGAGATATGTGTAGTTTGGGAATTTTATGAAGAAGATATGCCGACATGACAAGAGTTTGACGGAATGACGAGTGGACATTAATGAATTGGGGTCATGTGCTACACAGGACCAAACCTTGAGGGATTGTGATGTTATTTTTCATATTTAAGGGGGTCTATGAGATTAAATGATGAATTTCAAACGTAATTTACCCTCACGTCACTGCCTTAACCAAGGCTCTATGCCTATAAATTGTAAATTCTTTTTATATGAGAGAGCACCTCTTGATCTCTCTACACACCCTACGCATAGATTTTCTCTCTCCTAACTATTGTATTTTTTCCGAAGCTAATCATTACTCTCTCCTTCTTCCGTTCACCTTACTTCATTAATAAAGATTCTTCAGCCACCGTTGCCATTTTTCGGAGTTGAGTAGGTCATATAGACCGAACTACTATATATTTGTGTATTGATCCGATATTTATATTATTTTCATTGATTGCTCTAATAATTATTCATTAATTATACTTTATTACACACTCAACTATTGATATTGCATAAGATTATTTTGTGCCTCATCAAAAATCACATCCTCGTGTTAACGAATGGGGTCAAATTTTCAAGTTTAAATGTGTACACAGTGCCACACGGAGGAAAAAATATTCATTACAACAGTGATACCACGTGAGAAGGTGATGTGGTATCACCAACTAATAATAATAAAACAAATAAGCACATAGACCCCACAAAATTAATAACTAACATGTCATGTAAGCAAATAACTTCCCATTTTTCCGCTATGTAAGTTCAAGTGAGATTCACCTTTTTTATTTAAGATTTTATTATTAATTGATGATATCATATCATCAATTATAACATGATACCACCGTTATATTCAATATTTACTCCACAGAGAGGTTTAAACCAAACCCATACAATTGGCAAAAGTTACTTAACACGTGTAATGACGTCAAAGAGTGTTGAACATCCACTAGATCTCACCCAAGAAAAATGCTACGCTGACCAAATTTTGGGACTAAATTTGGAGCCCAAATGACATGGCAGCACATGATTTGAAGTTTTTATTGGGACCCAAATGACATGACACCAAATAAATGAGCCCAACTCAGCTGCCATGTCATTTGGGCTCCAAATTTAGTCCCAAAATTTGGTCAGCGTAGCATTACTCCTCACCCAAATATGGCAAAAAGGAACGGCAGTGGAAGGCCAAGTTTGTACATTCATTTGCTAAGTAATCTCTATTTATGGTAACAGACATCTGATCAGGTGAATATTTACTTGTACACTCACTGAAATTTGACTATACTCTACACCACAAATCTATCCCTGATAGTACACTTCCATAGTTCCTCTAGAAAACCCCAACTCCGTACCACCAACATTATTATGGTTTTTAGATAATTTGAACTCTCTCTCTCTCTGTGTGTGTGTGTGTGTGTTTGTGTTTCTCCTTGAGAGAGGTTTCTTTTATTTCGTTGATCTGGGTTGGTTGTTAGTTCTTGGTGTTTGGATCTTGTTTGAAGAGCAAGAGTCTATGGAGAAAGTGAACTTGAACAGCGACAAGTTCAAAGATACATGGGACAGTACCAACTACAGCTTTGAAAGAGATCGTACATTTGGTTTTTCATGGCCTCAAAGAAACTACAAATGCAGCTTTTGCAAGAAAGAGTTCAAGTCTGCTCAGGCTCTTGGGGGCCACATGAACATTCATAGGAGAGATAGGGCCAGGTTGAGACAGTCACCTTCATGGGATTGTCCTAATAATCCTAACCCTAACCCTAACCCTAACCCTAGCCCCAACCCTAATTTTTCACCATCTTCTCATGCAGCTAGGTTCTTGCCATACATGGCTTACGGTTCCTCTCTTACACCATCTCTGACTTCTTTCTCTTCTCCATCCTCGGCCTCAATGGACGAAGAAAAGATGCCGCTCATTGCACTTTCTCAGCATCATCCCATGAGGCCTCACGACAAAAAGATTAACAAAAAGCCAAGCAAGGGAGCTTTGGTTGGGGTTGGAGAGTTGACAGGGATTTCAGAAGAAAATGATTATAGGGTTTGGAAGAAAAGAGAAATTGTTAGCTTGGACTTGGAGATGGGTTTGCTCCCTAATGGAAAGGAGGATTTGGATTTGGAACTTCGACTAGGGTACTCTTAGATGATATCTTCAGCTATGGCTGCATGAATCAATCTATTTTTAGCTATATATTCAGATTTAGGTTTTAATTTTAGGACACTGCGATTCATGTAAGCTGTCTGTAATTTATTTTCTTGCACTCGTTTGGCAGTGAAGAAAGTGCAAGAAAGAAAATTTGAAAACTCTCACCCCCAAGTCTTCTTTGTGTTTTCAATTCTTCCTGGATGGAGAATTCAGAAATGCTTCGAGATGGTTTCAGTGTTTCAGTCCTAAAGTGAATGCATGAGATTACTTCATTACTCTGTGATTACACTGCATTCGCCTTCCATCTTTTTTTCCCTTTTGTTTCTTGTGAGTGATCTCCTATTTGGTGTAATCTAATAGGAGGACTGTGTCCATGGACGATTTTTTCTTGCTTTTAATGATGAATTGTCTCAGTAAGCCAAAATAGGTAAAATTTGGCTACTCAAAGCAAAAATTCAAGCTCCAACAGATTAGTTTGGGAGTAGCTAAAATGCATATTTGCTACAGTGATTAACTAAATATAGCTATTCACCGGAGGTAAAATTTGTTTATTACTATTTTCTCTCTCTTCCTCCCATTTCTTCCATTCTCTCTCTTTCTCCCTGTTTTTGTTGCCCCTGTCTTCTTCGTCTAGAGTCATGGAAGTAACAATAGCTGAAAAATTCCTCCTCAGGCAAAGCCTACAGCTGAAAAATTGAAGTACCAGTAGCTGAAAAATTCTCCCTTGTTCCACATATCCTACACCTTCTCTCTCTCTCTCTGTGTGTGTGTGTGTGTGTGTTTGTGGAAAGCACAGCAGCAAATAGTTAGAAGAACCAGTCTGTTGCAGGAGAAGAAGAAGACAGGTAAAATTTATTTGTTGAAAAGAACAATAATATAAAAAATGATGATAAATAATATTTAAAAAGAGTAGTTAAAAATAAAAAGAATCTGTTGGAATGTGTATTGAAAAAATAAATAGCTAAAATAAAAAAAAAGTTGTTTTTTGGATAGCTAAAATAGCTACTATTGTGCTACTCTGTTGGAGATGCTCTTAAATGGCTTACTTGATGATAGTGTTCTTGGAGTGATCCTTTCTGAGGTTAAATGCAACATAATTTGGAAGATCATGGATAATCTGTCTCAAAAACAAAAATCCTTGTGTGAATCTTTTATATTTCGACCAATAATTCTTAATTTCAACCTACATTAAGTTCATATACCATCCAAAATCCAATTTCGGTGGCATGTTAGAGGGTGATTGTGGCATTTTTGAGGAGTGTTATCAGATAAGATTCAAGCAAAACAATCAGAAACACAGTCATGTTCTCCATATCGGTTTAATTCTTATAGTCAATATAAACAAATATTGTGAGTATAAGCTCGTAACTATTTAATTGATAATGTGGTAAATTATACAAAGGAGTTTATACGAAAAATATTGGACAAGAATGAAATCATAACTTCTTTTTTTTTTTATTGTAGAGGAGCAACCGCTACCCTTAATGGTGATTATAAATTATAGGGATACCTCTATACCTGGAATTCTCAGACTTCAATCATGAAAAACTGAAGAGCAAAATTGAATGTCTCTCTGCCCATTCAATTTCATTCAAGAAAAAGAGCAAGAAATAGCTCTTTATGGGATGTCATGGAGGGGATATTTTAAGAAAAGGATTTGACTAGGGTACTAAAATTTTGAATTTTTTTTTAATGTCATGCGTGCATTTATTATATTTGTAATTACTTTTACGGGTCATTTTTCCTCGGTCATGGTACTCTAAAAAAAGGCAAAAATAGTTATCATAACAGTGGTAAAAGCATTCATAAATGTGATAAAAATACTCACAAATATAATAAAAGCACTCATAAATGTGGTAAATTTTTTTTATAACAAAAAAAATGCTAAAAATAGTTATAAAAAATGTGATAAAAATACTCACAACAGTGAAAAAATACTTATAAAAGTGATAAATCACTCACAAAAGTAACAAATTTTGTAATTATAAAATAACCTATAAAAATTTTAAAAACGCTCATTAATATGATAAAAGTTAGAGATACGATACCGAATTTTTTTAAAAAATACCATAGTCAAGTCCGTAAAGAAAAATCTATCAGCTGATAGCTGTCCAAAGATCCAATTGGCAAGAGAGAAAGGGAGAACTAGACTGCTTTCTTTATGGTACTCGTACTCGTTACATTGTCAAATGATTCGAATAGTATTTTGGTCTGCATATTGGATGTTGTGTTTTACAACATCTGTTCCATTGTATGTTCCCAACAAATGTTTCGGTGTCAGTGGCATGATGGCCTTTCCCTAACTGGAACTGATATTGGGCAAGTCCAAAACCAAAACGAGAAGGCTCTCTCTCTCTCTCTCTCTCATTTTTTACCGTTTCACGGCTACTTTAAAACTTATGCCTTGAGTGATTTCTAGCTTATCTCCCAGTTTGGATGAAAGTTGGTTTTAATACACACTTTTTAATACAAAAACCTATTTGTAGAATGTGTTTGTAAGAAATATATTAAAACGTATACAAACACATTTGTATAGAAGAGCATACAAGCATGATGACAGATTGAAAAATAAGTTAAAGATCATGACATTTGGATAAAAAAATTTGAAAATCATGGTATGATTATTCTCTCTCTCACACGCACATCCTCTCACATGAATACACGCACTATCATACTTTTACACTACTATTAGTGAGGTCCCCATCACAGGTGAAGATTCAAAGGCCAAAGGTATACATTTTTGGGGTGGATGAGAACCTGCCAAAGTGCATGTTTTAGTGAAAGAGAAGAGGGTATGGGTTAAAGGATGTCAGTGGAAAAACGTCATCACCATCATGGCTTCATGTTATCATTCACTCTACATTGCTTTCAGCTATTTACTTAGCCAATTGAATGGTCATAGAATTCAGGTGACAAATATTAGGCCACAAAACTTGAGCCCTTTTTTTTTAATGGGGCGGGCTGTTGATTGTTCAACAGTTCGGGCCAACCCGTAAAAAATCCACCATCCGAGGTCTGTCTATAGGGTGGAGACAGACCCAATAATAATGTCCATGATCCTTAACCTTGATTTTATGGACTCCCCATACTTCATGACGTGTTTATAGTGTCGGCCCATGATCATTTGGGCCACCAAATCTATTTAGTTAGACTGCAGTCCATGGGCCTTTTGTCAGCCCTCAAGGCAGCCCATTTGATTGTCTCCCTTTGCCCCATATCTTGACACGAGATTACCCTAAGGAAATACATGGCATTCGCTCATATTAATAAGAGGAAGAAAACAATCTTGGTCCATTTGAGAGAATGTTTGTTTTTTTTTTTTGGTTTAACGGCCAGGGTGTCTGGGCCAGTCAGGACTAAGATATTTACGAAGGATAAATCTCTCATGACTTGAACCCACAGAGTTATCAAGATTCAAACTCAGAACGAAAATCCTTGCTTTAACAAAACTATAACACAAATTAAAGGATAACACAATAAACTATTTTCTACTTTAAGCCGGTATCTAATTCAAGTTGCCATACCAACGGGCCTTTGGTCCAATGGTACTTGCTGTCTTGTAAAGGCTTTGTCTTCTTGAGGTCAAGGGTTCAAGTCTCTTTCCCCTTCCCCAAAAAAAAAAAATTTCAAGTTGCCATGACCATACATCTGGTCATAAAACCCACCTAGGTCAACTTCACCGGCCGGCTGACCGTCTCGATTCCTATTGTTTTGGGGGATTTGGGGAGGAGGGGGGGGATCTTTTTGGCAATCCCTTGTCATAAAAAGAGAAGTATTAATCATAAATCTTTTAAGCTATGCCTAAAACCATTTTGATCGAATGCAACAAAAGGCTGACAAAAAGCTCCATGCATTAATGTAATAGGGTACTGATCAAAGTAAAAGCCATATGATTTGGTATAGAAATAGCAGTAGTTGTTGAAGCACTCACGTTGTTATCGTCCATTCTTAATCTTCTTGGTGTCCATAACCAAGAGACCAATCTACTGGTCTTATATACAGTCCTGACCTCATGTAGGACTTTGTCCAAGATCAATGCAGCCCTAAAAATTATTTCTTACAACGTAGAACCTTTAAAAACGCGTATACCTCCAGACAAAAACATACGATAATGAATTACATTAAGATAATAATATGTTGATCTTGTCTTCTCATTCTTTTCAACTGCTTTGAGCCCTTTTTGTCGGCCCCCGCTGTTTTCCAATAAGAAAATTGTTAGGTAATTAATGGGTTTGCTATACAGCCATTTCTATGACATTTTCATCATATAACACGGGAATTCCGTACTTTTAATAATTTGCAATAAAGTGACGTCACAATTGCATCGACATTGGCAGCATAAAATCAATCCTTTAGCCATCACAATTTTTTCTTCTCCTCTCTCTCACACAGATATATACACAAACACCTTTACACTACCATGGTAACCCACAAAACCCAACACTGCAGGATCCCAGAGGGGTGGGGTGTGCTTTTGCAAGGGTTGTTGGGGTTGGGGGTGGCGGAGTTAGGTGTTGCCACGGTGAGCTGGAGACTTCTGAGGGGAAAGGAGTAGGTTCTACATCAGGAAAGAGGATTTTTTTTTTTTTTGAAAAATGATAAATAGACTTAAAAACTTGATTTAAAAACTTAAATTGATAACAAATATAAGTCTTATAGCATTACTCTTTTTTTTGGGGCAGGGGGGGGGTGGTTTAGTTTTCGAGGGTGGTTGCAAGTTCTGCATCACGGACAAAGACATATTTTGTACCTCAAATTTAGGATTTCAAATGAGATCTAAATTCAATAATTATGAATAATTCGGTTTAAATAGTATTGCTCATTACATATCCCAATGTTTGATGATTTATATTTACCTACCGAAAAAGAAATGTGTAGAACATGCTGCATTATTTGCATAACTAGAAGTATAAAACAATAATTGTAAAAATGGGATAAAAAAAAA
>CM042195.1:2679981-2711393 GCA_023539305.1 Ilex asprella | reverse complement strand
TTTTTTTTTTTGTTTTAAATGGGCTTAATTTTTATTTTGGGTAAATAATATAAGCCTAAAATAAATGAGGGGAGACACACATAATATATATATATAAATATATAATACATATACATCACTAATAAAAAATAAAAAAAATTGAGGGGGGTGCACGTGCCCACCCTGGCCCCTTCCTCCCTCCGCCCATGACTCCTGGTGGTTTTGCATCTCTTTTTGATTTATTTAAAATTTAAAGCTCGCATTATAGTATGAGCTAGCGCTAATTATTTGTTCCTTTTTGTATTATGTTTTTCTATTTTAGTCTCCATTATCATAATTAAAATAGGAGTGAATGCCAAAAGCTGGCGCTTTCCAAATTAAAACGGTGGCCTACAATGGAGGCACCAACCAACCACTTATGACCAAATCTAATATTTTAAAACATTTTGGCCTGCAAGAGAGAGACAGAGAGATCCAATTACTTAATGCTTGTAATGATCAAGTGTAATAAATAAATAGTATGAAGTAACTAATATAGTGATAAAAAAAATAATAAAAAGCGGAGAGAGATCTCATCTAATACGTTTTCTTTTATTTTCATTCTTGGTAGATATCAAAGTGGAATCCAATATATAACTGAATTTTTTACTCATTAATGGTGGATAATCTGTTATTTTTTTTTAAAAAAAAAATATTGAAAGGAATCTAGATTAAAAAAATAAACAAGCAATACGGATTGAGATCTCCTTCATTCTACTGCACTAGAAAAAAATTCTGCAGAGACAGTTATGAATAGGGTCAGTTTATATTATCAAAAGCAGTATGATAACAATGAGCATGTTAAATACAGGAAATATCTTAATGGCAGATCAGTAGTGGAACCAGATGCTTCAAATTTGGAGGAAAAATGACCAAAAAAATAACAGAAATTATCAAAACATAAGATGGAAGTAAATTATAAATTACTGCAAATAAATGGTAAAAGTTTCAATTCTAGTGTGCATATATTGTGCTTTCTCACACATTTTAACTTTATTTCATGGATATTCCACAACAATGGCATGAAACTTCCACCTTCTACGATTGAGAAGAAAGATCAAACCAAAACTTACGAAGACAAACCTTCTTAGTAGTTTTACTTAATCTCTCATATCGTGAGAGAATTTTGGTATTTTTTACCTTGATCGTAGTGTTCTCTTTATTAAAATAGGTGTGTGTTTATTCCTGTAACTCTTTTTATAAGATGTTTTATTCCTAGGAAGAGTTTATGTCATGAGCAACTCTCTTAGTTAAAGGAATGCTCGGTTTAGCCTCAAGTGGATGCTAAACTTTAACCAATTTTTTTCCGAAGAACAAAACTATACATGCAATGAAAAGAGTTGATCCCAATTCTTCACATTTCACAAATAATGTTGGTAAGTAACTGCCAAGGGAGGGTGAAAAAGAATCATTTCATCAATAGTTTGATCCTACATACGTACACAATTAAAAGACATTTAAGTGAATACTGTATGATTAATAGCTAGATTCACACAGTATTTACCTATCCTTTTGTTAATTGCCAGTGAGATTATGACACGCAATTTGATTTTGATGCATCTGAGATCATTGATTTGTTCATCATTAACTATAATTGGTTGTCATATAGTTTTCTTTATGTTAAGCAGTCAGCATAACATTTTTTTTAGAAAGAAATTTTAATTATTATTTGACACTCGGCTATGATAATGATATTTATATGCGACGTTGATTGTGATGCCACAAAGGACGGGTCTCATGGATTGTTTAGGTTCACTTAAATACAAGTATAAGCCACAAAATTGGAAATAGTGTTCATTTATTTTCAATATATTAATTCTTCCACAATAATAGTCAAGCAATTTACCCTTCTTTATAATAAAAAAGGGGTCTGCTTACGTTTGAGTTTATAATTCATTTCTATTATCATTTGAATTATCCATTAGGGTTAGGTTATAAGAGATTTATCACTCATAAATACCCTAGTCTCAGCGTAGATGACTTAATATTTATCAAACTGGAAAAAAAATTAATCGAAGTACGCATAAGCTGCCTCAGACACCTTGATTGTTAAAAAAAAAAAGGCATGCTACAGTGTATGAATAGAAGGCTGCTTATAGTATCTAGTTTAATTGAGCCCAATCTCTTGAGTTTTGAGGGGGAGTACTCCACTTGAATTGGTCCTAAATAATAAGGCAAAAGCATATCAGGATGTGAGAGGAATGGTTTCCTAATTTCTTGGGATGCAAGAACATTATTTTCTGGATTATGTAGTTTATGTCCTTGATTCTCTCTCTTGTTAGTATATCTCGAGGAGCTTGTCCAAAGGTTGGTTCCTCGAGGTATACTATAGGTCAAATCATTAACTATATTGAGAATTCAAAATTTTTTTACGAATACAAAAAAATAAAATATATAATTCTTTTTTTGTTTTTTGCAGGGGTTAGTTCAATGTACAATTCATATATAGTTGTACTGTGATCAAATCCAAATTGTTTGATCGCAGTATGAGAAGCTTGGTTGATCCTAGTCAAAATATGGAGAAAGGTGTATTTTTTTTTCTTTCAGAAATGCTACGGTGAAAAAAAATTAGATCAATGCAGCTTGTTTTTTTTGATTCTTTCATAAACAGGATTCATCTGGAAGTGTTAGTTCATGACTTCCAGTTCCCTTTGAATTCTGTTAGGAATGGTTTTTCCTTTGTTTTCTTCGTTGGATGTACTCCCTTTTTTTTTCGGAAAGTAAAAATTCTATTGATCACAAGGGGATAAACCCAAGCTTTACATGTATGCTGAAAGCATAAAACAAAAGGAAAAACCAAGCTATACAGCATAGAACTTGAGAGACCTAGATTGGTGCCACAGAACTTGATGCCACTGAAGCCTTAAACCATTCAACTGTGCAAGTAATGAGAATATTAACAGTAGCAACTGAACCAAGAGAGAGTCCGCTGAACCACCAGGGCCAGCAAGACCAACGCCACCAACTCCAGCAGAAAAGCCTATGACCATACTCTTAGCCAGCTTCAAAAAAACACTTACTACCTTCAAGACAATGCAAGAAGACGTACAAAGAGAATGTACTATATTGAAACGAAGAAGATGTACAAAGAGAATGTACCCCTTTTGTTAGTGCATTTTCTTTGTACATCTTCTTTTCTTAGTACATTCTCTTTGTACATCTTCTTCGTGTCAATATAGTCTTATTTACCTTCCGGAAAAAAAAAAATTAGATCATTTTTTTAGTCAAAATATATAGCAAACCAGTAACAAACAATTATTCGTGAGTCCCTCTTATTTGTTGATGGAGAAATTGCACATCATTTGACTTATAAAATTGGTAACGTATTGGTAAAAAACTTTAGATATATAACAAGACTCAAGAAATGCTCAAGAGTTTTGCTAGACGATATTCTAATATCAAAGGTATATCAACACGAACCTAGCCTAATAGTGGAAATATACACTCTGGCAATCCAAGAGACTAGGTGAAACAGAAATTCCACATATATCATTGGCAATGAATTATCATATGCCTAAAATATAGTTCAAATAAATTAAAACATAGACAAAAGAACTTCCATCGTATCCCGAGGGTGTATACCACAACACTAAAAGCTCCTAAGAAGGTTTTTTCTTACAGTTCTTAGCTCGCTCATCCTTCTTTTTTTTTACAGGCATAGAGTTAATTAAGTACTAGATATGAGAGTACAGACGCCTTCCTCTATAGGAAAGAATACGTAGTCAAAATTTTTATTTTCTTTTGAGGGTCGGACCAGCGAGCTAATCCTACACGGGTGCTAGTCAAAATTTTAGTCTTAAATTTCGGTCATTGATGTTTTTTTCCCGCTTTAATTCATATTATAAGTTGTGAACTTTTTTTTCCTTTCATTCGCGGACTCATGGAAGAATCAGTAATGTAATGTTTACTAAGTTTTTACTAAATTCTCTATTCCAAGTAGTATGACACAATCTCTATTAATATAACTCACTTATTTAATAGTTAAAACTACACCACATCTCTGATAAAAATAGTTGGTAAGAGATCTCCATCAACACAGCATTGTTGTGGAAGAATAGGTAGTACGTACAGAAGCGCAACACACAGCGATTGGCAGTCAACTTGCCTGGAAAGAAACAACCAAGTAAGAAAAGATTTAATACGTACGAAACACATATGAGTAGAGAGAAGCATGGAGAGGAGGGGAGACAAAATCAGAACTGTGTTGATAAACCCTAAAAAAACACTACACCTGGTCTGATGGGAATCAAATTAGAACAAAAATACTATTTTAAGTGGTCGCTAAAAAAGGATCAACTGGAGCCGGCTAATCGAATGAGTCTATTAGCAAACTTCTAAGACCTTGCCTGAGCTGTCTCTCCCTTCTCAAACCTTCAAAACTCACACTGGCAATGTCTATGACCTTCTATTGTCTCTTACCTTTCAACCTCCTGATCGTTTCTCTCTATCTTGTTGGCATGGAGTCCACTCATAAGGAAGATTCAATGATCTCCGGCGAGGAAGTTGATCAGCCAGAGCAAGACAACACCGATGGAAGCACCACCACTGGCCGATCCTACGAGTGCGTGTTCTGCAAGAGAGGCTTCACAACTGCTCAGGCCTTGGGTGGCCATATGAATATCCATAGGAAAGATAGAGCAAGGAATAAACCTACGATCAATTCAACTAAGCATGAAGAGAATCACAGTAACACAGGACCCAGTTTTTACCAGCCGATTTCAAGTTACCCACCTCGTTATTCTTCAGCTCATGAAGCTCAGATAAATTATCGGACGTATTTTCCGGCATCCACGTCGAATACAAAGCCCTTGTTCCAAAACCATAATAATAACTCGCATGATCGCAGCCCACAGAGGTCACTATTTGGAGAGGATTGTCGGATGAGCTCGAGTTTGAAGTTTGGTACAGCACATGCAGAAAGTGCAGAAGATGAATTGGATTTGGAGCTTCGGCTTGGTCACAACCCATAGAAATTCATTCGACGAATTTATATGTAGTTTGTTTGCTGATTTTGTACAGATTGTGTGTGTGCCGTATACAAACTTTCCAGAAAAACTTGTGCAAAAATGACCATTTTATATACCTCTTATAAAATGGTAATTTTTACATAGGCCTATGTTTGTGGCTATTCTCTTTGGGTTTTGGAAGGCAAGAGGGGATGTGGAAAGAGATGATCTACGGTCGGAAGTTCAACGGAGACTTGCAATCCGGTGAGGACTTTTTTGGGTGTCTATTTGTTTTCTGCCTCCTACTATGTATGTAACCCTAGTTTTATTAGGGTTATCATGATGAATCTTGATGATCTTCTGTGTGTTTCCTTACAGTCTAGTGCAAGTTATTGAACTAAAAGTTTGTCTAAGGTTGTACTTTTTTTCTTTTTCCAGAATTAAATTTCGTATTATATGCAAGTGTAATTTTCTGAATGACCAGCTAGGGATTGCCTGAAGTACAGGATCATTTATAGTATTTTTTTTTCATATTTAAGATAGCACAAACCCTAATTGAGAAATCTAAGCTTAATGGAAACTCTATATTATATAAGTTCTGCTAGCTTTTGAAACTAAGCCATTGATCACTCAATAGCTAGCATAGTTCTAATAGAAACACAATTGGTGCATCAAAATGCGTAGCACACTAACTGGTTCAAGCATTGGGATAAGAAGATTATTTTGCAATATTGTTTGAGGAGGAGGGTGAGTTTACTGTTTTCAGACACTAAATTCTTGTTACGTCTCAGCCTAAATTTCTAAGAAACAAAGTTCTAATCTCATTATTCTCTACATAATGGCGCAACTTCTAAAACTAAACAATGTTTACCAGATGCACCTCAAAGTTATACGCCAATCTATCTGGGGAACAATTTTTCTTCCTTCATAGAGTTGCATGCAAGGGTGTGATACTTGATACTGAAGTCTATACACATCTTGCTCCAACAATATATCTTCCAGGTCCAAGAAAAGTCTGTAACTCAATTGTTTCCACGACAATATCTCCCAGGTAATATATATATATAGAACAAAGAACTGTTTTTTTTTTAACGAAAATTCAGTGAAATTTTTTTTGTGAATGTCAAACTAATACAACTTCGAGATGACATATGATTTAAGGCAATTAATTACACTTGTGCTTGTGTTTGTGTGTGTTCTTAGTTGGAGGTTATGTGAAGCATTTTTACCTTCTTAATTAGAACAATGACAGTACAGCTTGTGACCCTGTGATTAATTTAAGTGATGCTTTTTGCCCCCTTCTCAAGAAACCCTTTAAGGGATTTTAATTATTATTATTTTTCTTAATTAATTATTCATACCAGACCTTGACTTGATCTTGCACTGGCCAGAGAATATTAGTCAGGACGGAATCATGTTTCTTTTGGCCTGCAACGGCTTATTTATGCTCCTGACCAGGCTAGGTCAGACCTTGCTTGGCTTCATTGGAATAAATAATAAGTACGACAAGGATAATTCAAAGGCTTAATAAATTCAGATTAGATTAGGAGAATGAGATGGACTGATGAGATTGTAATCTACTTGACTAATCTTTGTATCAAACATTTACTATAAATAAAAGGCTAGGAGTCTGTGGAAAGATCATCCGACAGAATTCTTTTTTCATCACCAACACTTTTATGATATTAGAGCCATTGGTTTATTGAGACCCACTAATCCTTCGGCAGTATACCCACTAATCCTTCAACATGTCAACAGAAGCAGCTTCCACAAACAAGTCCACCGGTGTCACCAACAAGACCAATTCGGTGAACATCACTCCTCCGACTCTCTCCCTCGTTGCCATTACTAACTACAAGAAATTTGTCTTTTAGCCGCAAAAATTATTGTGACAAAATGTATAAAAATTGTCACTATATACTTTAGTGACAGTATTTTTATTGTCACTAGGCCGCGACAATATGTGTGTGGCTAAATCATTTAGCTATAACATTTAATTATTGACACTAAAAGTAAAAATTTTAGCCGCACCATGAAAAATGCCACTAAATGTGAAATTTTTAGTCGCCATAATTATTGTAGCAAGTAACTAAATTTTGCCACTAAAATATACTATATCACCACTAAAAGTCCGACAAAAACCTCACTTTTAGTGACAGCAATTAATTGCGGCTAAAAGTATGTATTTTACCCACAATTAAAATCACCACTAAAATTTGAAACATGATTTTTTGACAACTTATTGTTGTTACTAATTAATACATTAAAATGAACAAAGAAATCTATCCAATAATATTTAAAAAAAAAATAGAAGAAATTTATTTAATAAATCTCAAAATTTACAAGAATAAAAAAATATAAGTTATTTTAAAAAACAGTAACTGTTTTAACAAAATTCTGTTACAAGAAAAACAGCTAAAAAATTCTCTGTACAGCTGCTGCATTTGCTGACCCTTAAGCTCAGTCTCTGGTCCTTAATCAGAACTCACCATCTCCCTCATCCTTTACAGTACATAGAAACAGTTGCAGTACTTTCAAGATAACAGTACTCTTGAACAGGAAAAAGAGGCAGACCCCTATCTGTAAACCTGCAAATCCTGCTTACTTATCATGGACTGATCCTGTTGTAAGAGCAATCTTCCTCCATCTTCAACTTCCATTCTTCACAACAGCATAGCTTCAACACAGCAACATAGAGTGCAGCACATCACAGAGATGCAGCACCAACACATCTGCTTCACCAAAATACCTCAGCAACTACTAGCTAACATAGCATAAAACAATCCAATACGTGAAAATAATAAACTCTCACTTTTAAAGATATAATTCTCATATCAAATCACGTGAAAATAATATTTTGACTACATAACTAGTTTACCCAATGTATAGATATTATACCAGCTCAAGAGATGTCACTGAAATGTAAAGATAACTAGTTTACTCAATTTAAATGTAAAGATATTATATGTCAAGACTACATAAAAGTAAGATTACTAACCCATGAAATAGAACTTTTCCAATTTAAGAGATCTTATCCTATCACAATGGAGAGAGGTAAGAATTTGCCCCGACTCTTTCATTTGCTGAAAAAATGTGGTGAGTTAGGTTTGAAGCATGACATGCACCTGTGTTTGTATCTCAACATGCATATTGGACTCTAAAGACTCTAGTTGCAAAGTCAAATCACTGTTTTCCTTCTCCAACGACTCCTAACACATCCTATTTGTTTCAGCTTACTTCTTCAAATCCTCATTCTCCTTCTCTAGTTGTGCACGGATGCGCTGTCCAACTGTAGATGTTGTGGGCTTTGGACCAGCCCCACGACCACGTATATATCCTGATTTTTTGGACCGAGCACAATTTCAAACCTCTAATCCTCAGTCATGGGGGTAGCTCCTTCCTCCATTGATTGAGCCTCTAGCCTCTTAAGGTCGCTCTACATTTGGAAAGATTACAATCTATCAATTTAGCATTATGTAAGAAGATATTTCAAGGAAATGGAGAAGGATAGGATGACTTACATAGACTTCTCTCGATCTCTTGCCAGCCCAAGCATTCCTCTTTGTATTAAACTTGGTTGTTAACCACAGTTCCGTACAGTTAGGCTCCTCTCAAGTCTCAAGATCACGCTATCATGCATTAAACATTAATAGAAAAATTTTACACAAATATGCATATATACATGTATATAATTAATCACATGAGTGAAATATACATTTAAAAAACAACTCATGCTATCGTAACTAATTCGAGCGAAACTCTTCATCCCTACAACATGACCCATGCTCTGTTTTGCTCGGTTCTCCTTGTTTCTTTCACTCATTTTTTGCATTCAAGAAAAAGCAAGTTTCAAACTACCTGTCCAAATAACAGTAACCATAATTAACTAATACACGAGCAGTTCAGCACAGTCCAAATGTGTACACAATCCAGTAGTGCAACATATAAAAGTTGAAAAGAGTCCAACACAGTCCAAAGTAGGGGTGCAAATTGGGTTGGGCAACTCGATTTCAACCCGAGCCCAACCCGAAAAAATTAGAGCTTGGACTAGGGTTTTTAATATTTGGGTTGAGCTTGGGTCAAAAAACTCCAACCCAAATTTAATTTGGGCCGGGCTCGGGTTGAGGCATTGGGAACTCGAATTCAACCCAAACCCGACAAATGAAAAAAATTATATATATATAACATTAGCATTTTTTTTATTTTTACTTCATCGTCCTCTGTGTCTTGTTGCTTGCTACTCTGTTATGCGTGATTAGTGGTGATAGTGTGATGTTTTAAGTTTAATATTTTTATGGGTCTAATTTTTATGTTTTCTGGGATTGTGCTTTGAAATCATTAGCTTTTTGGTGTAAAAACAGATGATCAATAATCATGTACTGTTATGAATAAAATATATGTATTTTTTTATGAATTTGTAATTATTTTTCCTTTTCTGTCTCTCTTGCAGTGAACCCGAATTTAACACGAGCCCGCCCAAATTAAACTCGGGTAGTGCTCGGGTTGAGTTTCTTAACCCAAGGTAGGGTTAGGGTTAGGGTTAAGGTTAAGGTTAAGGTTAGGGTTGAAGATTATATACTTAGGGTTGGACTAGGGTTGACAGTCTAACCCGCCCGAGTTGCACCTGTAATCCAAAGCAAGTTTCTTTTTCTTTTTTTAATTAAGCCTATTTAGGGCAAATATTTATTAATCACAAAAATAGAGGGGAAGACAAAAACCTTGCCCTTTTACATAACCGAATAATTCAACTAAGAAAGGAAAATCTAATTCTAATAATGTTTAAATCCATAGGTTTTCTTTGGCTTTGTCAACTTGAAAGTTCTTGCTCTTGATATTGTCATAATTATAGATTGGACTTTATCAAGTGCCACAGTCAAAGCAAACAACTCTTCCTCTTTTTTTCTTCTTCTTTAGCTCAACCTTATTGAATATTGACAGTAGCTTTTTAGACAATGCCATAAAAGAATTGAAATAATCTTCTTGAACTATTGTTGCCTCCTCCCCATCAGAGTAAAAACTCCTTGACTGCTCATGAAGAGAAGACCTCTTAACGTAGTCATCCTTTGAATAAACCTCTTTTAGCTTCGAGGCCTTTTGAATTTCCTCCCTAGACATACTTGGAATTATCTCCCTTTGACTATGAATATTCCTATGGACTGCTGCCAACATTTCTTTAATAATGGGCTTCGGCACAGGTCTATATCTCCACGCACTGAACTTCTCCCCAACATCCAATGAGGACTCGTCTATCCCATCATTCGAGACATTTTCAGAAGAAGTAGAAAATTCATTCTCGTCCTTCTCTTGTTTAAATCAACAATGAGGTTTATTGTCTTGGAAAATTCTCCTTCTCATTGTGCCTCCGTAATATGGTTTGAATTTCAAAATTTTAGAGTTCCATTGGAACACAGTCCATGTATTTCGTTTAACAACATATTCTGCACACCTTTGTTTTAAGTCTGAGGGATTATGAATCGGAGAAGGGAGCTGCACTTCATGTCCATTATCCAAGTCATTAAAGTCTTGATTCGTAAGGTTAATTTCAAAACCATCACACTGCATATCCTTGGCCTCAACTACATGATTTGATCTTGAAAGAATTGAAACTTCATTAGGATTCAGATCTGGATCAGAAACTTCATTCACCTTCATAACCGCATGTGGACTGGAATCAGTTTGATCTTCAGAATCTCTTCTCTGTGCATTTTCCTTTTCCAGAATATTCTCTCCATTCTGGACTATAGTATCTTTTCCTGAATGTTCTCCATTTTCCAGACTTGTAAGGAATTTTTCCTTCTCCATATCCATGACTGAAATGACAGCTCTTGCTACCTCCTCAGAAGTGATTAATGTTTCCTTAGTTTAATTATTGACTTGCTTAGACTGTTGTTGCTGTTTCCATGCGCCTTTTGAATGTTGCGCTGACTTTAGATTCTTTTGTTGTTAATGGGATTTATCGTGATCTTGAGTTTCCTTAGTTGACCTCCTTGGATTGGAATTTTGGAGTATCCCTTTCCTCTCAATCTGCTCGTTAATTACCTTAGCAGTATTATTGCCTTCCAAATCTGGACTCAGCCCTTAACCGTCTTCCTCCATTGGAGTATCTTTCCTTTTTTTTCATGTGTCTTCTCCACGCCCCTGCTTCTTGAAGCTCTTGCAGAATTGCTTTCTTTGTTTGTAGATTATCATTTGCCAGCTTACTCCTTCATCCCGCATATCAAACCAAATCCTATTAGGATTATTTTGTAGGAGATTCACCTCTACACAGACTCTTGCTACCCCTGGCTTCGACAAAGATACAGTAGCCTGATCATAGGCTAATGTTCTTACTATAGGCTTTACCAACAGCTCCAAATAAGGCTTGTTAAAGAAATTTAAAGGCAAACTAGGCAGTGAGATCCACAAAGGCACAATGAATGACTCAATACCTGGGGCAAAGCCTGGAAACCATTTGAAGAATCTGCATAAATAGTCCTCAATCAAGGTTGCATCTTTAAACCACGTTTTTATGTAATCTTCATGTCGCTCAAATCTCAAAAGTACATGTCTTTGGTCGATAGATCCAACTTCAAAATCACCTACTTGGCTCCATTTCAATCTAATGACTTCTTTGATAACACCAAGGGAGGGTCTTCCATAGGAACACTTTCCAATCAAGGCATACTGGAGAGTCTGGCTTGAACTTTGTATCTCTTCATTGGTGAAATAGAAGGCTGGTTCCCCTCGATAAAAAATAATTGCTTTTTCAAATTTTTGTGGTTAAGGTTTGTCAGTAGGTTGTAATGATTGGTTTGTGAAAAGTGAAACATAAGATTTTGGTGTTTTAGAGGATAAATCTGGTGGTTTTGGTGGGATTTGGTGTTGTGTTGGAGAAGAGCTCATGAAAGGAAGAAAATTCTAGAGAGAAGTCAGAGCTTGTAATCTGTAATCATCCTTCATTCCTTCACTTCAATAGTATCTTGCTCCAATCCCAAAGCAAGTTTCAGCTTGTTGTCTTTCATATAAAAGTTGTATACAAAAGCCAGTAGTGCGGCATGATGGCATCAAGAAAAATTACCAAGAAAAATACTCCAACAGACTCTTTTTACAAGAATAGATAGTTCTTTAAGATAGAAAAAACAACATATGAAGCTATAATATGAAATCAAAGGCACTAGGAATGAAAGCAATTATACAATCTGTAGTTCATTTTAACAAATTTTCGCCAATGATAATCAACTTCATACCTTGAAGTCCACAAATCCAAAATAACCAATAAGAGTAGCCCAGCAATTTGGACTCACAGCCGGCGGACAATTTTGAAGTCTAATCTCATCAGTGACATATTTACAATAATAATTCTTATGCAACCTGTGTTGATGGTCCCTATATTTCCAATTTAGCCGTTGGTATATAGCTTCCTCAATGCAAGGGTCTTCTTTGAGAGTGAACTTTTGCTGCACAATATTACATAAGAAAGTAAACAAATTATGTAAGATCTAATGCCAATAAAAAACCACAAGATTCTAACTCAATGATATTAAAGCTTGTAAGTTCTTCGATTGAATAGCTTAAAAATAGTAAATATGGGATATATTCATATAGATATAACACACTGCATAATAAATTTTGCAACAGATAGAAACTAAAAGGCAAGAAACTTAATGAAAGAAAAATAAAAACAATAACAACTATTTCCAATTAAGAATATGGGTATTCCACTACTGTAATTGCAAGAATGGTGTATTGTTTGAGAAATTGTAAATACTTGACTTGTACATCTAAAATCTAATGCATCAGTTTAGCAGTAAGCAAAACAGCCCAACATAACACAATAGCAACAAAATCAAGTAAACAGCCCCTAGTTCATATACCAAAACAAAAAGAGAGATCCATCGCAAGTTAGGAATCTGAGAGACGTATAGGTCTCGTGTCAGTACTTCCCTAAGAATCCCAAACCGAGATGGGTGGAGGCAAGCCTTGTAAGCATCAATGATTTGATGCAGCAAGCTCCAAAATCATCTTGTAAAATCTTTCCATCCATAGATAGTAAACAGAAAAATTTAGAGAGATCCTAAGAGTGCAAGCTTTTGTACAGTTTTGCCACTTAACACCACTGATAAGCAAGATAGCAGTCCAAGATCAGCAAAAGAGCCCACACTCAAAGAACAAGTGATCATGAGAACCAATAGCAAGCCATCAGAGGTGAGATCCCAAGTGAGCATAACATGCCAATACTGGTACAGCAAAAGCTGGGCCAAGCCTAGTCACCTCACGTCATAGTAAGGAAAGATTTCCCCTGCCACAAACTTTATGCATTTAGGCATTGAATTGGTAACTGTCATTGCATTGCTACCTGCTGGTTATGATGACTATTATCAAACCTCAGAGAAGCCATTCTGTCCCTAATGACCAGCAAAATATTATGTAAGGTTGAATCATGGTCCATGAATTGATTCCTGAAGAGTTTGTTGTTCCTCTCCCTCCTTAGGTAGTAGACAGTAGTTTGGAGGCATAATTTATTTAACACAGTCAATAAGGAATTGCATTTCCAAAGAAGAGCAGCCCAGGGAATAAAATCAGTCCAGGATCTATATTGCCAAGCTTGAGAGCTCATAGTCATAAGCTTGTTCCAAATAACCTGTGAGTAAGAACAGTCAAAAAAAGAGTGAGAATAAGTCTCAGTAGCCCCTCTACAAAGAATGCAGTCAACTCTCATATTAGGATTGAATAGTTGAATCCTATCTTTTGTGCTCAATCTCCCTTTAACGGCCATCCACACGATAAAAATCAGTCTAGGGATTGCTTGCTTAAACCACACAAGCTTGAACCAATGCACTTTCAGATTGGAGCTCCTGACGGTTTCCCAAGCAGAACTAGTTGTGAACTTCCCACTTGTACTAGGATTCCATTTAACCCTATCTTCTCTTGCCTGATTAGGAACATAGGCTCGCATTGAGTTGGCTATATCCCTGATTTGAGTTGTAGAGGCCTTAGGCCAATGTCATTGGTTGTTGGTTATTATCCAATGCACTTTTGCTTCCCTGGTCAGTCTAGAATCTGTGATTATCCTGGGATCCCAATTCATTGTGAGGGGCCCATTGGGATGCCGATTATCATACCAAAGTCTAGTGGTTTCTCCATTTCCAATCAAATGGGTAAGGTTTGGTCTGAACAAGCTCCTTGCTTACAGTAGGTTTTGCCAGTTCCATGAGCTAGTGCTAGAGCCCTTTACTACCCAGAGGCTTCTGCCCTTCAGGTGATAAGTATGGATCCACTTGGTCTATAGGCTCTCTTTATCATTGAACAATAGCCACAGGTACCTCATCATGAGAGCAACATTCCATTCCTTAAGACATTTAATACCTAGGCCTCCCTCCTGTTTTGGTCTGCATATCTCCTTCCAAATAAATTTTGCCCCAGAAGTAGTCAGCTCAACACCTTTCCACAGAAAAGCTCTCATTATTTGCTCAACCTTAACCAAAACTTACATTGGTAAGCTAAGGTGAGATAACTAGAAAATGTGGATACTACCAAGCACAAATATTATCAGTTGCATCCTCCCAGCATATGAAAAAAACCTGTTTGTCCAGCTCTTGTCTCTGCTTTCAATTCTTTCGATAAGAGGGAGAAAATGAATAGTCCTCAGTCTGGTGGAGATCAGAGGAATCCCCAAGTACCTTATGGGCAGGTTGCCTTTAGGGAAGCCAAATAAATCAATAATTTGCTCCATGTCTTGAGGATCAACAACTGACATGAATAAAGAACTCTTCTTGGGATTAGCTTGTAATCCAGATAGCCATTGAAATTGGTTTAAAGTCTCCTTTAATGTTGTAGCCGATTGAATATCCCCATGATAGAACATCAGTAGATCATCAACAAATGTGAGTTGACATAACTTCAGCTCTTTACACCTCTAATGGAACTTAAACTGAGCGTTGGAGCTGATTCTTTGATTTGTTGACAATGAGAGGACCTCCATAGCCAATACAAATAGGTAAGGAGACAGAGGATTCCCTGCCTTATCCTCCTTTCACCGGAGAAAAATTCTTCAAGTTCTCCATTAATGTTCACTGAGAACTTAGGCAATGCAATACAAGACCATATCCAGCTCCTCATTTTAGCAGGGAAATTGAAAGCTTCTAATGTGTCAATTATGAACTGCCAGTCAATGGTATCAAAAGCTTTCATGATATCAACCTTTATAGTACATCTAGGTGAACCCCTCTCCTTGTGATAATCCCTCATAATCTCTTGTGCCAAGAGAATATTATCACTGATCCTCCTCCCTAGTATAGAGGCTGACTGGCTAGGATTGATAATGCCATTTAGATACTTTTTTATTCTATTATCAATAATCATGGAGATTGCTTTGTATATCACATTGCAACACGAAATAGGCCTGAACTCCCCCATAGTTGTGGGATTTTGTACTTTGAATACCAAGGTGATGATGGTATTGTTGAATTCTCTCAACGTGTTCCCAGTGGAAAAAACCTCTCTAATTGCATAAATAGCATCCCCTCCTATCACTGGCGAAGCCTTCCTATAGATGCAAGCATTGAAGTCATCAGGTCCAAATGCTTTTTGGTCATTGAAAGATAAAAATACCTCCCTTATCTCATCAGCAGAAATCTCTCTTATCATGTCTTCTTACTACTGTTCATTAATTTTTTTATGCACCGTGGATAAAAGAATTCTTTTCCTTGCTTGTCTACTGGCAGTAGGGCTTTTCCTTCCAAGCAGTTGCTTATAGAACTGCACAATTTCTCCCTTCACTTGGCTCTTCGAAAACTTTTCCTTTAATTATTGTTGAAGCCCAATCTCTGGCTCGTTCCACCACTCTCGTTGGACCCGATTTTGGTGGATTTCCTGACATTTCTACCACATAGCTGATGCCTTCCTAGTCCTCAACTCCTACTAGTGGTCGCTTGGAAGTCATTCTGCCCATTTCTTCATCACTGCTAGATCAATCTTGGGTTCCTCCATCTTCAGTTTCTCATCATCTAATGGTTATCTACAACAAATCTCGTCGTTCCCCCATACAATTGATTCCCTTGCCTCTTTAGCTGTATCCCCGTCCCATTTCAGCCTCCTAAGTTTTGTGACCACCACTCACGAGCCCATCTTTGTCAAAACTGCTTTGCAAATTCCTTATTGGTGTTACGCCATGGTCAAAGAATTAGAAGCTCTACATCACAATTATACTTGGATATTAATCTTGCAACCACCCAATATGCATGTTATTGTCACCAAATGGGTTTACCAAACCAAGTTCTTACCCACCGGCAAGATTGAGCCACACAAAGATCAACTCGTGGCTAAGGGCTACTCCCAACTTCATGGCATTTATTTTGAGGAAACTTTCTCTCTCGTGGTCAAGGTTACTACCACCCGTACTATTCTAGCCATCACCGTTGCTCGACACTAGTAAATTCATCAATTGGATGTAAAAAATGCGTTCTTACATGGATCTCTTATTGTCGGGTTAAACGGTTACGTGTCGGGTTAAACGGGTGACGGGTAAAAATATGTAAACTCGTACACGACACGTTTATTAAACGGGTGAAAAATCTCAACACAAATACAACTCATTTAATAAACAGGTAACACTACACGACTCGTTTAACCTATTTAATTTTAAAATAATTATATCAATAAATTTTAATACTCAACTTTTTTTTACTTTTAAGTGTATTTACTTCAAAAAAGAGGAAGTTTTAGTCATATCTCATAAAAAATCATACTTGAAGCTGAGAAAAAAAAATGTAAGAGGTCATTGCCTTTTTATAGGCAACTTAACCTTCCCCCTCTCCTCTCATTTTTCAATGTGGGACAAAAACAAAAGACATTGGTTTGTCTTTGCCTTTGAAGTGCTCCCCATCTTGCTTCATTTGTCTTTGAACGACTACTTTACTTTTTTTTTGTATTGATTTTTTTATTTCTTTTTTCTTGCTAAGTTTTTAAAAATAATTATTAATTTATTATTATAGTAATTTTATTTAAACGGGTAAACGTGTGATAAACGGTTTGACAGGTCTCACCCAAACACGACCCGTTTATTAAACGTGTTTGGCATGTTAACCCGTTTATCACCCAAACCCGTTAAGGTCTCATTTAAACCCGCTTAATTCGTGTCGATTTGTGTCGGTTAATCGCGTAGTGTCGGATGACAACCCTACTTAAAGAGGATGTTTATGTCTCTCAACCTCTAAGTTGTGTGGACTCTCGATTTCCCAAACACGTTTGTCGCCTCCACCGAGCACTCTATGGTTTACCTCAAACACCACGAGCATGTTTTTCTCGATTTAGCCATTATTTATACACTCTTGGCTTCCATTCCAACCCTGTGCCCCAAAATTCACCCTAAATGTATTATTATCTATACAACATCCAACTATGAGAGCATCTAAATGAATCATTAAAATAATAAAATTATTCAACATTCAACTTCTAACTAGATAAATCCCCCAAGTAAAACATAACTAAAAACCCTCCAGATTACATCCAAAACCAAAATATTAATCTCTCAACTAATTAATAAAAGAAATATTCTAAAATATTGTCAAATAATCAACTTTTAGAATTTAAACTATAAATTGAGTAGCTCTAAACATCCACTTCCACATCCAATTCCAGATACACTTCATAATATGCCTCAATATTCTAATCAGATTGCTCACCTCTCTCAAGATTCTTTTCAACCCCAAAGTCTGAAAAAAAAATATTTATAACATAGGATGAGCCAATAAGTTCAGTAAAGAAACCTTTTCAGACCCAACAAGGTTTTAAAACAATAAAACAAGTGAGTCTCCTTTGCAAAATAATATATAAGAAGTTGAATTAAAACAGTAACAATTGATAAGATCTCATGTTTATGGTAAACAAAATAAAATTTATGAATAAATAAAATCACAGCTCGCAAACCACATAAATCAACGCAGTCAACTTATATCTCATATACACGTGTAGGTTGACTAACATGAATTTACTCATTGAGAATATTCTAGCTCATACTCATACACCCAATCAACAATACAATTTTTGCCTGTATTGTGACAAAATAGTGGTTTGATCCTTGCAAGACACTAACCTCACTATAAGTGTTGGGGATCATTCAAATTATTCAAGGTAAGCAACTCATCTAATTTCTCCATGATATCCGGTCTATTGCAACCTACATTAATCACACCCACTAATACATGAGATACTTTTCACAATTTTTCAATAAAATCCAACAACAATCAAGAATTATGGTACCAATACCTTTCAAAGGGAATAATTCAAGAAAAAGTATAAAAAAATCTTCAAGAAACATACTTACATTGATCATAACCAAAACTAGGATTTTAGAAATCAAGAACATGCTAGCTTTGATATAAAACATGGATAAATTTGGTAATAACTCAAGAACTAGGGTTTTTTTTTGTTAAAGAACGAATGAATCTTGGATATAAATCATTTATAATCAAGAAACAATTCATATAGTTAAAAATAATTCTCAATAACTGTCTATCTAACATATGTATAAGAATTGAAAGCATATGAATAATTTTCATGTCCTCAATCTTGAGTTTAAGAAAGAAATCCTAGCTTTAATCTGATGTTTGGTGAAACCCTAACGCTTTAATCTGTCTCCAAGTCGATCGAAATCCTTTTGAATCCTTGTGTTTTCTCCTTCTCTATCTCTGTCTAAGGTTGTCTAACGTTGAAAACTGATGAAATATGGCTAAACGGGGGTCTTTAGGGTATTTATAGGCTCAACATCAGAACAATCATCGCGACTTGATCATTGTCAAATTTGCACGTGCCTCATTCAAATGTAAGTGGTTTCGAACGTTCCTTACTCCCATTATCTCGATTTCAAACGTTCCTTGCTCCCAAAAATCAAACTATTGTAGCAAAGTCTCGTTCTAACGTGATTTGAGTTCGAACGTGGACCCAATTTTTTGTCTTAGTTTCCAATACAATTTTTCCCTACTTAAAAGTTAATTAATAAAATTCTTATGAAATGCATTTTTATTGCCCTTGAAATCTACTTTCCACTATCCAAAAATTAGCTCCATTTGATTTCAGTATACAAAGTTATGATGAAAATACTCCAGTAGTGTACAATTTCATTCTCTTTAAAATCCCCCAAAATATGCAAACAAGATTCAAAACTCTTAGTGGCTTCTAATATGACATATATAACCCATCTTTTAATAATTAGATATATACATGCACACCACATTATTATAAATATACGTACAAACCCCGCTGATCACTCTATGTTTACACTTCATGCCCAACACCATCTCGTCGTTATTCTTCTTTATGTCGACGACATGATAATCACTAGTAGCAATAATGATCTTTTGCGTGGCACTATTACCCAACTTAGTCATGAATTTTCCATGAAATATCTTGAACTTCTCCGCTACTTCTTTGGCTTGGAAGCCCTTTCTTCCCTAGTTGGTGTCTTTTTATCGCAAGCTAAATATGTATGTGACCTACTTGGTCGAGCCTCTATGCTTTACTGTAAACCCATTGTTATACCCATGCCTATTAATCACAAGCTGCCCATTGTTGGAGTTTCTCTTGAAGATCCCTTATCCTTTCGAAGTATTGTCGGCGCCCTCCAATATTTAACTCACACACGCCCTGATATTGCATTTTTCGTCAACTTCGTTTGCCAACACATGCATGCCCCTACAACTGACCACCTTAAAGTTTTTAAATTAATCCTTTGATATATAAAAGGAACACTTTATCATGGTCTATTTCTCCAAGTGAACAGCCCACTTGAGTTAATTGGCTACAATGATGTTGATTGGGCTGATTGCCCAAATACTCGACGCTATACTACTGGCTATGCTATTTTCCTTAGTACTAATTTCATTTACTGGAGCTCCAAAAGTTAACCCACTGTTGCTTGTTCGAGTGCCGACGCCAAATATTGCGCCCTTGCCCATGTCGCTACGGACATGACTTGGATCACTTACCTTACACAAGATTTAAAGGTCTGCTTAGCTAAGACTCCAACTTTACTTTGTGACAACAATGGTGTTGTGTCCATGGCCTCTAATCCCGTGTTTCACACTCGCACCAATCATATTGAGCTCGACTACCATTTTGTCCGTGAGAAAGTGGTCATTGGTTCTTTCATTGTTCGGTTCATTTCCTTTGCCCATCAACTCGTTGATAAATTCACCAAAAGTTTTCCAATCAACTATTCATTAGGCTTGCACACAAGTTGGGTGTGTCCATTCCATCCACCATTACCTTGCTCCGAGGGTTGGGGTGGAGTGTTGATTAGGATAATTCAAAGGCTTAACAAATTCAGATTAGATTAGGAGAATGAGATGTTTAGATTAGGAGAATAAGATGTTTAGATTAAGAGAATATGAACGACCGATGGGATTGTATTCTAGGTGACTTATCTTTGTATCAAACATCTATTATAAATAAAATGCTAGGAGTCCATGGAAAAATCATCCAATAGAATTCTTATTTCATCACAAACACTTTAAAAGTATTCTTCTGTTCAACTTAGTGATCGATATATCACCAGTTCGAGTTTATTCTAAAATGGAATAATATTGTCTACTTCTTTTTTTTTTTTTTTTAAATAGATTGTATAAACTACTGAAACCAGTTCTCATGAAAAAAAATAAGGCAACTTTCACTATATTACCATTATTGGGACTATCATGAGATGATGCACAAAATGTGTTTACACAAAATCAATCAAAGATGTGATGGTGTGTATGATGGTTTAGCTGATGGGGGATACTCAACATAGTAAGACACACAGATTAGGTGGTTTGATTTGACTAATCTACTCCATAGGGAACGACTACGACGGCTAGAGAGCTTTATTACTCAAGGTGTGTTGGTGTGTAGAGTGCTGAGAATTGTGAGATGCCACCATGTGTAGGGGGAGATTACAATTTATAGGCAAGTAAAGTTTCATAACGGTTCTGAGGGAGCCCTGATTGAGGTGTCATCACGGGGAGCAAAGTGATTCTATAAGTCAGTGTGATTCTCGTAATGAGCAAGGTGATTCTATGAAGCTTGTGTTATACACCCCGATGAAGATCCCCACGCGTGCTAGTAATAGATTGGGTCTTCCAAGACGGTGGGCTTGGCATTACTAAAATTGTAAATGAGCCCTTGTTGGTCTGTATCTGTGATCTAGGTATGTTCTACATCTATGAAGTGGGTCCAGACTGTACATATGATCTAGGCCCAATTTGAGGCGATCCCATCATTTGCCCACCATGCCTGAAGTCCAATGAAATTTAGGACAGAAGGTATTAATAAGAATAAATTTTTCTTTCTACTTTTTTACACTTCCTTCTGGGCATTGACTGTGGTGACTATCAATGGGATTTCAGTTCCTTCAATTCAATTAGGTTGATGGGTATTTCTTGGTTTTGACCTTTATCCTCTTTTAGCAGTAGATTCCTTGGCTTTAAAGAGGACCCCACATACCATCTGAGGGCAAAAAGAGAAGGAGCATGCGGCATGGGAGACGAGGAACAAAGAGCGCTTAGGTGCATGCATCAGGAGGCGAGGTGAGGATAAGCACTGGGAGGCAAGACGTAGAGGGCATTGGAGGGTACCAAGTAAGCAAAGCCATGGTGTCTGTCGAGGCACAGGCACAGGCCCTAGGAAGTGAGGTAAGGCTAGGCGTCAGGAGGCAAGACAATGCTTGGCACTGAGGAGTAGGTGCCAAGAGGCAAGGTACAGGCGACACAAGCGCATGGGCACCAGAAGGCAAAGCCGCACTGGGCGTCGAGGCGTAAAGAGGCAAGGTAACGTTAGGCGCCAAGTTTCAAACGTCAAAAGGCGAGGCGCGAAAGTTAAAGGTGAGGTAAAAAAAGGGGCGAGGCACCGAGAATACTGGTGGTGGGTGTTGGAGGTCATTGCTACGAAAGGGATGAGGTGCCAATTTTTTATGTGCAAATTGATGTAGTCTCGCGAGGCATAGACGACCTAAGTTTTGAGGGCGTACAGAGAGGTAACAGAAAAAATGTTGCATAGTGTCCACAATGACGTAAACATTATGGCAAAGGAGTCATTTACAATGATCGTTCTAATGTGAGTACTATTTCCAGTACCATCAATACTAATGTTGAGATTGCTAAGTTGAAGGTTGAGGCTGAGGTTGTTTGGCAAAAGCAAAGGAAGAGTTGTGGGTAGCTCGCGAAAGTTCTACCAGAGCTGAGGTAAAGTTGCGAGTAACTCATGAGATAACTATTGGAGTTGAGGTAGACCTGCGGGTGGCTCATGATAAGGTTACAAGAGTAGAGGCTCATTCCCAAGTGATGGAGAGGTTGAGGAAGGCTATAGAGAAGGTTATCCATGATATATAGGGTAGTTTTGCAGGTGCTTTTATTGATGACTAAAAGGAGTCCAGGGAGAAAGATTCAACGAATTTTTCCAACATAGACTTCTCAAGATTTGTCCCATATGAGGAGTCCGGTGTAGGTGGTGATGATGATGGCAAGGATTCTGGCAACAGCAGTAGTTAGAGTGTTGAGGATGCTTGATAGATTGTGTCTTTTGCCCTTATGTTTTTTTTTAGGTTTTGTTCGACTATGCTTTAACTTTTGTAAGCACGGAATTCAAGCTTGTAAGCAAGGAATTGAGGGGCGCTGGCACGACATCGAGGGGTGCAAGGGCTTTAGTCACGGCATCGATAGGCGCAGACATGGCATCGAGGGGGCAAAGGGCATAGGCATGGCATCGAGAGACTCAAAGAGCACAAACACAACATCAAAGGTGCAGGCACGACATGGAGGGGTGTAAGCATGACATTGAGGACACAAGGGGCACAGATACGACATTATGGGACACGAGATCAAACGCGCATACACGACATCAAGAGGTAGGACATCGAGGGGCACAAGCATAGCATCGAGGGCGCAAGGGGAACAGACACGACATTAGGGGTAGGCATGACATCAAAGGGGTGTAAGGGGCACAACAAGATAGGTTTTCATGGCCTACATGCTAGTTTTCCCCTCGTCTTCTTAGAATGAAGGGTTGGCAACATGGGAAGATAGAAGGGGCGCACGAGGAGGGAGAGCCGGGGCACCCTAGCGTTGAAGTAGGGCGCATTTGCACTGCAGTGGGGTGCCTTGGCGCTTGAGGCGCCTAGGTTCTGCCCCTCCTAGGTGATGGGGCACGGTTCCTCGAGGGTGTTCAGCAAACAACAATTTGATGAATTGTTGGTTTTGGTTCACCAACAATTGCATATTCTCAGTAATTATGGTTCAAAAATGGGTTAGCATGAAGGGGCGAGACCTCAGTGTGACGTGGTTGATCACCATCTTCCCTTTATTGATTCTTGGATCTAGTTGTAATAGTCATAAGAAGCGGGAATACAATAGGGTGAAAACTGAATCATTCTCACAGACGATGTCAAACTAATGATGCACAAAATATGTTTATGCAAAATAAATCCAGGATGTGATGGTTTATATGATGAGGGATGCTCAACACAGTAAGAGACACAAATTAGATGGTTCGGTCTGAGTGATATACTCCTCAAAGAACAACCACATTCATGCATTTACGATTCATGTAAAGATGTTGGTGTGTAAAGTGCTGAGAATTGTGAGATGTCCGTCATGTGTAGGAGAGACTTACAATTTGTAGGCAAGTTAAATTTCATAACGGCTTCGAGAGAGTCTTGATTGAGGTTTTAGCATGAGGAGCAGGGTGATTTCGTGAAGCCGGTGTGATTCTCGTGACATACGAGGTAATTCCGTGAAACAAGCATTGTGCACCCCGATGGCTGCATTCCACGGACTCCTTTCCTAAGATGGAGATCTCCATGTGCATTAGTAATAGATTGGATCTTCCAAAACAGTGGGCTTGATCTAACTAAAATTATAAAAGGAAAATTGGAAAGGGGTACACTAAATTTGAGTTAATTGTAAAAAAGTACACAGAAAAAAATATAGAGTAAATAAGTTATTAATTTTGATACTTATTTGTGTCCAAGTACATTATTTGAAATTTTAAGATTTTCTTGTGACCTTTATGTCCTCCCTTTATCCATGCATTTTTTTTTTTTGGAAAGTGTATCTTTTTTCAAATTACATTTATGCATTAAACATCTCCTAGTTTTAGGATATATCCTTTTGTTTGAATTTCAAATTTTGAAACTCTGTCTTTGTGGAGTTAATTGTAAAAAAATACACAGAAAAAAATATAGAGGGAAAAAGTCCTTAATTTTAGTTCTTATTTGTGTTCAAGCACATAATTTGAAATTTTTGGATTTTTCTTTGACATTTGTACTCCCTTAATTCATGCGATAAATTTTTGGAAACTGATTTTCTTTTTCAAATTATATGTTTGCATTAAAAATCTCCTAATTTAATGGAATATTTGATCATTCCGTTTTTTTAGGATAAATGTATGCATTAAAAATCTTCTAATTTAATGAAAGATTTGATTCTTTTATTCTTCCTAATTTAATGGAAGATTTGATCCTTCCTCTTTTTTTTTTGAGGATAAATGTATACATTAAAAATATTTTAATTTAATGGAAGATTTGATTCATTGATTCTTCCGTTTATTGTGAGGATATATCAATTGATTTTAATTTTAAATTTTACAACAATATCTTTTGTTATTTTAAAGGTGATTATTCTATTTTTTAATATACAAACACCATATCAATGTAAAAAGACATTTACACAAAATATTGTTCTATTATATTTTGTTAAACATATATTTGCATATCATTTCATTCAAACAGTCTATCTTTGTTTTGAATTTTTACAACATCCACAAAATCACTGAATACTGTCTTTGTTACAGTGTATTATTGCATTGTCTTTGTTACAATGTATTGTTACACTGAACATATATTTGCATATAATTTCATTCAAACAATTCATCACTCTTTTGAATTTGTTACAACATCCACAAAATCACTTAACACTGTCTTTGTTAAAGTGTACTGTTACACTATTTTTGTTACAATGCGAGGGAAACACAGTCAGCAGTTAGAAAATACACACAGTTTATTCACACACAATGAATTAATATGGTAGAAACCCTATAGATGTTCAGGAAACAAGAACTTTCTACCAAAAAAAAAACACCAAAATAAAAATAAATGTAATAATATTTTGATTTTAGATAACTCATGATGTCAATACAAAAAAAAAGTACATGGAATGGCGAAGTTCAACGATCCGAATGCAATCATAAGCAAATAGAAGATTGTGACCCGAAGATTTGTGTTAGATAAATCAAAGTTAGAAACCCTCAAGAAATCTGCTTGCTCTGCTGCTGAATCAACAATGAAAGATCTGACCCAGGTTGAAGTCGTCTCAGCTTTCATCTTGAGCCATTTCATGGAGGTTGCCAATGTCAAAGCTAAAATAGATTCTAAATAACTATTTGCTACAGTTCATGCAGTGAACTTGAGGCCCAAAATGAATCCACCCCTTTCTAATCATGTCTTTGGCAATCTATGGAGCTTTGCTCTTGCAGTATCAAAGTCTTAGGAAGACAAAGATTATCATGATCTGGTTTTCAAGCTCAAGAACATGATATGGAAGATCAATGGAGACTATGTGAAGAAACTATAATCGCAAAAAAATCGCTCACCAATTTTGAGTTTGTGCCGATGAAACCCCAAATCCTCTGTCAATCGATGTACAAATATCGCAGCCGACACCCTGCCCTTGAAGTTTTTTATGGAAGACAAAGAGTTGTGAAATTTTCTTCGAAGAGGATGAATCAGTTTTGTGAGAAAGAATGATTGAAAGTTTATAACAATACCCAAATAAGTAAAGATTTTGAAATAAATGTACCTATATTTCAGGGTTAAGATAAATGTATTTTCACAGTATTTAGAAAAGATAATTTTACAAAATGGGCATTTACATCTTTGTATCTCAGTGGTGTACTTTTTTCAAAATATTTTTATGTGTGTACTTTTTTATAATTATGTCTAATTTTGTATACCGACTTCCAAATGACTCAATTATAAATGAATTTTCGTTGGTTTGCATTTATGATCTGAGTCTGATCTGCATCTGTGATCTAGACCCGATCTACATTGATGATCTAGTCTTGGTTTGAGATGGACCAGGCCCATCATCATGCATTTTTAAGTGAGAAGAGACTTGGTGTTCCGTAATTGTTTAGTCAGGTCAGTGAAAACAGCAACTATTGACTTATACCGTTGCTCTTGCTCATGATCTTCAATAATAAGGCTACGTTTTGGATTCTTTAGACAAGTCAAGCTTATCTATAAATTAAGTTCCTCGGCAAAAAAATAAGTAGCCAATGCATCAATGGTAAGACTAAGAGCACTGGTTTTTGGTGTCTAAAAATTTAATACAATTTACTAATGTAATGATGTGTTAATTCATATGATTTCCAATGAAAAAAATTCAAAAATGACAGTTAGAGTAATCTTATTAGAACATATCAACATTCACATTACTATATCAACAAATTAAATAATATTTTTAAACTTCGATGACATTACTCTTTTTGTCGGTAAAAATCGTAGTCTCGATATAACACCACTCGTCATTGGTCGTTACAACCGATTAATTGTGCTAATGTTGTAATATATTGCATATTTTTAAAAAGGGAAAATTGTAATAGAGATTTTGCAATTGAATTAATCCTTAGAATATTGTTTGTTAATTGCAGAATGTTAATTTTTAGGTTTTTACGTCTTCATAACAGATGTTTTAGAGGATATTAGTTTCTGAGCACTACATAAAATGAAACTATGTAAGATATTGATTGTTGGGTATGTGTCTCGAACATGAATATTAGCATTAAAATAGAACACCAAAATAAATATTTTAAGGTAAATGGATTAAAATCATGCAGTTTGTTCACAAAACCAAACCTGCAACAAGGGCAACATTCATTAACCACTACATTAGGCTGGCTAACAAACTCATTGCATGCCATTCATCAGAAGCATCATGGTCTGGGAAGAGGCTCAGACCATTTCAGATAGACAATACTGGCTCCCACATCAACCAATCACTTTGAAGTAGGACAAAGTTTGGCGAAAACAGCTTGGTAAATGGCTCAAGCAAAATTCAGCAGAGCATAAGAAGGCTACAGCCTGTGAAAGGTCGATCGGAATCACCTCACTGAGACAGATTTAACTGCATGGAGGTGGAAAGAAGATGTTTCCATACAGTGATAGGCCAAATACAAGCGACAATGTGACAGTAATCGGTACTCATTCCACACCTTCATTTGTCTGTTGCAAATTATCTTTACAAAAAAAAACACTCACAAGCCATAATGGCACTTTACAGGCATATACTTTGATTACAATAACAAAGTGAAGAGAGTACTCCCAGATCTGAACAAAAACTAGCATAAGTCTTGATTCATCATTAGTTACCTAGTAAAATAGTAAATAATCAGAAAAATGCCCACGAAAGATGCCACTAGAGTAAACATTCCCCGGCTTGATTTGGTCTTGAATACCTAAATAATTGGACAAAAAAAAAATTATGAAAAAAGAACTCATACTCAGTAATGGAACAGCATGTATTATAAAAAAGACAGGGAGAGGTCAACAGAAAAGCCCATAGAAGGCAATGGGAAACTTATAGCAAATAACAAAGGACATCTGGTTCAAATACCATCTTGAACTTATCCATAGTTCCAGACAGAATTCCCCTCGAAGCATCCATATCGTTGCCCTGAATGACAAACAATGAATGCAAAATACTATTAATAACAACAACAACAATAATAGACAATATGGACTTCATGATTGCAGCACACACACCATTCTGTCCAGCATATGGTTATGACTCTCCACCTCCTCATGTATATCACCTGACAACTGTTTGACATTACACACATCAATACTCGAATTCAGAGAATTGCAAAATTCATGAAGCAGGGAAACAACAGTGGAATTCGTTGTTTCTTAAACATGACCGGACATCTCAGTAAATTCTGTGTTATTACTCAGGACTAAAATGTATAATCATCTACTTTCGGCCAAAGTACTAGACAACCATGTTCACAACCCTACACAATATGTTCAGTAGTACATCAACAGAACTTAAACATATGTTTTTAACTTCAGAACCAGGGTAACCACAAACCACACAATTTATTCCACTAAAGTTCAGCCAAATAACCAATTGACCTCTATATGCTAAGCAATCATATCATTTCCACACAGATTACAAACAAACTCACATCCCCTGCTCCACGCCAGACATCTCCCACCCAACATAGAAAAATGAGGAAAAGAAGCCAGTAAAGTAAGATGCATCCACTGCACACATAAGAAAATGTTAATATATAACTTACTCTTTTCAGCAGATTAACTCGATCCTGCAACCCATCCATTGCTGTATCATTCTCTTGTTCATCAATTTCATGTGAGGAGTAGGAAGAGGACGCTCTAATACCACCCTCCTCAATGCCATCAAAAAGAGCAGCCCTATTGCCTCCATATTCCCTGCATCCAAGTATAGCCAATAAACATGAAAGAATCACATCATGTGAATTCGATTACTATTATAAAGGGAGAGGAAGCGGTTTGGTATCCTCATGTAAAATACCTATAGTACCGTTATTTGCTTTCCACTTTAGCCACTTGCAAGTAGCAACCCCTAACTACTCACAACTTCTCAACTACACATAACTCATTATCAATTGCAATCAACCACCTATATAGCAGGGCCAGCCCTAGGCCTAGGTCACAGAGGTGGCAACCTAAGGCCCCCAGATTTAAAGAAATTTTTAGGGCCCCAGTTTCAGCTAGGCAAGTTTACTTATAGGGCCCATTGAAAAGTAGTAATCAGCTTGGGCTTTCCCTCTCCACTTTTGTCACTTATGTTTGCAAGTCAAGGCCCCGCACGCTCTCTCTATCTCTATCTATGTCTGACACACGCCCACCAGCTCATCTCTCTCGTCGCTTCTTTTCATCGTCTCACAGCAGTCAGGCTGCAAGACCTCTCAAGTTTTCTCTCTGCAATTTCTCTCTACAGACCACCATATAACCATACGAAGAAATTGTCGACAAAAGATCCCTTACAGAGGCATTCAATGAGGTTACAGAGATTTGTTCCAGGTATATATTCTTTGCGAAACTAAATGAGGTTGCAAGGATTTGCGCCAGATTTTTTTCTTTGCCAAACTAAGTTCGATAAATTAATTTGGTGGTTGGAATCTGAAAAATGTTTGGCAGCTGACTTTGAACATTAGAATACAAATTATTTCCAGCTATATTGTGGCATTTGATAAAATCTGGTCAGTTTCATTTCAGATTTGTTCTGAGTCTTGCATTAATTTTCAGAGATATACTGAAGAAAAATTATTTTTCAAACTTCAAACACTTGTGTTTACACAACTTACTATCAGAACAATGCATTTTTCTTGTTCATTGGGTTTTCGTTTTCCTTTTTTTTTTTTTGTATGTATCCCATAGTGCATACAGCTTCTCCACCTTGAAATCTTCTACAATATTATTCCTATATTAGATAATATTGTTAGGGTTCTTTACTTGTACATTCAAAAGATTTAGATAGATTTTCCTGGGAAAAAGAAGATTTAGATAGGCTATATTGGGTTTATTGGGATAATGCAAGTTCTTTAGTCATATTTTAAATTTTAATAATTAGTTAATATTGTCTATTTTATTTTATTAATATTGATGGGCCTCATCAACAATTTTCACCTAGGGTATCCATTGACGTCGACTGCCCCAATTGTATAGTTTTAGTCGTGTCTTCAAAGTCAAATCCATTTTTTTTATATTTTGTATTGTATATAAACTCAAAAAGAAAGGATATAGATTAAAATTAAAAAAATGTACATCTTACTACATGTGTAGAAGTATCCGCGAAATATTTATATATATAACGAAGTATTATACATCTGACTTTTTCAATACAGGTACCTCGATCTTAACGAAGTATCCATGTTTAAGTTTATCTCTACTGGCCTCTTGTCACTCCCATATTTCTCTCCCTCACCCTCTTCCTATCTCACTCCTTTAGGATCACGCACAAGTGTGGTTGTATGCAGAACCCATTAGTTTAAATATATGGGCCAGTTCAACAAAGATAAATGAGAACCCATATACAAGAGGACGTTCAAAGTTTTAACCTTCAAAATCATTCATGACAAAAGAAACAAAGAGAGGAGTATACTCAAAAGGTTCAGTATAGAGTATTATCATGTAGACATCATATGAATATTGTATCTCAAGTATGATAAATTAGTAAATCTGAAGTTTCTCCCCTCCACAGCAGTAAAAGAAAGAGAAAGGGAAAAATTAAGAGTCCCCGAAAAAAAATCAACTCGTAATAGCAATTGAACACACTTGAGACAAATCAAAAAACCAACTCAAGATGTATGCACCATACCATATTGCATAAAATTAACAATATAAACAAATCGCATCCATGAACAATTCAAACGTCGAAAGCAAGAATCGGCGATTTGGTGCGTTCGAACGTGGAAGAGAGGGGCAAAAAAAATCAAGAGCAAATTCTAACATCGATGCAGTCATAACTACACAGATCAAACGGTAGAGAGTAGAAGAAGAGATCAAATCACATAGATCAAGAAAATTAGGGGCCAAACCTTCTAGCATTCATGGCTCTTGATATCACAGTTTCTGGAGATCCCTTTCTGCTAATAGAAAATCTTACCGCAGTATTCGAGCCCTAATTCTGTATCTATATAACAACAACAACAAAAAACATAATAAATATGGAATTTGGATGTTTGGAGCAAAAGAATAGTTAAAGAAACCTGAGAAAACTCAGATCTGATGAGAAAACTAGGAGAGATGGTGCGAGGGGAGTGCGTTACTGGTAGGTACCTTCGGAAGGAAGACTAACGTTTGTTAAACAACAACACAGTAAAGGAAGGGAAGCACCACGACAGACAAAGACGAGTATTGATCAATCTTATCAAACCCGGTCCTGTTAAGTGGATCAACCGACACTGGAAGCCCAGTGAGCCGGGCCGGTTTTTTGACATAGCGAAAAATTCAGAGTTCTTTGTCAAAAATAGTGAAAATATTTACTTATATGATATCGAAAAATAATTTTTGGGAGCATAGTTTTATTCAATTCGTTCGATGTAAAGAAGCATCTTTGTGAATTATATTTTTACATATATCTATCTAGTAAAACACCTAACATTTTTTTTTACATTTTTTTTAATTATTTCTATCGTATCACTCATTTTTATCACAAGTTAAATAATTTATTTTTTAATTAATTGTGGCATTATTCATGCACCATAAAATTACACATATTGATATTTGTAAAATAATGTGTAAAAATCAATTTCAAATCATGTAATTAAAGAAAGAAAAGAAAAAACACTTACTATTTAATATAGTAATATTATTTTTTGGGCAATTTAGATTTTATATTATATTGTACCTTTAAGTACAGGTTATAGGTCTATTGCTAGGCACGGAGTAATAAAAAAAAA